>SJXQ01004781.1:7527-162905 GCA_006408695.1 Aepyceros melampus
ATTCTGTTGTTTTTCTCTATTTCTTTGCATTGATCACTGAAGCTTAGCAGAGTTTTATTCAAGTGAAAGAGGACAGAGAAAGCTTCTGACATAGCCATCAGAAGGGGGATAAAGAGTGTCCCCTTCTGTAGTCTAAGCAAGGGAGTTATATACTTTTTAAATTAGTTATTACAATAAATAAGAAGAACGTTTCAAGTTTCTTAGCAGAATACGTGGAGTGGGTTGCCATTTCCTTCTCCAATGCATGAAAATGAAAAGTGAAAGTGAAGTCACTCAGTCGTGTCTGACTCTTAGCGACCTCATGGACTGCAGCCTACCAGGCTCCTCTGTCCATGGGATTTTTCCAGGCAAGAGTACTGGAGTGTGTACTTACCAGACCCACTCTCATATTGTACATCTTAAGGTAACAGGTTTAGCTAGAATGTTTCCAGGAATGAGAAACTGTCCTTAAGCAGGATACATTGTTGCTATATAATCCTTAGTACAAAGTTTAAACTGAATTGTTTGTTCTGTAATCATCATTTCCCAGCTTAAAGTAAAAAACGTTTTATGTAAGACTAAGGAAGGAAAAGGGAAAAAAAAAAGTTTGCCCTTTCCTCCTCCTTGAGAATTCCAGATCCCTTTCTCCTCCTTGAGGACCATGGACTCTCTTATCAACCTACCCAGGAATTGACTCTTTCAGAAGAACTGATGCTGAAGCTGAAACTCCAATACTTTGGCCTCCAGATTCGAAGAAGTGACTAAAGGAAAAGACCGTGATGTTGGGAAAGATTGAAAGCAGGAGGAGATGGGGACCACAGAGGGTGAGATGGTTGGATGGCATCACCAACTCAATGGACATGAGGTTGAGCAAGTTATGGGAGTTGGTGATGGACAGGGAGGTCTGGCATACTGCAGTCTATGGGGTCACAAAGAGACGAACACAACAGAGCAACTGAACCAAACTGAACATTTTATGAAATGCTACAAATATATGAACTTCAAACCTCAAATCCATCATCTCTATGTTTTCTTTAAATCTAAAAATCCACATTTTAACCACTTAGTAGTCAATTTTACCTAGATGTTTTGCTACCATCTTAAATCCTGTGTTGCCTCATCAGAATTTAGCAATGTCCCCAGCCTAGCCTCCTAATTTCCATTTTCCTAATTCTACTAATAGCAGTATCTTTGACCAATGATGCA
Source organism: Aepyceros melampus (assembly GCA_006408695.1). Classification (NCBI taxonomy): domain Eukaryota; kingdom Metazoa; phylum Chordata; class Mammalia; order Artiodactyla; family Bovidae; genus Aepyceros; species Aepyceros melampus. Next base: position 8,713 of record SJXQ01004781.1, read on the forward strand.
TTATTTTTTGTTTCTATATTCTAATTCTAATCAAGAGCAACAAAATCCTCAATGAAATTTATATATTTCCTTTTGTTTTTAGGTCTGTTGCTACACTTGGTGTGTGTGTGTGTGTGTATTTAAATTTATTTGTTTTAATTGGAGGTTAATTACTTTGCAATATTGTATTGGATGACCCAGAGGGATGGACCGGGCGAGGAGGAGGCAGGGGGGTTCAGGATGGGGAACATCTGTACCACACTTCTTTATCCACTCATCTATTGATGGACATCTAGGTTGTTTTCATGTGCTAGCTATTGTAAATAGTGCTGCAATGAACAATGAGATACATGTGTCTTTTTCACTTTTGATTTCCTCAGGGAATATGCCTAGGAGTGGGATTGCTGGGTCCTATGCTGGTTTTATTCCTAGTTTTTTTTTTTTTTTTTAATTAAGGAATCTCCATACTGTCTTCCATAGTGGCTGTATCAATTTACATTCCCACCATCAGTGCAAGAAGATTCCCTTTTCTCCATACCCTCTCCAGCATTTATTGTTTGTAGACTTTTTGATGATAGATATTCTGACTGGTGTGATGTGATATGTCATTATATTTTTGATTTGCATTTCTCTAATAATGAGCGATGTTGAGCATCTTTTCATGTGTTTGTTAGCCATCTGTATGTCTTCTTTGGAGAAATATCTGTTTATGTCTTTTTCCCACTTTTTGATTGGGTTGTTTGTTTTTGTGGCATTGAGTTGTATGAGTTTCTTTTATATTTTGGAAATCTATCCTTTGTCAGTTGTTTAATTTGCTATTATTTTCTCCCATACTGATGGTTGTCTTTTCACCTTGTTTATAGTTTCCTTTGCTATGCAAAAACTTTTAAGTTTAATCAGGTCCCACTTGTTTGCTTTTGTTTTTATTTCCATTACCCTAGGAGGTGGGGCATAGAGGATCTTACTTTGATTTATGTCATTGACTGTTCTGCCTATGTTTTCCTCTAAGAGTTTTATAGTTTCTGGTCTTATATTTAAGTCTTTAATCTGCTTTGAGTTTATCTTTGTATATTGTGTTAGGAAGTGTTCTAATTTCATTCTTTTACATGTAGCTGTCCATTTCCCCCAGCTGCATTTATTGAAGAGGCTGTCTTTTCCCCACTGTATATTCTTGCCTCCTTTGTTGAAAACAAGGTACCCATAAGTACATACGTTAATTTCTGGGCTTTCTTCTTGTTTCATTGGGCTAAATTTCTGTTTTTGTGACAGTACCATACCATCTTGATGATTGTGGCCTTGCAGTATGATCTGAAGTCAAGAAGGTTGATTCCTCCAGCTCCATCCTTCTTTCTCAAGACTGCTTTGTCTATTCAGGGTCTTTTTTGTTTCCATATGAATTGTGAAATTTTTTGTTCTAGTTCTGTGAAAACTGCCATTGATAATTTGATAGGGATTGCATTGAATCTGTAGCTTGCATTTGTAGTATAGTCATTTTCATAATATTGATTCTTCCTACCCAGAAATTTGGAATATTGCTCCATCTTTTTATGTTGTCTTTGATTTCTTTCATTAGTGTCTTATTATTTTCTGTGTATAGTTCTTTTGTCTCCTTAGGTAAGTTTATTCCTAGACACTGTTTTATTAAGTTATACTTACTGTTTACCACAAATAAAGCTTATTTAAAACATGTCAGGTTAGGGATTTCCCTGGATATCCAGTGGTTAGGGTTATGAGTTTCCACTGCAGGGCACAGATTTTATCTCTGGTTGGGGAATTAAGATCTCACATGCAACCTGGCATGGCCAAAAGAGATATAGAGAAAGCTTATTCTAAGTAATACAAAGATATATTAAATAAATTAATTAAATAATCATGCCAGGTTATTTCTCTAAAACTCTGAATATAAAAACTGGAAAATAGAGATGAGGAAGTGAAAAACTGTAAGAATAGTATAACATATAAGATTAAAACATTAAAATATCAATTTTAAAATGCTCAGAAGTAACACTAAAGTCAGAAAAAAAATTGTTTTCAAGCAAAAAAATAGTGGGGATAAGTGATATAGTAACAATAACATGATAGAATTGAGTTTTCCTAAATAATTGTTATAATAAACATAATTCCAATCAACAAGAGAGAAATAAGGGGGACTTACTTTGTCTACTTCAAAGGAGTCAAAGTACAAAGTCATTTGACCTACTATAATTTACATTTAAAGCATAAAATAACATTATATAAGAATTTACTTTTAAAAAATGACCTTAAATGCTATGACAAATATGCAATATACATAATCACCAGTGTGAGTTGAAAAACTGTAAGAATAGTATAACATATAAGATTAAAACATTAAAATACCAATTTTAAAATGCTCAGAAGTAACACTAAAGTCAGAAAAAAAATTGTTTTCAAGCAAAAAAATAGTGGGGATAAGTGATATAGTAACAATAACATGATAGAATTGAGTTTTCCTAAATAATTGTTATAATAAACATAATTCCAATCAACAAGAGAGAAATAAGGGGGACTTACTTTGTCTACTTCAAAGGAGTCAAAGTACAAAGTCATTTGACCTACTATAATTTACATTTAAAGCATAAAATAACATTATATAAGAATTTACTTTTAAAAAATGACCTTAAATGCTATGACAAATATGCAATATACATAATCACCAGTGTGAGTCTCAAAGATACACATTAAACATGTACACACAACAAAGTGAAAAGGCCAATAACATGATAAAATCTTTGGACTGGCAGTGAATCTGCAGAAGAATAATCAAAATATTCAGAAAACAAATTAAAAGAATAATCAATCTCATTGATGATCATAAGTATTCAAATAAAAGATTATATAATACCATTATGCACCTATGATATTGATTTCAAATAGTCTAAAATACTAATATTTATATAAAGATGTAAAGAGAACTCTAAGACACTGTTGGCATATAAATGGAAATATTTTACAGTATTTTACATTAGATTTAGCTGATATATGAGAAACTTTAAGATGCCCTTATACATGACCCTAAAACTCCGTTTTCATGCATATACCCTAGACTTGCTTTTATGTAAAGACTTAAGTACAAAAATGTTGAGAAAATAAATTATTAGGTCAGAAAATAGTAACTTAAAAATATGTGTCGCATTGCAATGAATACTGAATATGCATTAAAAAGAATAGTGTGGAATGCTTCCATTGATGTCTTATTTCTCTCTACTTCCCCAGAACAATTATTACCTATTTTTTTCTTTTACAGTATTTGAAACCTAGTCTATATGTTCACAGGTCATTATCAGAAGAGATGAATACTGATTTAAACTAACCAGATATCTGTAGATGTTTAATTCACTTCTTTCTTTCCTTCTAAGTCACAGCCAAGCAGCTGTGCTACCTCCACACTCAACTTAATGAAGTTGGGTTTATTCCAGGAATGCAAGGATTCTTCAATATGATGTATCATATTAACATAATCATATTAACAAATTAAAAGATAAAAACCATATGATCATCTCAATAGATGCAGAAAAAGCCTTTGACAAAATTCAGCACCCATTTATGATTAAAACTCTTAATAACAAACACATGAAAAGATGCTCAACATCACTCATTATCAGAGAAATGCAAATCAAAACCACAATGAGGTACCATTTCACACCAGTCAGAATGGCTGCGATCCAAAAGTCAACAAGAAATAAATGCTGGAGAGGGTGTGGAGAAAAGGGAACTCTCTTACACTGTTGGTGGGAATGCAAATTAGTACAGCCACTATGGAGAACAGTGTGGAGATTCCTTTAAAAATTGCAAATAGAAATGCCTATGATCCAGCAATCCCACTGCTGGGCATCCACACCAAGGAAACCAGAATTGAAAGAGACACGTGTACCCCAATGTTTATTGCGGCACTGTTTATAATAGCCAGGACATGGAAGCAACCTAGATGCCCATCAGCAGATGAATGGATAAGAAAGCTGTGGTACATATACACAATGGAGTATTACTCAGCTATTAAAAAGAATACATTTGAATCAGTTCTAATGAGGTGGATGACGCTGGAGCCGATTATACAGAGTGAAGTAAGCCAGAAAGAAAAACACCAATACAGTATACTTTACATGGAAGCAACCTAGATGTCCATCAGCAGATGAATGGATAAGAAAGCTGTGGTACATATACACAATGGAGTATTACTCAGCTATTAAAAAGAATACATTTGAATCAGTTCTAATGAGGTGGATGACGCTGGAGCCAATTATACAGAGTGAAGTAAGCCAGAAAGAAAAACACCAATACAGTATACTTACACATATATATGGAATTTAGAATGATGGTAATAATAAACCTGTACGCAAGACAGCAAAAGAGACACAGATGTATAGAACGGCCTTTTGGACTCTGTAGGAGAGGGAGAGGGTGGGATGGGTTGGCAGAGTGGCAGTGTAACATGTGTGATATCATAAGTGAAATGAATCGCCAGTCCAGGTTGATGCAGGAAGCAGGATGCTGGGGACTGATGCACGGGGATAATTCAGAGAGAGGGTGTGGGGCAGGAGGAGGGAGGTGGGGGTTGGGATTGGGAGTTCGTGTACGCTCGTGGCTGATTCATGTCGATGTGTAGCAAGATGAATACAGTATTTTAAAGCAAAACAAACTAAACAAATAAAAATTAAAAAAAAAAAAAAAAGATCATAGAAGTATGTGCCAAAATGTTTTGGGAAGGTGTAGTAGCATTTCTAGGGAATTGATTTTTCAAGCTCACAGCCTTTTTCTTTCCCTTCTAACTATCAACCTCTTTCTCCTTTTTCTTTTTTTTTTTTTTTTTGGTCCTGTTCTTTGATGTCAGATGCTCACATAACTTAAGTCATGCTCACGTAGTAATTTGTAATTTCAGCCAACAAAATAATTTATATTTCATCTAGATTTAGCAAATGAAACTTTAAACCAAGATATATTCAAAGTTCTTTATCATTCTTTAGGGATTGCCAAAAATGTTAAGGGCAGCACCTGCAATCACACCCTAGGGTGGACTGCCCAGCTCTAATAAAGACAATCTTGTTTTTTTTTTTTTTTGACAATCTTGTTTTTATCTGTTTTATAAACTGGACTTCTGCATGAATCTAGGTATATGAATAGCTTCTACTGTTCAAAATTCTTTTGTAAAACAACTATCATAATCTGAATTTGAATGTAATTTAGGAAATTTCAGACTTGTTACCAAAACAAAATATGAGTTATTTCTGAGTTGAATGGATCCTTTTATTGTTTTAATCTCTTTCACCATGCTACCTGACATTACTGAAAGTCAAAGTTGCTCAGCTGTGTCAACCACTTTGCAACCTCATGGACTGTGGCCTGATAGGCTCTTCTTTCCATGGAAATTTTCAGGCAAGAATACTGAAGTGGGTAGACATTCTCTTATCCAAAAGATCTCCCTGACTCAGATATCAAACTCAGGTCTCCTGCATTACAGGAAGATTTTTTACTGTCTATGCCACCAGGGAAGCCCATTTGTAGTACAAATTAGTTAAATGTAGACAGTTGTTTGCTAGTCAACATTCTGGCTTTGCATATGAATATTAGTTCAGTTCGGTTGCTCAGTCATGTCTGATTCTTTGCAAGCACACGGACTGCAGCACGCCAGGCCTCTCTGTCCATCACCAACTCCCAGAGTTACTCAAATTCATGTCCATTGAGTCGGTCAAGCCATGCAACCGTCTCATGCTCTGTTATCCTCTTCTCCTCCTGCCTGCAATCTTTCCCAGCATCAGGCTCTCTTCCAATGAGTTAGTTCTTCACATCAGGGGCCAAAGTATTAAAGTTTCAGCTTTAGCATCAGTACTTCAAATAAATATTTAGGACTGATTTCCTTTAGGATGGACTGGTTGGATCTCCTTGCAGTCTAAGGGACTCCCAAGAGTCTTCTCCAACACCACAGTTCAAAAGCATCAATTCTTCAGTGCTTGGCTTTCTTTGTAGTCTAAATCTCACATCCATACATGACTATTGGAAAAACCATAGCTTTGACTAGACGGACTTTTGTTGGCAAAGCAATGTCTCTGCTTTTTAATATGCAGTTTAGTTTGGTCATACATTTTCTTCCAAGGAGCAAACATCTTTTAATTTAATGGCTGCAGTCACCATCTGCAGTGATTTTGGAACCCAAAAGAATAAAGTCTATCACTGTTTCCCCATCTATTTGCTGTGAAGTGACGTGACCAGATGCCATGATCTTACTTTTCTGAATGTTGAGGTTTTTTATTAGCTATATTTTGTGAAAATATAAAAATTTTAATTTGCATTATAAAAACACATTTTCAGTAATTGAATATGTCTCCATTTATTAATGCTGATTTTTGTGAATATAATAGACTACTAGAACAAGTTATACTACAGGACAGACTTCAAATTTCTCTTTCCAGATTCCTGACTGGAGAATCTAAGATTGACACTTCCGTCCAATAGAATGAGGTTTCTAGAAGGTTCATTCGTTATTTCTGATCTTCTGCCACAAATCTATACTTCTGTGTCAGCACTGAAAACCCAGACTATGGATTTCTGACTTACAAAAATGTCAAGCCATGCAGAACTAATTGAAACCACAGGAGATTTCAGTCAATCAATTTAGTATTGAGAATTACCTGTGTCCTCAGTCTTGTGCTATGAAGAAAATAGGGACCTATTCTGGTATATAACATATACAAACAACAAGATTTTAAATTATGAGTTATCCACACCATACAATGGTTTGAATATTTTTCTAATTCTTATTGGAAAATAATTTTATAATAATTTTAATTCTTATTATATTGATAATTTTTTCTGGTCTTACATACAGTTTTTGCAAGTGATTTTTCATAATTATTTCTCATGCTTGTTTCCCAAAGATGCAAATATGAAGTATGGAGAAGCTAAAGTACCAATCACAGAGTACTATAGACCTAATCAGCCACTCCTGAGTCTATTTCTTTGGTAAATAAGAGAACTTTACAGGTCATTGAAATGCAAAGTTTTAATTTTCATATGGAACATAACTCCTAACATCATATTTTTTTTTACAAAAGATTGTGCTTCACTAACCTTTTGAAAACCTCTTTTCCTTTGCTGTGGGTATCATTCCCCAATTGAAGCCATAGAATAAAGCAGTTAATGCAGTATGAATGTATTGTTTTCTATTCAGATACATTTTATGCATATACATATGTGGGTATATGTAAATTTATATGCACATGCACATACATGAAATTTGAAAGGAAATCAAATCATAGGGAACAATACAGTCAACAGTAAAGGAGAAACAAATAATTTGACATTTATTTCTTTTTGAAAGAGATTAATTCAGCTTATGTGGCAGATATCATTTCCTGGATATTAAAAATTTTTTTCAAAACTTTAAATGGAAACAGTTCACAGAAGATATTGAATTCCACACAGCTGAAATTTTTTAATTATCTTTTTATTATTACTACCTAGAGTCTGTCATTCTGGGCATGTCATTGAACATAAAACCTCTACTATGTCTCCTTTCAGTAATGCATTCCAAGAGAAGACAACAGAGAAGGGAATTTTACGATGACACTGGTAATTGTTTTCAAAAATCAGAAAGATCTAGGAGAATTACAGTTTAAAAGTGAATTTATCAATAAGGAAATACTTATTTATGGTCTTCAATAAAATAAGAATTTTAACTAATCTGCTATTTAGTTAAAAAAAATCCAGTCCAATATTGAAATATCTGATTTCCTAATAATGATTTAGACGGTTAAGTAGAAATGATTAACTGTTGGACTTGGTGTCATAAAATTGTTGAAATCTTTTCAATCATAGAACAAATATATATTTCTGAGTGCTGGATCCTTGTTATGTACTTATAACATAAAAAGTAAAGGGGGGCTTCTCATTATCCACACAGAACTGACATTTTCTATGGGGATAAAAGCTAGAAAACATTTAAAGAAACCAAAAATAAACCCGAACATTTTGGTGTTATGAAGTGCTAAGAGATGAGATAACAGAAGGCACTTCACAGTTCTCCATTTTATGTAGAATCCTTAGAAAATTGTGCTCTATAAAGTTGACCTTATAACCCATTTGAAAGATAGCAATATACTTATGTGTGTGTGTATGTGTGTGTATGTGTGTGTGTGTGTAAAACAGATGGATAAAGAGATGAGAAGAAGGAGATAAAATACAAAAATAAAAGAAAACAATCAGCACAACAACAGGAGAAAGACCAAAGAATGGCCACTGAAAGCCACTTAGCAAAGAGAATGGTATATTGGAGGAATACAAAGGCCACTCTTAGGGATTACATAAGGAGAAGGCTGAGATGACATTATTCCATAATTTGCAAGGTAGAGTTCTTTTTAAAAATCGTATCTACAATGGAAGATTAAGCAGTTAATTTAAAGGGTTTTAAGCAGTAAAGTAAAGGCCTGTCTAGTCAAAGATATGGTTTCTCCAGTAGTCATGTATGGATGTGAGAGTTGGACTATAAAGAAAGCTGAGCACCAGAAAATTGATGCTTTTGAACTGTGGTGTTGGAGAAGACTCTTGAGAGTCCCTTAGACTGCATGGAGATCAAATCAGTCAATTCTAAAGCAAATCAGTCCTGAATATTCACTGGAAGTACTGATGCTGAAGCTGAAACTCCAATACTTTGGCCACCTGATGCAAAGAACTGACTCATTAGAAAAGACCTTGATGCTGGGTAAGATTGAAAGCAGGAAGAGAAGGGGACGACAGAAGATGGGATTGTTGTATGGCATCATTGACAAGATGGACATGAGTTTGAGTAGGCTCTGGAAGTTGGTGATGTACAGAGAAGCCTGGTGTGCTTCAGTCCATGGGGTCACACAGAGTCAGATATGATGAGCAACTGAAGTGAACTGAACTGAACTGAACTGAATATATCATTTAAGATTTTTTTTTTTAAGTTAGGTCAATTAGATTGGAAAAGTGCAAGGATCCAAAGAAAGAAATACATCATCAGGAATATTTTCTCTTCCACCAAGAAACTCAATCATTTAACCTAGGATCATTCCATAATGTTTTAAAAATAAGCTGGGTAATATTAATGCTTGCTCTCATATAGAGGTGCTATCTTAATTTAATTTAGGGATTTAGTATCAGGATTGGTATTTAGTAAATGGATATAACTTACAGTGCTGGGTTTTTATTTTTAAAAGCACTTTGTCATATGTTGTCTTACTTTATAAATTGTATTGTTTCTCAAGAGGAAATCAGGACTCTGGAAATGGATTACAAAGCAGAGACTTGATGGATAAGGAGAACATAGAAAAAGCAAGAGGGAAAAGAAATGTTCTATATAAAGATCCTGGGTCAGGAAAGAGCTTAGTGTAGTGAATATTGTGGGAAATCCTTTTAAAAACCGGGGAGGTAACATTTATTTTTCTAGATTATTAACCTAAAGATCAAAACAATGATGTAACCTGTACAAATTTCTTACTACTCTTCACCATTTTCAGTTGTGCCTGACTCTTTGCGACCCCATGAACTGTAGTCCACCAGGCTCCTCTGTCCATGGAATTCTATCTCCAAGAGTATTGGAGTGGGTTGCCATTTCTTCTTCTAGGGGATCCTCCTTCAAGGGGATCAAACCCATGCTTCTTATGTCCCCTACATTGGCATGGGCTTTTTACCACTAGCATTACCTGGGAAGTGGAAGTGATAGTCACCTACTATTAATGTAGGTGATCACTTGACATATAGAAAAGGAATTTCATCTTCATAATCTTTAAATATCAATATTCCTCCAGTCCATCTACAGTTACTCTAAAGACAAACTCTATTTTAGAATCTGAAAAATAGGACAGGGACTTTCTTGGTGGTCCAGTGGCTAGGACTTCATGCTCCCAAGACAGGGGGCCTGGGTTCGATCCCTGAGCAGGGAGCTAGATCCCACATGCCGTAACTAAAAGTTCTTGTGTGCTACAACTAAGATCTGGCATAGCCAAATAAATACTAAAAAAAAAAAAAAGCTTGTGTAGGGAGAAGATTTTCTAAGTGAGAAGTCAGGAAAGGCTTCCCAAAAGAATATGCTGAAGCCTGGAGGTTGAGAAGGACTCGCCGCAGGCACAGGCAAGCAAGGGAGGGCAGGACACTCCAGGCAGAAGGAAGAACATGTGCAAAACCTGTGTCCAGCCAGGCCTGAGGCCAGCACTGCCCTGGATGGAATAGGTTCAAGTATCTGAAGTTCCTTTTGTTAATTCCAAGTGGCTTTAAGCCTAGCTTTTCTTTCTTTCTTTTTTAAGTTGTGGGATGAGAATGATCTGCTAACATTGGAAGGTCTCTTTGGCTGACATTTAACCATATGAATTATTATTGACTAGCTGAAACTCCAGTACTTTGGCCACCTCATGCGAAGAGTTGACTCATTGGAAAAGACTCTGATGCTGGGAGGGATTGGGGGCAGGAGGAGAAGGGGATGACAGAGGATGAGATGGCTGGATGGCATCACCGACTCGATGGAAATGAGTTTGAGTGAACTCCAGGAGTTGGTAATAGACAGGGAGGCCTGGTGTGCTGCAATTCATGGGGTCGCAAAGAGTCGGACACAACTAAGTGACTGAACTGAACTGAACTGAACTGAACACTGAAATATTAGCAGTCCATTTTATCCTATGATTTAACTTCAGAGTTACACAGTTCCAAATAAAACATGATTGTAAATACCCATGGATTCTTTAAAATTAAGGGAATAAAACATTTACTATCATCTACTCTATTTCTGAAACAGGGATATATATATATATATATATATATATATATATATACACATATATATATACACACATATATACACATATATATATATACTAAAAGAAAAAAATCATGAAGAAATAGAAACTCTCCATAAATCAAAAATGACATTTTAATGTGCATAATGAAAAACAAGGTATTTGCACATTTTTATAAAACTGTGATACCTATACTTGCTCCTCCCAGATGACACAGTGGTAAAGAATCCATCTGCCAAAGCAGGAGACATAGGAGAGGTGGGTTCGATTTCTGGGTCAGGAAGATCACCTGAAGCAGGAAATGGCAGCCCACTCCAGTATTCTTTCCTGGAAAATTCTATGGACAGAGAAGCCTGGTGGGTTATAGTCAATGAAGTTGCAAAGATTCAGATGCCACTGAGCACATACACAACAAATCTATCTTATAAATAGTATATAGAAATAAATAATAGAATTGGAAGGAAGAATTGAATAAAAAAATTCAGACAGAAGAAACTGAAGCAATAAGAAAGCAATGAGAGACATCAAGTAGAGAATTATATTGCTGAATCTTCAATCTTGACTAAATGAGAGAGGCCTTGTCAAACATCTACCAATATCTACCAACATTTTAAAATGATACAGATAGGGCAGTTGGGGGCAGGAGGAGAAGGGGACGACCAAGGATGAGATGGCTGGATGGCATCATGGACTCGATGGACGTGAGTCTGAGTGAACTCCAGATGGTGATGGACAGGGAGGCCTGGCGTACTGCAGTTCATGGGGTCGCAAAGAGTCGGACATGACTGAACCACTGAACTGAACTGAACTAAGGGCTTACTCTGGGTACAATGACTTGGATATGAATTCCAGGTCTGATACTAATTAACTGTTTAACCTTGAAATATTTTCCAAACTCCTCAGAGACCTCGTTTCCTAATCTGTAAAACAGAGGCTATAATGTTTCAAAAAGTTTTGAAGAAAAAAAAAAAAAAACTGAATTACATCTTTCAACATAGGGGCCAACATATAGAAGTATAGAAGTTACTCAACAAATATCAGTCTCTGTCTTTCTACATCCTGTCTCTAAATTGAAATGGTTAACAATAAGTACATAGTTAGTATGCAAATTCGGAGAAGGCAACGGCAACCCACTCCAGTATTCTTGCCTGGAGAATCCCAGGGACGTAGGAGCCTGGTGGCTGCCATCTATGGGGTCGCACAGAGTCGGACACGACTGAAGCGACTTAGCAGCAGCAGTATGCAAATTATGAAACTCAGTTAATAGGTTATGAAATTTAAATATTATAGGTACAAAGTATTACTGCTGTTTGAATGTTATAATGCTTTGATGCCCATAAATTATAAAGAGTAAATAGAACTTTTTGAAGTTTACTTTAAAAAATAGTCATGTCATTCAGTAATAAGGTCTTTGATAGCAATTTCAGGTTATTACACGGATTAATGGTGACAAAGGGTGATAAGATTTACATTATCAAAATTTTCATTCATTCATCACAGCTATAGAGAGTGATTGTGAGGAATATTCAAAGTTCCATTTACTGTTAAAAATATTACCAGATTTTTAGTGAAGCCGCCCTCTATTGACTTTATATGACCAGACCATAAGGAATCATCCTGGGAAGGCAGCGGCCTGAGGGTGAGGCCACCTACAAATGTCACTCTGCCATACTAGGGGAGGTTTAAAGATGTCACTGATTGGTACCATTCCCAAGGTCTGTCATCCGGAAGCAAATAGCAACCACTGGGTAATGTAAACAATTTAAAGTACATTATGTCAAACCCGTAAGAATTTATTATTAAGTAATAAGGAATATATATCAAAAAAGGAAGCCTACAGAGAAAAAAGTTATTTGTACTTAGAAAATCCTTCTAACAATATTTTACTGTGCCTCAGGCTATCACCAAAGATCTCACTTTATTGAATTCTTATATTTATTTAAGATCATAATATATAAAAGATACATAACTCAGGTTATTCATAATTTTCAAATTGCTGAAATATCATCTGAGTATGTTAAGACAAGATGTAGGCTTTTGAAAATGAGATTTTCTTTGATAAAATACAAACAGAATTGGATTTATTTTGTTAATTTGGTTTGTAAGAATTATATTCAGAGACAATGTTAAATCTAGTTGAAAGCATTTGCTATTGAATTTCATATGTCATTTTTGTTCATATTCTTCCCTTAACACTTAGAAAAGATATAAATAACATATTTCTCCTCTATGATTTTCTGCTTTTGCACATTAGCAAGTAACCATCATTTTCCAAAGAAACATTGGTGGGGTGTCTTAGCTCTTTCTTTTCCAAGTCATTAAATAATTAATAATGTTTTTTGTTTCACACTAGTGTCAAATCCTGTTCTGGATGTTTCAGTGGAGGTTGCATCCTAGTGGGAAAAGACAAACAAGAAAATAAATAAGTAAATAATGTCATGGGGATTTAATTATTATGTAGAAAAATGAAACAAGGGGAGAACTAGAGAATTCTGAGGGAGCTGCAACAATTATTTTAGATGATATGTTAGAGAAATTCTCTCTGATAAAATGACATTTGAGAAGAGATTAGAATAAAGCAGTAGGAGGGTAAAAGGGAGACTTACAGTTACCAGGGCAATAGTCATCAGGGCAGAAAAAAAGAAAAAAGTGGAAAGGCTCAGAGGCATATGTTTGGCATATTAGAGCAACAATAAATGGGGTAAAAGATAATTAAATTGATGACTCAATTAACTGTTATCCCAAGTAATAGAAACTTCCAGCAACACTCAGTCTCCTTGCTTTTTGGTTTGTTTTTGTTGGTGGGGATGTTTTCCCCCTAAAATTTGCCTCTCCCTAAGCCTCACTATCTCATTCAGGACTTATTATCATTGATGGGTTGAAACTATATGGTTGCCAAATGCCATCTGATGCTAATAATTGCCTAACTTTAAAAAAATGTTCACTTTATTTCTTGTTACTATGCTTTTAACATGCAGTGTGGTTGATGATAAAACAAGTTCATATATATATATATATATGAAACAAGTTCATATATATATATATACTTATATACACACGTATTTTTACTTGTATAGTTGATAATTTATTTCATTTCCTTTAAGGCATTTTTGAATGTCTTATTTACTCTCTGGGATGAAATATTCTTCTGCAATAGAATAATTGGACTTTTCCAGATTTTTTAAAAAATTCATTCTACATATACATTCAGTTTTCTGGAATTTTGAGTTATTCTTCAGCTCTATGATGTATTTGTTTCTACATATATTTTCTTCTCATCTCTTAGAACATCAGTTAGGGAAAGTTGTAAATTATACTTCATTCACGGCTAAACTATTAAGGTACAGCATGCCAAATTACCCTAATTTTCTCAAACTGTCTTTCTATCTCATTAAATTGTTTGTTATATTATCCTCTGCTTTTCTGCTGATGTAAGGAGTATACAAAAATAAAGAGAAGAACAAGATTTCACGTACTACCCATAATCGAATTTCATGGTCAATTCATATACCTTTTTTCATCTCCACTTCTATCCACATCAATTATCTCTCTCCCATCGATTATTTTGAGGTAAATCCTAGATATTTTATCATTTCATGTACAGATATATTAACATAAACTCAAAGAATAAGACATTTTATTTAAAAAGTGAGCACAATACAATTAATAAACAAAACTCCCAATAATTCCATAACACCATCAAATTTTCAAATAGTATTTTAATTTCTCCAGTGAACGCATGTGTCCGCAGATTTTTTTATTTAAATTGACACTCCATGAAGATTCATAGCATATTAAATATTAAGTATTGATGCTTTTATTTTAAATTTCTAGGGTCCTTATTTTATAAGAGTTACTTTCATTTACTAATCCAATTATTCTCTTCTTGTTTCCTTAAAAATTTGTTTTACAGTTGAATTTTTTCTTTTAGATGGTGACAATGACAATTTTTCTGAAATGTTTGTTTATACCTGACTCTGCTTATTTTGGTGTGAGAATCTCTGTTTGTCTTTCTGTTAATCACTTGCAGGTATTGATCCAGAAATATCTCCACTAATGTGGTGTCAGGTGAGTGTGCTGCTTTTCAGCATGTGCAGGGGACCTGTGTAAGTTTCAGGTTTCCACATTCCTTTTAGACATTACTGGTTACTGAGATTCTTTCCCTGTATCTCCTACTCCCAAATTCCACTTTTGGGAAAGAGCATGGGTATAGAGGGAGAGTAGGTGCAAATATGGCTGCTTTTTAAAAGAAAATAAAGACATAATTATAGAGACATATTTCAGAGATATACTCAGAGATACATAATAATTTTCTATCACTTTCTTATGACAGGAGAGAAATCTACTTATCTATTGATGGTGGTGTTAGTCACTTACTAGTGTCTGATTCTTTGTGACCCCATGGACTGCCAGACTCCTCTGTCCATGGAATTCTCCAAGCAAGAATACCTGAATGGGTTGTCATTCCCTTCTCCAGGGGATTTTCCTGATCCAAGGACTGAACCTGGGACTCCTACACTGCAGTCAGAATCTTTTCTGTCTGAGCTACCAGGAAACCCCATTGTTGAGCCCACCAATTACCTTATCTCTATCCTCTCCAGTGAGGGTTTGTTTGGTTTAGTAGCAACGTAACGTCTCTCCAGGCTAGGTCAAAGAATTTTCTAAGACCCTGAAAAACTTCTATATATTTATCTGGATTATCAGCAAAAATTCCCAGGTTTATTTTAATTTGCCATACATCATGGAGAGGGAAAGGAATGTGGACACTTACTGGTCTCCATTCCCCAAATTTGCTATTTCTTGATATGGAAGAAGAGAAAGGTATAGCTTTGGAGTAGGAACCACAGGTGGAGTTGATAGGGACCAGTGAAATTCCTAGGACTTGATTTAGTCAGTCCCAGATAAGGGGAACAGTTTGGACTTAAAAATTCAGAAAAAACTACAGGCAGTACAGATTGAGAGAACCCACAATTCATATGTAATGTGGCATCTTCTCTTAAAGAAATCTGTACATAAGGGACTTCTGACCATTTTCCCCTCCTGTTTACAAAAAAGAGCCAACTGTAAGATGATGTCTTAAATAAGCATGCCTTCAAAGGGCCATCTTTCACCATCAAATACATTATATTGAGGCCATGCCTTAGAGCAGAAAAAGACCAAGTATTTCTTCTGTAGGGTTTGAGAGTCAAATTGTTCCCAATTATTTAGGATACATGCTACAGCTGTCTGCTTTGAGCTGGTTTATGGGCTCGAAAAGATTGCTCCCATCTGAATAAGAGATAAGACCAGTGTCTAGTGCTTTTTGTCTTTTCTCTAGTTTTTCCTGTCAGGAGAGCATTGATACATAGATGATTTTGTATTGCTCTCTTATGGCACAATAGAAGGCTACACACATACATTCCTTCTGATTCATGGTAGGACCAATGGTAGAGTGCTCAATCTGATATGTTAATTCAATATATTTTTCCATTATTTCCAGTCTTAAACTGCATTGTTGCACTAAATTATATAAATATGTAATCTATAAATTATACACATGTACATTTATGTAATAGGAGAAGGGTATAGCAACACACTCCAGTATTCTTGCTGAGAATCCTGTGGACAGAGGAGCCTGATGGGCTATGGAGTCATAAAGAGTCAGACATGACTGAAGCGACTTCACACAGGCATGCATATTTATATAATTACTGAACAAATAATCCATACACTGTACCTATAGAGAGAGCAAGTTTAAGATCCAACACTGAAATTAGAAAGAAAAAGTAATCACAATTATATAATTTAATAATTCATAATTTTTACTTAATTCTATCAATTAGATATGTATTGACCCTTAACATAGTGATGATCTGATGAGACAAAAATTGTTAAAAGTAGGAGATATAGATCTTATACCTTGTCATTTAAGTAAGACATTTGTTAGCTGCTCTTTAATAAATGAAGTCTAAACACTTAGTATGAAGGTTTCAAGTCATAGTAAAAAAAATTGATATATTTTAATCCAGTCTCAATTATTAACTTATTATGGACAAAGGCACATATTACATTGTAAATGTAAATAGCTAAAATAAATTAGTTTTGTATTCTAGAAATAAACATATACAGAAATATATGGCTATTAAGAGTTATGAGCATGATTTCTATGATCATTCATTACATAAAAGGAATGCTTTGAATCATTATAAATATTTACATTAGAAAACTGATGAAAAGGAGAAAGCTCTGACATCATCTCTCCCAAACATATGCTTGCACTAAATATCTAAAGACTGTCATATAAAAAATCATTATGACAGTTTCTTTGTTTCAAAGAGTAAGTTGAATTTTTGCGGAAGTGTTTAAAGACTGTACATTTCAAGTAATTAATAACAGGAACTCATTATAATAACAATAACTCATTAAAAGCAAGACTGTCTAATAAGGAACTCTTTTTTATTAAGTGTGAATTTTGGTTTTTAGAATTATCCGAGCAGAGGGCTAAATAGTCACCAGTTTGCATAACTGTAGACAGAGATTGTATTTAGGAAGGTATTTAGTAATTGTCACTAATAACTCATCTGTTTTGAGACACTTTGATTTTTATAAGGCAATGGCACCCCATTCCAGTACTCTGCTTGAAAAATCAAATGGGCAGAGGTGCCTGGTGGGCTGCAGTTCATGGGGTCGTGAAAAGTTGGGCATAACTGAGCGACTTCACTTTCACTTTTTACTTTCATGCATTGGAGAAGGAAATGGCAACCCACTCCAGTGTTCTTTCCTGGAGAATCCCAGGGATGGGGAGCCTAGTGGGCTACCGTCTACGGGGTCGCACAGAGTTAGACACGACTGAAGCAACTTAGCAGCAGCAGCAGAATTTATTAATTACATATAAATTATCCTAGGGGCAAGTTCATATTAAAATGTTTACATGAGGTTTACATTGAGAAATTGCCTATTATCCTATTTTTATTTAAAAGGTATCTGACAGGTTTTTTTTTTTTTTTAACAGATACACTGTTAATTGCTTTGTTGCCTGTTCTAATGGTCATTAAGAGAAAGCAGGCATCTGGAGTAACACAGCTGGGATCCACTTTATCAAGATCCTTTTTAGCAGTTGAGAAGCTACATGATACTCACACCCACTGTTCTCTCTGAACCTTAGTGCTCCATAACTGTCTTTTACAGTGTAATTCATTTACTTCCTTCACTCAACTACTGAAGGAATGATATGACTTAAGCTTTATGCTTAGTCTTTACACTGCGGGGAGAGGGTAGCTGGTGATGGTAGGGAGGAGAAACAACTCACTTTAGAAGTAACAATAAGATTTATGGGCCCATTGAATCTGTATTGACTTGAACACAAAAAAGCAAGAAGCTTAGTAATAAATTTCAAAGGTTCAGAACTATTGATTCAATAGTAATTCATAACTCAAATGGCTAACATTTATACAATACAACGTGTTAACCATTGGCATGTAGTTTTCCATGATGTAAAAGTTCACTGTTGTGAGTATTGTTTCTTCACTGTACTATAAAGATTTTATTTCCCAATGCCCTGTAGGTCTGTATGTATGTATGTGTATATATATATATATATATATATATATATACACACACACACACAGACATACAGTCCATATACATACAGATACACTGTATACAGACATACATATGTATATATTATTTTTCCATGTATATAGGACATTTACAAGGGCTTCCCAGGTGCCTCACCAGTAAAGAATCTGCCTGCCTATGCAGGAGACACGTTTGATCCCTAGGTCTGGAAGACACTCTGAAGAAGGAAATGGCAACACACTCCAGTATTCTTACTTGGGAAACTACATGGTCAGAGAAGCCTAGCAGGCTACAGTTCATGGGCTTGCAAAAGAGTTAAACATGGTTTAAATACTGAACAACAATAAAGGGCATTTATGTTTGAAATACTGCTTTGAATGGCAGATTTTCCCCCAAAAAAATTCCTTAGACATATTTAGATTATTCTTTTCCCTGAATCAGAAAGTTATGTTTTAGCAAGCCAAATGCATTGGATATGCCAACATAATTGCCATGTATTGTTTATTTAAAATGTATTAGAGCTTTCCAAAATAAAGTTTTGCTTGAGGGATAAATATGTTGTTAGTACATTAAAATATTTATCACACTTGGATTACAAATTGTTATATTAAAAATAAAATTAATATTTGTGACATATGTGCCTGTGTGTGTGTGTGTGTGTGTGTGTAATGCACTTTCACTAAACTGGGAAACTTACCAGCATTTCTTTCCTAGGTACAAAAGGATCTTTTTTTCTGACACTATTTCCTGTATGCAAGACAATCTTTTCCTTTACTAAATGTGTCTAACATAAATTAATGGAATATAATTTTAATTGATAGGATTTAACTTTTTCAAATTCCTTTATCTGAGAAAATCTGTAATCATATTACTATTTCACAAGTTAATAGCACATACAGGTATTTGATTTTTAAAGTATATTTAGAGTGTTCTTATTATTAGAATCATCTTTAGTCATATAGTCAGACTGGCAAAATATTTTCTGTCTGTCTCTTTATGTCTTCCCAAAACTTTCTCTCCACTTTAATCATGGCAGCTTTGCAACCTCTCGATCAATGCCAAAATTCCTAGATAGATGTGTGTATAAATAGTTGAAGCACTAGAGTAGAGTGAATCAGAATCAAACTGGGAACAAAGGACATTAAGATATTGAACTCAAATATAATGGCAAGGTACAATATCATTAATGCCTGCTTGCTCAGTCGTGTCTGACTCTTTGTGACCCCATTGATTGCAGCCTAAGAGGCTCCTCTGTCCAAGGAATTTTCCAGGCGAGAATACTGGAGTGGGTTGCCATTTCCTTCTCCAGGTGATCGTCCCGACCTGGGGATAAAACCCTGTCTCCCGCATTCTTTACCACCTGAGCCACCAGGGAAGTCACACAAAAAAGAAAGATACAGTGGATTAATCACATATCTTTGATTCATGAACAGTGATCAAATCTAGAATGTGCTGGAAAAATACATTTATAAGTTAGCACTGAAGTTCTGTGTATGAACCACAGATTTCTTCTCAATTTGCTTAAAAGTATCCAAACTTCACTAAGTATCCAGATATTATTTTGTGAAGAAAAAAGGCATCTTAAAGGGAAAAAGGTATTAACAGATGTGAATGTCCACTAAACATGTTTTTCTTTTTTTTTAATTACATGTAATTCTGAATATGGTTTAGACTCTCACTTTTCCCAGCTTTGAATCATTACTATGGTTTGGGGAGAACAATCAAGAACAAACAGGTCTTTGCTTAACTTTGACTTTCAAATAAGAATGTAGTTTGTGTGTATGTGGAAATATTAATGTTGAAATTCAGGTTTTATAGAAATAAGCAAAAAACTTCAAATGCCAAAAGATTTGCTGCTGTTGTTGTTGTTTGTTTTGTTCGCATACCAAGAACAAGGCTTGGGGAGAATAAAGTACTTTTGGAGGAACAAAGTATAAACTTTATTCTGACAGAGTTTTTTGCAGGGTTTATATATATATATATATATATATATATAGAGAGAGAGAGAGAGAGAGAAATGCATGGTATGATGCAAGGGAAGTCTCTCCTCACAAAAAAGAGGAAACAGTATTGAGATACTGAGGATGGGTATGAGTTGAGGGAGAGATGGGTAAAAGATGTGGAAAGCAAATTTTGGGCTTCCTATTTGTGATTCAAAGGATGCCATTAAAATATGTATCATTACCATGTGTAAAATAAATAGTGGGGCAATGCTGTATAATGCAGGGAGTTCAGCCTGATGATCTATGACAAACTCAGGAGGTGGAATGCGGGTGGGAGGAAGTCTTAAAAAGGAGGTGACATATGTATGTGAGTGTTAAAGTCACTCAGTCAAGTCCAACTCTTTGTGACTCCATGGACTGTAGCCCACCAGGCTCCTATGTGTATGGAATTCTCCAGGCAAGAATACTGGAGTGGATTGCCATTCCCTTCTCTAGAGGAATCTTCCCAACCCAGGGATTGAACTCAAGTCTCCTACACTGCAGGCAGATTAACAGCCTGAGATACCAGAGAATATGTATCCTTATGGCTGATTCATGTGGTTGTAAAACAGAAACCAGCAAATATTGTAAAACAAGTATCCTCCAATTTAAAAAAAAGTTATTATAAACAGTGCTGCTATGAACATTGGGAGCAACCTAGATGTCCATATACACAATGGATTATTACTCAGCCATTGAAAATAATACATTTGAATCAGTTCTAATGAGGTGGTTGAAAGTGGAGCCTATTATACAGAGTGAAGTAAGCCAGAAAGAAAAACACCAATACAGTATACTAACGCATATATATGGAATTTAAAAAGATGGTAACGATAACCCTGTATGCAAGACAGCAAGAGACACAGATATATAGAACAATCTTTTGGGCTCTGTGGGAGAGGTAGAGGGTGGGATGATTTGGGAGAATGGCACTGAAACATGTATAATATCATATATGAAATGAATTGCCAGTTCAGGTTCGATGTGTGATACTGGATGCTTGGGGCTGATGCACTGGGCCGACCCAGAGGGATGGTACAGGGAGAGAGGAGGGAGGGAGGTTCAGGATGGGGAACACATGTATACCTGTGGTGGATTCATGTTGATGTATGGCAAAACCAATACAATATTGTAAAGTAATTAACCTCCAATTAAAATAAATAATTTATATTAAAAAATGGTTAGATAGATTTGGGATAACCAAGACTATTGACATCAAGTGTTCTATTTCCACAATACTAAAACAGGCTTCACCACAGAGTACACTCTTGGTATTTCAGTGACCAGGGAGAGTGAAGGACAACTTGTTGAAGACATAGGGAAAACAGCAAAGCACACAAATGATTCTTCCCTTGCCAGAGAGAGTGAATCTAGCCTTCACATTTCAACAATGGAGAGAAGAAGGGAAGAGAATACATTATGACAGAGGGGAAATAGCAGAGTTGAATGTGAATTGATTGAATTTCCCTCCAACTAATTAGGAGGTGAAACTAAGTTGTAATGGATATTCATTGACAAGTTTTCTCTTATCCCTAATCCATATCATTTCTTACTTTCCCCAGAAAGGCATAGGCACAGATATGCCATAAGGAGGAATGTGTTTTAAGGAAAGGCAATATATATAGAGGAAATAGTAAAATGTTTTTGTGTGCCTATATTTTATGGTTTGCATGTAGCACATCCTAAATATTTCTCAAATTATTTACTTCTCTCATTTTCCCAAACTGCTAGTCTAAGATTGAAAAGTGAAATACTACAGCTGTCTCCAAAATTATTTGCCTGGATCAATTTTTCTCTCTACAAATTGCAGGCAGAATTATATTTTCATTTGGCAAATATGACTATATATATATATATATATATATATATATATATATTAGTATGGAAAACAAAATCCTTAACATAGACTGCAGCTTCCTGCCACTTCTGTCCCCTACTTTTCTTTTCATTTCACATGTTTTTCACAAGCTCTCTACACTTCTAGAATCCTTTTTTTTCCCCCAGGATCTTTGGACTTCTTGTTGCCTTTGCATAAACCACTTTCCACCAGTCACCTTTTGTTTCAGTTAATTCTTACTGAACATTAAACACTCAGTGAAAGATGTCACTTTCTTATGGAAACATTCTCAGCTCAATACAGGCTAGATTACATTTCTTTCTCTGTGTTTTTATATGTGCCTCTGCATTCATTCATAACACTCTGGCAGTATGTAATTATACACCTGTATCATCATTTATTATTTCCTCCCATGTTCTGTAAACTCAGTGCAAGCTGAAACCTGCCTATTTGCTTTGCTATGCTACACCTAAATCCAAGCAGAGAGTATTAAACATAGGCACCAAAGCACTGTGTGAATGCATAATTGAATGAACACATTAATATAAATTTGCTGATCTAAACATGTTTCTACAGCACATGCATATGTAGGATTTCCCATCAAATAACCTGTAGAGTGATAATTAACCTTTACCAGACAATGTCTTGTAATTATTTTGCTTTTAAGATATTCTAATATCAGTCATCTTAAGAAATCCATAAACTTGGTTATTTGTATTGTCATTGTTGTTCAGTCGCTCAGATTGTCCAACTGTTTGCGACCCCATGGACTGCAGCATGCCAGAATTCCCTGTCCTTCATTATCTCCCTGAGTTTGCTCAAACTCATGTCCATTGACTCAGTGATGCCATAAAAGTGATATCATTTTTATTGTGCATTGAAAACAGTTGAGACTTAATCATTAATTGCAAGTCTTTTCACCTTAAAAATATTGTCCAATGAAACTGATAGTATATATGAAGTCTTGAGAGAAAATGAGCTATATGAAGATAACAATACTGCATTGTGGATTAAGAGGTTTTTATACATATTATATACTTTTGTCCTTTATTGTTAGACATAATATTAGAGGATCCAGTAACAACACTGAGAGTAGAACCTTTCCTTAATGTACATGTGCATGTCTGTTAAGGTAGTCTCTCTGCAACTCATTGAATTAACAATGAAAATTTACTTTTCATGTGTGCAAATTCCTGTGTTGAGACTTGTGGAAGCTCTCCCCTGAATGTGACTCAGTGACCCAAGTGAATTCCCTACATGGAAGCCACATATTCAAATGTTGCCTCTAAAACCTCCACAGACAGGGATGGGATTTGTATGTAGTTCTTTGGCTAACAGTCCACTGACCTAGCTGAGGTTCACTCAATCCCTAGCTGAGGCTCATGCAAAAAAGAGCTGGGATATGTAGTTTCCAGATGTTTTAGAAATGGAAGGGAGGAATATAAGTTGCAAAATAGTAAGACTTGGCTTTTTAATTGCAGTTATTATAGTATAACTTGTGTCTCCCCAAAGAAACTTGAAGTCCTAACCCCCAGTATCTGGGAATGTGATATAACTTTGCAATAGGGTCTTAGCAGAGAATGAAGTTAAGATGATATCTTATGGGATTAGGGTAGGTCCTAGTCTGATACAACTGATGACCTAAAAGAAGAGAAAACAGAGATACAAGAAGGAGAAGACCATGGAAAGTTAGACAAACATCAGGGAGCAAAGACGGCCTTATGAAGATGAGGCAGAGATTGAAGCGATGCTCTCATAAACCAGGGATACCTGAACTATCAGAAGCTGGAAAAGACAAGAAAGTTTCCTCATCTAGAGCTTTAGAAAGAAGTATGGCCATGCTAACACTTTGATTCTGAGCAACTAACTTCCACAGCTTAAAGACCATAAATTCACTTTGTTTTAAGTCATCCAGTTTACGGTCTTTGTTACCTCAGGACTGAGATTTTTGTTAAAGAGAAACAAAGAATAAAGTTGAAAGCTAATCATATATTTAAAAAAATAAATTAGGATATGGGGTGATGTCACATTTTACTTATTGGACTCAAGATAAATCTGGCTTATTTCTTTGCTATTCTAGATATTTGCAGAACAGCAACAGCAACATTTTTCTTTTGTCTGATATTTAAAAAGAAAATGAACTGAAGAGCAGAATTATGGCCATTTAGGGTATAAGTTTACTAACAAAAGCTTATATATTGGAATGGAGAAAAAAATGAATAACTTTTGGCTGTCAGCTATCTATTTTACCTAACTATGTGAGTTCTGCAAAATGTAGATGATAGAGCTAGGGGTCAAATGAGACATTAAAGATTCAAAGGGCTCTTCATGGTAAGTATTTCTTTACATCTTTATAGTCACATACTTTGTCTTCCTTGCTATATTAAGCAACCCACATTTTGCTTCACAGATAATGCAGATTTGCCTCTAGTAATGTCCCTTCTCTTGTTTCAGTCTCTCCCACTCCAGCCATTTCTTTCCCTCTGTTTATCATCTTAATACATTATCCTCAATAATAAATAATATTCCTCAGTTTTACTCTGTTTATGTGAATACATTAGTTTCTCCTTTTCTTGGTACCTAATGTCTTCCAAATTCCTCATGCTTTGGGTAACTTCAGAAACAAAATTTTATTCCCCAAAGCATTGAAATATAGTTTATTTCCAAACCATTTCTTAAAATTTAGAAACCAGTTAACTGCTAACCTCTTTACTACTTTCCAATTTTTTTTTTTCTACTTGAAATTATTGGACAAGCTCTAGTTAAGAAAATGTTATTGTTCTCATCTTGCATACAAGAAGACAATCCTAATATTTTCCCTATGTAGAAGAAAACTAGGTAACCCATTAAAAAAAAAATTGTGTTCAGGGGCGATAGTCAAAGAATGGAACACTGACGTCTCAGTCCCTTGGAGAAGGTGATCTTTGTACGCTTGAGTGCTCACAGGCAGGTACAGAATGAGGCATATGCATTTTGATCTTTATAGAAAGGAATATAGACCAGGGAACCAAGAAGAAGCTACAGATTCACACAATCCACTCATTCTCATTCTTTTTTCCTTTGTCAGATCTCTCCTTTATTCTAGTTCAAATACTCTGGAAATTCACCAGAGTGAATTTCTGAGCTTCTGTGCAAGTTGCAAAAGTCCAGAGGGAAGAAGTTGGTCCCTCCTTTTCCATAATCCATCATGTCTTTGGTTCAGATTTGTCACCACTATTTCTCAAATTCTTTTATAAACTCCCATTTTGGTTTCTATGACACCAGATTTTTCTCCCTATCTTACTGAAAACATGGTTAATGTTCTTCTCATTGATTATTATGCCTTTTACTTAAATGGCTCTTTCCTTGCGATTTTAGCTTCTTAATCTACATCCTTCTTTTTCATGAAACTGTCTATTTAACAGCTTAATCTGCAAATGAACTGATTACATCTACAGTTCCATTCCTATTATCATCTTCTTTCCTATGGACTTATGCTTCCTTTTTATACTAAGAAGTTCTGGGGACACCTCTAATTTACCAATATTTTAATTGCAACATTGCTTATTTCTCCCCTTATATATCCTAGTCTTTAAAACATGATTTTGATATACACAATATAAAAATTACATGAAAAGTAATTCAGGACAAAATCATCTTTGTTACTTTCATGGGTGGCCTACTGTTAAGATCTTTCTGCTACTTACTTTTTATAATAAATTTATACTTACTCAGTTCAGTTCAGTTCAGTCGCTCAGTCGTGTCCGACTCTTTGCAACCCCATGGATTGCAGCACACCAGGCCTCCCTGTCCATCACCAACTCCAGGAGTTCACTCAGACTCAACGTCCATCGAGTCAGTGATGCCATCCAGCCATCTCATCCTCTGTCGTCCCCTTCTTCTCCTGCCCCCAATCCCTCCCAGCATCAAAGTCTTTTCCAGTGAGTCAACTCTTTGCATGAGGTGGCCAAAGTACTGGAGTTTCAGCTTTAGCATTATTCCTTCCAAATAAATACCAGGGTTGATCTCCTTCAGAATGGACTGGTTGGATCTCCTTGCAGTCCAAGGGACTCTCAAGAGTCTTCTCCAACACCACAGTTCAAAAGCATCAATTCTTCTGTGCTCAGCTTTCTTCACAGTCCAACTCTCACATCCATACATGACCACAGGAAAAACCATAGCCTTGACTAGACAGAATTTTGTTGGCAAAGTAATGTCTCTGCTTTGGAATATGCTATCTAGGTTGGTCATAGCTTTTCTTCCAAGGAGTAACCGTATTGTAATTTCATGGCGCAGTCACCCTCTGCAGTGATTTTGGAGCCCAAAAAAATAAAATCTGACACTGTTTCCCAATCTATTTCCCATGAAATGATGGAATCAAATGCCATGATCTTCAGTTTCTGAATGTTGAGCTTTAAGCCAACTTTTTCACTCTTCTCTTTCACTTTCATCAAGAGCTTTTAAGTTCCTCTTCACTTTCTGCCATAAGGGTGATGTCATCTGATATCTGAGGTTATTGATATTTCTCCCGGCAATCTTGATTCCAGCTTGTGTTTCCTCCAGTCCAGTGTTTCTCATGATATACTCTGCATATAAGTTAAATAAGCAAGGTGACAATATACAGCCTTGATGTACTCCTTTTCCTATTTGGAACCAGTCTGTTGCTCCATGTCCAGTTCTAACTGTTGCTTCCTGGCCTGCATACAGATTTCTCAAGAGGCAGGTCAGGTGGTCTGATAGTCCCATCTCTTTCAGAATTTTCCAGTTTTTTGTGATCCACACAGTCAAAGGCTTTGACATAGTCAATAAAGCAGAAATAGATGTTTTTCTGGAACTCTCTTGCTTTTTCCATGATCCAGTGGATGTTGGCAATTTGATCTCTGGTTCCTCTGCCTTTTCTAAAACCAGCTTGAACATCAGGAACTTCACAGTTCACGTATTGCTGAAGCCTGGCTTGGAGAATTTTGAGCATTACTTTACTAGCATGTGAGATGACTGCAATTGTGCAGTAGTTTGAGCATTCTTTGGCATTGCCTTTCTTTGGGATTGGAATGAAAACTGACCTTTTCCAGCCCTGTGGCCACTGCTGAGTTTTCCAAATTTGCTGGCATATTGAATGCAGCACTTTCACAGCATCATCTTTCAGGATTTGAAATAGCTCTACTGGAATTTCATCACCTCCACTAGCTTTAGGTACTATATATGCTGCTGCTGCTGCTGCCGCTGCTGCTAAGTCACTTCAGTTGTGTCTGACTCTGTGCAACCCCATAGACAGCACCCTACCAGGCTCCCCCATCCCTGGGATTCTCCAGGCAAGAAAACTGGTTGCCATTTCCTTTTCCAGTGCATGAAAGTGGAAAGTGAAAATTGAAAGTGAAGTTGCTCAGTCGTGTCCAACTCTTCACAACCCTGTGAACTGCAGCCTACCAGCACCTCCGCCCATGAGATTTTCCAGGCAAGAATACTAGAGTGGACTGCCCTGCCTTCTCCAGATACTATATATAATGTAAGACAAAATTGAATTAATCTTCTCAATAGCAAAACAAAGCAAGCAAAACTACAAAGGGTAAATAGATGACTTACAAATGCTGCATTATGTTTAAAAACTGTCTTCCAAACTCCAGATACAAATTTTAATTTTTATATCTATAGCTTCACCACATTATATACAAATTGCAACCTAGTATTTCTTTACTCTTTCACTTCAAAGAGTTCACACAACTCATTTGGCTAGGATAAACCATATCATTCTAGTTCTTTCTTTTCCCTGTGCGTGTGTGTGTGTGTGTGTGTGCGTGTGTGTGTGCGTGTGCGCGTGCTTGCGCTTATTCAGTTGTATCTGACACTTTGCAACCCCCTGGACTGTAGCCTGCCATGCTCCTCTGTGCATAGAATTTTCCAGGCAGTAATACTGAATTGAGTTGTCATTTCCTACTCCAGGGGATCTTCTCAATGCAGGTATCAAACCTGTGTCTTTTGTGTTGTCTGCATTAGCAGACAGATTCTTTGCCACTGCACTTCCTGGGAAGTCCCTTTTCCCTAATCACTTCATATTAACAAAATCAATAAGACTACAGCAATAGAATTACTTTACAACCCCAGACCTTCTATCTGTAGACTCCTATTGTCAGGAACAGAGAAAGTTTTATTTTTTTTCAAACCAAAGTTATCTTGACAGTTTCTTCTGCTTGTAGTCTTAATTCTAATCAATGATTAAACCACACTTAATTATAACAAATCATATTATTCAATTGAAGTTAACAAAATAGAATCACTTATGTTACAACAATGTACAAAGATAAGTTTGTATAGTTCAGTTCAGTTCAGTCTCTCAGTCATATCTGACTCTTTACAACCCCATGTACCACAGCACCCCAGGCCTCCCTGTCCATCACCAACTCCGGGAGTCTACCCAAACCCATATCCATTGAGTCAATGATGCCATCCAACCATCTCATCCTCTGTCACCCCTGTCATCCCTTTCTCCTCCTGCCCTCAATCTTCCCAGTATCAGAGTCTTTTCAAATGAGTCAGCTCTTTGCATCAGGTGGCCAAAATATTGGAGTTTCAGCTTCAATATCAGTCCTACCAATGAATACTCAGGACTGATCTCCCTTAGGATGGACTGGTTGGATCTCCTTGCAGTCCAAGGGACTCTCAAGAGTCTTCTCCAACACCACAGCTCAAAAGCATCAATTCTTCTGTGCTCAGCTTTCTTCATAGTCCAATTCTTACATCCATACATGACCACTGGAAAAACCATAGCCTTGACTAAACGGACCTTTGTTGACAAAGTAATGTCTCTACTTTTTAATATGCTGTCTAAGTTGGTCATAACCTTACTTCCAAGGGGTAAGCCTCTTTCAATTTCATGGCTGCAATCACCATCTGCAGTGATTTTGGAGTAGAATTATTTAAAAAATCAGAACCACAAGACTATTTGACTATATTTTGTTCTGATTAAGACAAACATGGATGTTCTAGTAGTGACATCAGCTAGAAGCAGGAACACATTCGAGATGTGATCATTGATAAACCTATACAGAGCATTAAAAATCGCAGATGTTACTTTGCTGATGAAGGTTCATATAGTCAGAGCTATGGCTTTTCCAGTAGTGGTGTATGGATGTGAGAGTTGGGCCATAAAGAAGGCTGACAACTGAAGAATTGAGGCTTTTGAACTGTGGTACTGGAGAGGACTCTTGAGGGTCCCTTGGACTGCAAGGAGATCAAACCAGTCAATCCTAAGGAATCAATCCTGAATATTTATTGGAAGGACTGATGCTGAAGCTGAAGCTCCAATACGTTGGTCACCTAATGTGAAGAGATGACTCATTGGAAAAGTCTGGATGTTGGGAAAGACTGAAGGCAGGAGGAAAAGGGAATTACAAAGGAAGAGACAGTTAGATGGCATCACCAATTCAATGGACACAAGTTTGAGCAAATTCCAGGAGATGATGAAGGAAAGGGAAGCCTAACATGCGGCAGTCGGTGGGGTTGCAAAGAGTTGGATACGACTGAGTACTGAACAGCAATCCATGAATCCACTGTCAGTCAGGCATTGCAGCTTGAAGAATTCATCAGGCCAAACTCGAAGCTCTTGTAATTAGAATACCCAGAACATTTTCCACATGATAACTAGCAAATGTCAGTCAGTACAAAACAGTAATGTTTAGTATTCACTGGCAGCTTTTTTTAAAATCTGATTTTTAAAAAATGAAATTCAGTGGATCTCTGCTAGTGCAGTTAAAACATTGAGCAGATTCATTTGTAGTATCTGTCTTAACACTTAAGCATTTACAGGATCAAGTGTCACAATCATGGCTATATTTTGCATAAAAAGCCACAGTATATCTATATGAAATATTGCATATTGGTTCAGTTTATTCTAATAAACTAGTTACATTTGATGCCATTATTTGTTATGAAGGCATGGGTACATTTTTAAAGCTTTTTATTTATTTTTCATTCATACAGGTCCTTCTAGTTTGGCAAAGTTAAATGAACTTTTAAATTTATCTTGTATTTGATAAACGACATAATCAGGTGAACAGACAATTAAAATTTGTCTACTTGTAGAAAACTTTTTTGAATTTGTGCTACTCTGGGTGTTTTACATCTTCTGAATATATTGTTAATTTTAAGATGAAGAAGTGTGTCATCAATGACACTGCTTATTCAGTTCCAGGATTGGAATATTCATTATTTGTTTTGAAGGAGGTTTAATGAGGGCGCTGAGAATTAGTTCAATAGTTGTGATGTTTGCAATTAAATATTATAAAATATCTACCTTAAATTTTGCAAAGTTTCCCTATTATACTACATGTTCTTTAGGACTGCTTAAATTTTCCACTTTGCTCTACCATCCAAGTTGTTTGTTGTGCTTTAAACTGATATTTCAGATTGGATATCTCTGATTCAGAATATATGATCAGATTCAAGTTTGTTGTCATCATCAACCCATTAAATCTAAATTTAATATTTTAAATTGTTCTCATGTTTGTGTGATGTTTTTTCCATTTGAAGCTGGAAATTTTGCAACTCTAAATATATTTTCTGCTTTTTATTTCTTTTAATCTATATTCTATAAACTTACAGGATGACATTATTGATTCAGAAAACATTTACTGAGTGTCCAGGCATAGCTCTAGGTTTTAGTGATTCATCAAAAAACACAACAGACACAAATATTTGACAGATTTTTCCAGGAAACAGGAATACACATTATTTAAATATTTAAAGATTGATTGTTAATATATTATGAATTCAAAAGTTAGAGGAAATAATGGAAAGTAAATGGACATAACTCAGATTTTATTTCAATACCAATTCACACTTTGCCTACTCATATACATTTTCATAACTGTTACTTATAGAAATAACATTTTGAATTTTATTGAAAATAACATAATTTGAATTTTTATTAGTAATTTATATAATTGATGCATGTGTGTTCAGTTGGTAAGTTGAGCCTGACTTTTTGAGACTCCATGGACTACAACCCCCAGGATTCTCTGTTCTTGGAATTTCCCAGGCAAGAATACTGGTATGGGTTGTCATTTTCTTCTCCAGGGTATCTTCCCCACGCAGGGACTGAACCCATATTTCCTCCACTGGCAGGTGGATTCTTTCATGCTGAATCACCTGGGAAGTCTGTGTATAATTGCTACCTAACCATTATAGTGGAAGAGTCATTTATTGAAGTTTTGAAAGATTTATGGGGATCCATAACTGTAATTTAGTGGCTCTGCCACTATTACATAACTTACTCTCTTCCCAAGTACTGATATTCATGAAATCAATGTTAATTTTGCCATTTACATGTTCAAAATGTGAGCTGCATACCCAGCATTCTTTTTCATATGTAGTATTTTTAATGCCTATATTAAATCATAGCATCTAATTATTACTTTGAACTGAAAGTAGTAGAAATGGACAAATTAATATATTGTTGTTTGGTCACTCAGTCATGTCCAATTCTTTGGGACCCCATGGAGTGCGGCATATCAGGTTTCCCTGTCCTTCAGTATTTTCCAGAGCTTGCTCAAACTAATGTCCATTGAATCATGATGTCATCCAATCATCTTATACTCTATCATGCCCGTCTCCTCCTACCTTCAATCTTTCTAGCTACGATCTTTTCTAATGAGTCAATTCTTTGCAACAGGTAGCCAAAGTATTGGAGCTTTAGCTTCAGTATCAGTCCTTCTGATAAATATTCACAGTTGATTTCCTTTAGGATTGACTGGTTTGATCTCCTTGCAGTCCAAGGGACTCTCAAGAGTCTTCTCCAACAGCACAATTCAAAAGCATCAGTTGTTTTGTGCTTAGCCTTCTTTATGGTCCAATACTCATATCCACATCTGACTACTGAAAAAGCCATAGCTTTGACTAGATGGATGTTTTTCAGCAAAGTTATGCCTCTGCTTTTTAAATATACTGTATAGGTTTGTCATAACTTTTCTTACAAGGAGCAAGCGTCTTTCAATTTCATGGTTGCAGTCACCATCTGCAGTGATTTTGGAGTACAAGAAAATAAAGTCTGTCAGTATCCATTGTTTCCCATCTATTTTCCTTGTAGTGATGGGACCACATGCCATGATCTCAGTTTTTTTGAATGTTGAGTTTTAAGACAGCTTTTTAACTCTTCTCTTTCACATTGATCACCAGGCTGTTTAGCTCCTCTTCACTTTCTGCCATAATGGTGGACTTGTACTTCACCCAGCTCAGTATTCTGCATGATGTGCTCTGCATATCAGTTAAACAGACTGACAATATACAACCTTGACATACCCCTTTCCTTATTTTAACAGTTCATAGTTCCGTGTCTAGTTCTAACTGTTGCTTCTTGACCTGCATACATGTTTTCCAGGAGGCAGGTAAGATGGTCTGGTATTCCCAACACTTAAAAAAATGTCCACAGTATGTTGTGATCCACACAGTAAAAGAATTTAGCATAGTCAATGAAGCAGTCAGTTCAGTTCAGTTCAGTTGCTCAGTTGTGTACGACTCTTTGCGACCCCATGAATCGCAGCACGCCAGGCCTCCCTATCCATCATCAATTGCCAGAGTTCACTCAAACTTGTGTGAAAGAGTTGGTGATGCTATCCAGCCATCTCATCCTCTGTCATCTCCTTCTCCTCCTGCCTCCAATCCCTCCCAGCATCAGAGTCTTTTCCAGTGAGTCACCTCTTTGCATGAGGTGGCCAAAACAAAGTATTGGAGTTTCAGCTTTATCATCGGTCCTTCCAAAGAACACCCAGGACTGATGTCCTTTAGAATGGACTGGTTGGATCTCCTTGCAGTCCAAGGGACTCTCAAGAGTCTTCTCCAACACCACAGTTCAAAAGCATCAATTCTTCGGCGCTCAGCCTTCTTCAAAGTCCAACTCTCACATCCATACATGACCATAGGAAAAACCATAGCCTTGACTAGACAGACCTTTGTTGGCAAAGTAATATCTCTGCTTTTGAATATGCTATCTAGGTTGGCCATAACTTTCCTTCCAAGGAGTAAGCATCTTTTAATTCCATGGCTGCAATAAAGCTCAATATTCAGAAAACTAAGATCATGGCATCTGGCCCCTTCACTTCATGGGAAATAGGTGGGGAAACAGTATCAGTGAAGCAGAGGTAGATGTTTTTCTTAAATTCTCTTGCCTTTTCTATGATCCAATTGATGTTAGAAATTTGTTTCTTCTGCCTTTTAAAATCCAACTTGTATATCTGGGATTTATTGGTTCATATACTGTTGAAGCATGGCATGGAGAATTTTGAGTATTACATTGCTAGCATGTGAAGTGAGTGCAATCTTGTGGTAGTTTGAACATACTTGGCCACAGGACGTGAAGAACTGACTCATTGGAAAAGATCCTGATGCTGGGAAATATTGAAAGCAGGTGGAGAAGGGGACGACAGAGGATGAGATGGTTGGATGGCTTCACCAGTTCAATGGATATGAGTTTGAATAAACTCCAGGAGTTGGTTATGGGCAGGGAAGCCTGGCACGCTCCAGTCCATGAGGTGGCAAACAGTTGGACACAACTGAGTGACAGAACTGAACATTCTTTGGCCTTTCCTTTCTTTGGGGATGGAGTGAAACTGACCTTTTCAGTCCTGTGGCCATTGGTGAGTTTTCCAAATTTGTTGTCATATTGAGTGCAACACTTTAACACTATCAGTTTTTAGGATTTTAAATAACTCAACTGAAATTCAATCATCTCTGGTAGCTTTGTTCATGGTCATGCTTCCTAAGCCCACTTGACTTGGCATTCTAGGATGTCTGGCTCTATGTGAGTGATCACACCATCGTGGTTATCTGGGTCATTAAGATATTTTTTTGTACAGTTCTGAGTATTCTTGCCACCTCTTAATATCTTCTGCTTCTGTTAAGTCCATACTGTTTCAGTCCTTTACTGTGCCCTCTTTGGATGAAATGTTGACTTCAGTTCAGTTCAGTCGCTCAGTTGTTTCCAACTCTTTGCAAACCTATGGACTATAGCATTCCAAGCTTTCCTGTCCATAACCAACCCCCAGAATTTTCTCAAACTCTTTTTCCATCAAGTTGGTGATGCCATCCAGCCATCTCATCCTTTGTTTTCCCCTTCTCCTCCTGCCTTCAATCTTTCCCAGCATCAGGGTCTTTTCCAATGAGTCAGTTCTTTGCATCAGGTGGCCAAAGTATTAATCCTTCCAATGAACATTCAGGACTGACTTCCTTTAGAATTGACTTATCTGATCTTCTTATAGTCCAAGGGACTCTGTGGCTCAGCACTCATATCCTTACATGACTACTGGAAAACCTACAGCATTGACTAGACAAACCTTTTTTGCTAAAGTAATATCTCTGCTTTTTAATATACTGTCTAGGTTTGTCATAGCTTTTCTTCCAAGGAGCAAGCATCTTTTAATTTCATGGCTGCAGTGACCAGCTGCAATGATTTTGAAGCCCAAGAAAATAAAGTCTGACACTGTTTATATTGTTTCTCCATTTATTTTCGATGAAGTGATGGGATCACATGCCATGATTTTAATTTTTTGAATGTTGAGTTTTAAACCAGATTTGTCATTCCATTCTTTTACTTTCATCAAGATAAGCATGGTTTCATCCGCATATCTGAGGTTTTTGACATTTTCCCAGGAATCTTTCTTCCATTTCCTGCTTCATCTAAGCCAGTATTTTGCATAATATAACTACATCAGTTCAGTTCAGTTCAGTCGCTCAGTCGTGTCGGACTCTTTGCAACCCCATGAATTGCAGCACGCCAGGCCTCCCTGTCCATCACCAACTCCCAGAGTTCACTCAGACTCACGTCCATTGAGTCCGTGATGCCATCCAGCCATCTCATCCTCTGTCGTCCCCTTCTCCTCTTGCCCCTAATCCCTCCCAGCATCAGGGTCTTTTCCAATGAGTCAAATCTTTGCAGGAGGTGGCCAATTTCCTGGAGCTTCAGCTTTAGCACCATTCCTTCCAAAGAAATCCCAGGGTTGATCTCCTTCAGAATGGACTGGTTGGATCTCCTTGCAGTCCAAGGGACTCTCAAGAGTCTTCTCCAATACCACAGTTCAAAAGCATCAATTCTTCGGTGCTCAGCCTTCTTCACAGTCCAACTCTCACATCCATAGATGACCACAGAAAAAACCATAGCCTTGACTAGACAGATGTTAGTTAGCAAAGTAATGTCTCTGCTTTGAATATACTATCTAGGTTGGTCATAACTTTTCTTCCAAGGAGTAAGCGCCTTTTAATTTCATGGCTACAGTCACCATCTGCAGCGATTGTGGCGCCTCCAAAAAATAAAGTCTGACACTGTTTCTACTGTTTCCCCATCTATTTCCCATGAAGTGATGGGAACAGATGCCATGATCTTTGTTTTCTGAATGTTGAGCTTTAAGCCAACTTTTTCACTCTCCTCTTTTACTTTCATCAAGAGGCTTTTTAGCTCCTCTTCATTTTCTGCCATAAGGGTGGTGTCATCTGCATATCTGAGGTTATTGATATACTCCTTTCCCAGTTTGGAACCAATCCATTGTGCCATGTCTACTTCTAACTGATGCTTCTTGACCTGCCTACAGGTTTCATAGGAGGCAGGTAAGGTGGTCTGGTAGTCTAGTCCCTTTAATAATTTTCCAGTTTGTTGTGATCCATACAAAGGATTAGCATAGGCAATGAAGCAGAAGTAGGTGTCTTCTGGAATTCTCTTGCTTTTTCTATGATCCAAGGATATTCACAGTTTGACCTATGATTCCTTTGTTCTTTCTAAATAAAGCTTGAATACCTTTAAGTTCTTCATTCATATACTGTTGAAGCCTCGCTTGGATAATTTTGAGCATTATTTTGGTAGCTTGTGAGATGAGTGCAACTGTGCAGTAGTTTAAACATTCTTTGGCATTGCCTTTCTTTGGGATTGGAATGAATGCTGACCCTCTCCAGTCTCTTGGCCACTGCTGAGTTTTCCAAATTTGCTAGCAAAGTGAGTGCAGCACTTTAACAGCATCATCTTTAAGGATTTGAAATAGCTCAGATGGAATTCCATCATCTCCACTAGCTTTGTTCATGATAATGCTTTCTAAGGCCCACTTGTCTTCTCATTACAAGATGTTTGGCTCTAGGTAAGTGATCATACCATCATGATTATATGCATCATTAAGATCTTTTCTGTAAAGTTATTTTGCGTGCCACAACTTCTTAATATCTTCTGCTTCTGTTATGTCCTTGCTGTTCCTGTTCTTCATTGTGCCCATCTTTGCATGA
Organism: Aepyceros melampus; assembly: GCA_006408695.1. Lineage (NCBI taxonomy): Eukaryota > Metazoa > Chordata > Mammalia > Artiodactyla > Bovidae > Aepyceros > Aepyceros melampus. Next base: position 45,063 of record SJXQ01004781.1, read on the forward strand.
AATATTCCTTTGGTATCTCTAATTTTCTTGAAGAAACCTCTGAATTTCCCTTTCTATTGTTTTCCTCCATTTATTTGCATTGATTGCTTAAGAAGACTTTCACATCTCTCCTTGCCTTTCTTTGGAACTCTGCATTTAGATGGATATATGTATGGATGTGAGAGTTGGACTGTGAAGAAAGCTGAACACCGAAGAATGGATGTTTTTGAACTGTGGTGTTGGAGAAGACTCTTGAGAGTCCCTTGGACTGCAAGGAGATCCAACCAGTCCATTCTAAAGGAGATCATCCCTGGGTGTTCTTTGAAACGAATGATGCTAAAGCTGAAACTCCAGTACTTTGGCCACCTCATGTGAAGGGTTGACTCATTGGAAAAGACTCTGATGCTGGGAGGGATTGGGGCAGGAGGAAAAGGGGATGACAGAGATGAGATGCCTGGATGGAATCACTGACTTGATGGATGTGAGTGTGAGTGAACTCTGGGAGTTGGTGATGGACAGGGAGGCCTGGTATGCTGCACCTCATGGGGTTGCAAAGAGTCAGACACGACTGAGTGACTGAACTGAACTGATCTTTCCTTTTCTCTATTTTTCACTTGTCTTCTTTTCTCAGCTATTTGTAAAGCTTCCTCAAACAATTTTTTTTTTTTTTCATTTCTTTTTCTTGGGGGTGGTTTTGATCACCCCTTCCTATATAGTGTTATGAACTTCTGTCCATAGTTCATCAAGCACTCTATCAAATCTAATCCCTTGAATCTATTTATCACTTCCACTGTCAGGGATTTGATTTAAGTCATACCTGAACAGTCTAGTAGCTTTCCCTACAGTTCAGTTCAGTCACTCAGTAGTGTCTGACTCTTAGCGACCCCATGAATTGCAGCACGCCAGGCCTTCCTGTCCATCATCAACTCCCGGAGTTCATTCAGACTTATGTTCATTGAGTCAGTGATGCCATCCAGCCAGTTCATCCTCTGTCATCCCCTTCTCCTCCTGCCCCCAATCCCTCCCAGCATCAGAGTCTTTTCCAATGAGTCAATTCTTCGCATGAGGTGGCCAAAGTACTGGAGTTTCAGCTTTAGCATCATTCCTTCCAAAGAAATCCCAGGGCTGATCTCCTTCAGAATGGACTGGTTGGATCTCCTTGCAGTCCAAGGGACTCTCAAGAGTCTTCTCCAACACCACAGTTCAAAAACATTAATTCTTTGGCACTCTGCCTTCTTCACAGTCCAACTCTCACATCCATACATGACCACAGGAAAAACCATAGCCTTGACTAGACGGAATTTTGTTGGCAAAGTAATGTCTCTGCTTTTGAATATGCTATCTACGTTGGTCATAGCTTTTCTTCCAAGGAGTAAGTGCCTTTTAATTTCACAGCTGCAGTAAACATCTACAGTGATTTTGCCCCCACCCCCAAAAAAAAGCCTGACACTCTTTCCACTGTTTCCCATCTGTTTTCCATGAATTGATGGGACCGGATGACATGATCTTCATTTTCTGAATGTTGAGCTTTAAGCCAACTTTTTCACTCTCCACTTGCACTTTCATCAAGAGGCTTTTTAGTTCCTCTTCACTTTCTGCCATAAGGATGATGTCATCTGCATATCTGAGGTTATTGATATTTCTCCCGGCAATCTTGATTCCAGCTTGTGTTTCTTCCAGTCCAGCATTTCTCATGATGTACTCTGCATAGAAGTTAAATAAGCAGGGTGACAATATACAGCCTTGACGTACTCCTTTTCCTATTTGAAACCAGTCTGTTGTTCCATGTCCAGTTCTAACTGTTGCTTCCTGACTTGCATACAGATTTCTCAAGCGGCAGGTCAGATGGTCTGGTATTCTCATCTCAATTTTGCAGTAAACAGTTCATGATCTGAGCCACAGACAGCTCCTGGTCTTGTTTTTCCTGACTGTATAGAGTTTCTCTATATTTGGCTGCAAATAATATAATCAATATAACTGTGGTATTGACCATCTGGTGATGTCCATGTGTAGAGCTGTCTCGTGTTGTTGGAAGAGAGTAGTCACTATGATCAGTTCATTCTCTTAGCACAACTCTATTAGCTTCTGCCCTGCCTCATTTTTTACTCCAAGAATAAACTTCCCTTTTACTCATGGTATCTCTTTACTTCTTACTTCATTCCATTTATCTATGGTAAAAAGGACATACTTTTTTTTTATGTTAGCTCTAGAAGTTCTTGTACATCATCATAGAACCATTCAACTTCAGCTTCTTCTGCATTAGTGTTTGAGGCATAGATCTGGATTACTGTGATATTGAACTGCTTGCCTTGGAAGCAAACAAGGATCATTATATTGTTTTTGTGATTGCACCCAAATTCTGCATTTTTGACTCTCTTTTTGACTATGAGGAAAACTCCATTTCTTCTAAAAGATTATTGCCCACAGTAGTAGATATAATGGTTATCTGAATTCAATTCACCCATTCAGGTCCGTTTTAGTTCACCGATCCTAAAATGTCGATATTCACTTTTGCCATCTACTGTTTGGCCACTTTCAATTTGTTTTGGTTCATGGACCTAACATTCCAGGTTCCTATTCATAATTGTCCTTTACAGTATTGGACTTTACATCCTCAGCTGGGTGTCATTTTCGCTTTGGCTCAGCCTTTTCATTTTCTCTGGAATTATTTGTCTACTCTTCTCCAATAGTATATTGGGTACCTACAGACCTGGGGATTTCATCTTTCAGTGTCATATCTTTTTGTTTTTTTATACTGTTCATTGAGTTCTCAAGGCTAGAATATGAAGTGTTATTTTCCATTCCCTTCTCCAGTAGGCCATATTTTGTCAGAACTCTCCACCATGATCTGTTCTTCTTGGTTGGCTCTACAAGGTGGCTCATAGTTTCATGGAGTTAGTCAATACCTCGATCCAAGTGATCAGTTTGGTTATTTTTCTGTAACTGTGGTTTCTGTTCTCTCTGCCCTGTAATGGATAAGGATAAGAGGTTTGTGGAAGCTTCCTGATGGGAGGATCTGGCTGTAGGAGAATCTGGGTCTTGCTCTGATACACAGAGCCACGTTCAGTAAATCTTTAATCCAATTTTCTGTTGATGAGTGGGGCTGTGTTTCCTCCCTGTAGTTTGGTCTGAGACCAAACTATGGTAAGGGTAGTGGCTGTTATGTGTGACTTCCTTCAAAAAGACTTATGCCAGGAGTGTTGTATTCAGTGTCCCTGACCCCACAGTAGGCCACTGTTGGCTCATGCCTCTGCCAGAGACTTCAGGACACTCACAGGCAAGTCTGGCTCAATCTCTTGTTGGGGGTCACTGCTTCTTTATCCTGGGTCTTGGTGCACACAAAGTTTTGTTTGTGCCCTCCAAGAGTCTCCAAAATTGCCCTCCAAAATGCTCTAAATTTTTGTGATGACATCTCTAATCTTTACCATTTTATTGTTTTCGTCTCTTTCTTTGCATTGTTCACTTAGGAAGGCTTTCCTATCTCTCCTTGCTTATCTTTCCAACTCTGTATCAAATAGGTATATATTTCCCTTTCTCCCTTGCCATTCACTTCTCTTCTTTTCTCAGCTATTTGTAAGGCCCCCTCAAACAACCATTTATATATGATAAGTGCATATTGATTCTGTACTACATACTACACACAAACATACATTGTGGTGACATAAAAAACTCTATATTAGTTGTTTTGAAATTATCATCTCCAATTTAAAATTATATTCTTCACCAAGTTATAAGAATAAAATGTCCCTCTATCATACCTTAACCTCTTTATTTTTGCATTATGTATCATCTAACCTGGTTCCTAGAATAAATGATGTGAATGGTACCTTTTTACATGTTGTGTAAATTGCAACTTGCTTAACTATATTTGGCAGCTTTAAAGATTTTTACCATATGTTTTTTACTTATCTGATATTTGGCTTTTATAAAAGTATTTATAACTGAAAAATATTTTACTCTTTCAAATTTGTTCTTGAAGCACTATTATTTTTAACTGTATGGAAGCTATTTTAAGCAGAATACAAGAAGATGCAATGTTTATTAAACAAAGAAAATTGTAGTGCCTTAACTCATTCTGGAAAAAAATATAAACATATTATATGCCTTTGTATACACTATAAACATCACTATATATATATATATATATATATATATATATATATAACCACTCTCTTAACATTATAATATTATTCTATTCTACCCCAAACAGAAAAGTGGTTATAATACTTTCATTCATTCACCAAAATAGCTCCTATTATGTTCCAAGGATTGCTGTAGATGTTGGAAATACAGTAGTAAAAATATTAGGCCACCCTCTTCTCTCATGAAGGTTATCATCTAGTGGAAGAAAATAAAAGCAAATAAATTTGAAAATTTCTAAATAATTCCATTGTGTAATAGCTGTAAAAACAACTATAGAAAGTATCATATACAGTACCAAAATTTTGGATTAGTCAGTTCAAGGAGTTAGATGTCAGGAAATGTTCTGTAAGCTGAGCTTAGAGGCCTTGGAGTTGAGAAGTCTTATGAAAGGTTATTCTTTTTATAGGAAATACTGGTTTTTAACTGTATACAAATGGGATATTTCAGAGGATCAGTGTATCTAAATCCTTAGCAGTGTTGAAGGTCTTTTATTTTTAATTATTTAAAATTTAATTTAGCATCTGCAGAATACAGATGTTTGTGTAGGAATAGTATGAATGTATGTGTACAGAAGAAATCTGAAGAAAATCTTATGGTAAGTTAATTTGTTTATAACTTAGGATATTATGTGTTCACTGGGCTTGTGGCTAAAATCTTCCCTTTCATGGTTCGTATTTAATTCCCATTTATTGGTTTTGATTATTTATCTTTAAAGAGAAGTTAACGTCATACTCTTCTCATACTGTTGAATTTAGTTAATTCAAAATCTGTCCTTCAGGGAGTAGGATCTGGAAGTTTTGTTTTGTTTTGTTTTGTTTTGGCATCCCCATTAGACTCAAGCTTTCGCTGTTGTATACAAAGGTGTGTTAATATTTTATATGAGCTTCAAATCTTGCTTGTACCTTCATGACTTTATCTCTGCATTCAAGGGTAACCACCACTAGACAGTGAGAGCTGTTGACTAATTAGATAGCATAGCTCTCAAGAGAAAAGGAGGTCTGTTAGCAACCTGGACCAATGTTTCCAATTTATGCTTTTTAAATGATCACGATATCATGCTTTGATTTTTAAAGGGAATAAATATAAAATGATACTATACTGTAATATAAATGAATACATTTATATGGTAATGTCCAATAATGTACAGTGTTTTTCATGTTACTCTATCTAATTCAATCTCAAAAGATAATTTACCAATTTGAGAAGAAGTGATTAAAGTCATCAACATTTGAAAGATTAGACCTGAGTTTTCTATTTACATGCTTCTTTTTAACATTACTTGATAAGTTTCAAAGTTGATCCCTGTGTCTCACTCTTTCTTTCTCCCTCTGTCCCTCCTTATTCCTCTCTCTGGAATGTTTGCAACTCTCAAGCATAACCCAGAGGGCTTTGCCTAGTACCCTTGAAGTTATTTTTTTTAATTAATTTTTATTTTTTTAGTTTGTTTTGCTTTACAATACTGTATTCATTTTGCTACATATTGACATGAATCAGCCACGAGTATACATGAACTCCCAATCCTGACCCCCACCTCCCCTCTCCCGCCCCACACCCTCTCTCTGGATTATCCCCGTGCATCAGTCCCAAGCATCCTGCATCCTGCATCAAACCTGGCCTGGCGATTCGTTTCACTTAGGATATCACACATGTTACACTGCCACTCTGCCGACCCATCCCACCCTCTCCCTCTCCCACAGAGTCCAAAAGGCCGTTCTATACATCTGTGTCTCTTTTGCTGTCTTGCATACAGGTTTATCATTAAATTCAAAGCATCAACAATAAATGTGAAACAGCAAAGGCAGTGTATTTGTTTCAATTAACTAATAATTATAAGCTTATTTTTCTTATCTTTGCTTGTGTCCTGTGTTTAAACCAAATGAAAAAAAAATTTTTTTTTCAATGTTCATGCCTTAAGCTTCCTGAAAACTTAAGATGAGTTTGTGGATAAGTGTGGTGAATTTCCTCTTCTCGAGTCCAATGTATGCATAGCTTAGTCATAAAGAATTCAGTTTAAGCTTTTCAGTACCTCTTACCTACCTTCTTTCCTCTAGATACACATGTTTTGGGCTGTATATTGCAAAAATATGTCATACAGACATGCTTGGGAATCTATAAAGATTTTTTTCACAGCAGAAATTAATTTTAGTTATTGTGCAAGCATGCGTGTTAAGTAGTTTCAGTCTTGTCTGACTCTTCGTGATCCCATGGACTGTCACCTGCCAGGCTCCTCTGTCCATGGAATTCTCCAGGTAAGAATACTGGAGTGGGTTGTTGTACCCTCCTCCAGCAGATTTTGCCAACCCAGGGATGTAACCTGCATCTCCTGCATTAGCAGGCAGGTTCTTTACCACTAACGCCACCTGGGAAGTCCTTTTAAGTGTAGTTGTTATTCAATCATCCAGTCGTGTTCAACTCTGCAACCCCAAGGACTGCACATGCCTGGCCTCCCTGTCCCTCATCATCCCCCAAAGTTTGTCCAAGGTCATATCCATTGCACTGGTGATGCTATCCAGCCATTTCATCCTCTGATGCACTCTTTTCTTTCTGCCTTCAATCTTTTCCAGCATCAGCGACTTTTCCAATGAGTCAATTGTTCACATCAGATTATCAAAATACTGGAGTTTCAGCTTCAGCATCAGTCCTTCCTTTGACTATTCAGAGTTTATTTCCCTTAAGATTGACTGGTTTGATCTCCTTGCTAACCAAGGGACTTTCAGGAGTCTTCTCCAGCACCACAGTTCAAAGGTGTCAGTTCTTCAGTGGTCTACCTTCTTTACCATCCAACTCTCACAACTGTATGTGACCAGTGGGAAGACCATAGCCTTGACTATATGAACATTTGTCAGCAGAGAAATGTCTCTGCTTTGCACACACTGTCTAGGTTTGTCATAACTTTCTTGCCAAGAAGCAAATGTCTTCAGATTTCAAGGCTGTAGTCACCATCTGCAGGGCTTCCCTGGTGGCTCAGAGGCTAAAGCGTCTGCCTGGAATGCAGGAGACCTGGGTTCGATCCCTGTGTCGGGAAGATCCCCTGGAGAAGGAAGTGGCAACCCACTCCAGTACTCTTGCCTGGAGAATCCCAAGGAGAGAGGAGCCTGGTAGGCTACAGTCCATGGGGTCGCAAAGAGTCGGACACGACTGAACGGACATGACTGAGTCACCATCTGCAGTGATTTTAGAGCCCAAGAAGAGGAAATCTGTCACTACTTCCACTTTCCCCCTTCTATTTGCAATGAAGTAATGGGGCCAGATGCCATGATCTTAGTTTTTTTTTTTTTTAATTTTTAGTTTTAAACAAGCTCTTTCACTCTCTCTCTTCACCCCAATCAAGAGGCTCTTAGTTCCTCCTTTTCTTTCTGCCATTAGAGTGGTATCATCTGCATATCTGAGGTTTTAAGTGTGAGATATCTCTAAAAGTAAGTTTATGTATATGAAGTTTTCTAATTAAGTTTAATATACTTGAAATTAGTTACTTTACATAGTATGTTGACATTAATCTTTAATAGCTGTCTTTTAAATTTAATGTCATATTGAAAGAATAAGATAATTCTTGCTCCTTAATTCTGCCCTTATGTGCAGCAAGTTGGGATGTAAATTAAAAGTTTAGGTCACTTGATTCTATGTCTCCACTGGTTCTTGTAAGGAAATAAAATAGGCCCAGAAAGGTATCATGGAGACAAATTGGGGCCTGGCAAAAAATAAGAATTTTATCAATGTCCATGTTTATTATTCATATTTTTATAACCCAGAAATATGTCTTTGCTTGGTTTATTTTGGAGAAGGAAATGGTATCCCACTCCAGTACACTTGCATGGAGAATTTCATGGACAGGGGAGCCTGGCCAAGTACAGTCATAGGGTTACAAAGAGTAAGACATGACTGAGTGATTAACACACAAACACACACACATACACAAGTCAGAGCTGTTTATTTTCATTTTCGCTTTTTGCCTTTCCATTGTCCATTCTAGTGGCTTATATTTGTACTACCCTTTACAAAGTATAACTTTCTCCACATGGTTACATTTCCATTGAGTGAAATTCACCCAGTAATGTCCAACTCTTTGCAACTCATGGACTACACAGTCCATGGAATTCTCCAGGCCATAATACTGCAATGAGTAGCCTTGCCCTTCTCCAGAGGATCTTCCCAACCAAGGGATTGAACCCACGTCTCCCACATTGCAGGCAGATTCTTCACCAGCTGAGAAACAAAGGAAGCCCAAGAATACTGGAGTGGGTAGCCTATCCCTTTTCCAGTGGATGTTCCCAACCCAACAATCCAGCTGGAGTCTCCTGCATTACAGGTGGATTCTATCCCAACTGAACTCTCAGTGGCTACCTTCTATTTTATATCTGTTGGTCATGTAGGAATGTAGTTTCTTTGTGTGGTTCTTAACATCCCATCATTCTTTCTGTGAACTTCTATAGCATTTTATATAAGCTATTGTGTTTCATAACAACTTGTTATTAGTTCTTAATTTTTCCTCCTAATAAAGAATTCAATATATCCATTTATTTTCATAGCCAAAAACATGATGTAGAATTTGATATGCAATGTTCTCATAATGATCAATTATTGAATGCAACCAATTATTGAATAAACCAGTGTACAATTAAAATCTTTCCATACATTAAAGTCAAAATAAGTGGTGATATAGTGCATGTGATCCGTTGCCCAGTTGTGTCAGACTCTTTGCAGCCCTTTGGACTGTAGCTGGCCAGACTGCTCTGTCTATGGGGTTTTTCAGCCAAAACTAGTGGAGTGTGTTACCATTTCCTCCTGCAGGGGATCTTCCCAACACAGAGACTGAAACTACATCACCTGCATTGCAGGTGAATTAAAGGATAATTGAAATGGGAAAGTTACTGGAGTTCTACATTCTTTTTTCCTTGCTTCTATTTTCTAGTTTTATCAAATAAAAAGGATAATCAGCTATCTCGGTTTGCCTGAATAGGAGGATCCTGGGTCATGGGACTTTCAGGAGTGTCCAGGGCTGTTTGGGAGGCTGTTGTTCACAGTTACATATTCTATGTAAATGCATAGATGTCTAATGCTACATTTACAGAAAATGGAAGTATAATTTATGTAATCTCAACATCTTTAACAAAGATTAGACAGATATTATAATTTTATATGTTTCAAGATAGCCAAATTTTGGAAATATATTATAGAAATATCCAAATATATGTTCATACTTCATATCAGTTTTTTTTTTCTTAGCTCCTTGTTTACAATCACATTCTTGTTTCTGAATATTTTACCTAAAATATAATATATGATATAAATAACACATGAAGCATTTTATATAGATTTGAAAATAAAGGTTTCAAAGTTAAAAAAAAATTAACAGGAAGCTGTCCTCAGAAATGATGAAAGACCTTAAAATAATTTTTGGTCTGCCTATGATATTTGCCTTTTCATACTATTCATACTGTTCATGGGGTTCTCAAGGCAAGAATACTGAAGTGGCTTGCCATTCCCTTCTCCAGTGGACCACTTCTGTCAGACCTCTCCACCATGACCCACCCATCTTGGGTTGCCCCACAGGCATGGCTTGGTTTCATTGAGTTAGACAAGGGTGTGGTCCTAGTGTGATTAGATTGACTAGTTTTCTGTGAGTATGGTTTCAGTGTGTTTGCCCTCTGATTCCCTCTTGCAACAGCTACCATCTTACTTGGGTTTCTCTTACCTTGGGCATGGGGTATCTCTTCACGACTGCTCCAGCAAAGCACAGCCACTGCAACCTTACCTTTGATGAGGGTATCTCCTTACTGCCACCGATCCTGACCTTCAACGTGGGATAGCTCCTCTAGGCCCTCCTGTGCCTGCCCAGCCACCACTCCTCTGGTTGCTTCTCCTGGCCACCGGCCCTGGCCTCAGGCGTGGGTGGCTCCTCTCAGCTGCCGCTTCTGGCCTCGGGGGCGAGGTGGCTTCTCCCCACCACCCCAGACCTCAGACGTGGTGTGTCTCCTCCCTGCTGCCACTGGCCTTGGAAGTGGGGTAGCTCCTCCCGGCCGCTGCCCTGACCTCGGAAGCAGGGTGTCTCCTCCCGGCCATCACTGACCTTGGAAGTGGTGTGTCTCCTCCCGGCTGCCATCCCTGTCCTCAGAGGCGGGGTAGCTCCTCCCAGTTGCCACTGACCTTGGACGCAGGGTAGCTCCTCTTGGCCGTTCCTGCACGTCGCAACCTGGCACTCTAGGCTGCTGCCTCTGACCTCAGACGTCAGGTAGTTCTCCGCCATGCTCAAGTGCGGCGGCCGCCTCCGCCGCCTGTGCTCAAGTGATAGGATACCAAAAGAGAAACTCCCCAGGTTGGTAGGTACCTAATATGCTACTGGAAATCAGTGGCGAAATAAATCCAGACAGAATGAAGGGATAGAGCCAAAGCAAAAACAGTACCCAGTTATGGATGTGACTGCTGATAGAAGCAAGATCCGATAATGTAAAGAGCAGTATTGCATAGGAACCTGGACTGTCAGGTCCATGAATCAAGGCAAATTGGAAGTGGTCAAACAAGAGATNAAATAGCTATGAGTGTACCGGTATGTCCATGTAAGAATGTTCATCATCATATTTTATAATATAAAAATTTAGAACTATCTAAAGAGCCATTAATAGAAAATTGGTTGGACACATTGTTTCATCAACCCTGAAAGTGGAGTACTACTTTTTGTCATTTTAATAAATGGAGTAAATTTGTTAAAAAAAAAGTTATGTAGCAATAATAATTATATCAATAGCTAGAATATACTGATTGCTTTCTAATTGCTGGGCAATGTGTTAAGTGCTTACTGAATCATACAGAATCGATACAGTAACTCCATGAGAGAGACACTATCCTTATTTTGCAGCTTCTTCTCATTGTTTAGTTCCTAAGTCATGTCCGACCCTTTGGGACCCCATGGACTATAGCCCACCAGGCTCCTCTGTCCATGGGATTTCCCAGGCAAGGATTCTAGAGTGGGTTGCCATTTACTTCTCCAGGGAATCTTCCCGACCCAGGAATCAAACCTGGTTCTCCTGCATTGCAGGAGTCAGATTCTTTACTGACTGTTATGAGGGAAGCCCAAATAGGCAAGGAAAAAGTTAAGTAATTGGCCCAAGTTAATCCAGTGAGAGTGGAGAACACAGTATGCATGTCCAGATAATTCAATTACAAATCTCACATACATGGTTGGTACTGATTAGGTACCACATATTAAATTTAGAAAGCAGAAAATTAAAAAAATATTCTGTGTATTGTGATTCTACTTTGGAAAAAAGTTTGTGTGTTTTAAAAGATAGAAGTATATATTAAACAGGGGATGGAAATGGGAAGGGAAATTCAAATTACTGAATAATACATACCGCTGAAGCTGAAGCTCCAGTACTTTGGCCACCTCATGCGGAGAGTTGACTCACTGGAAAAGACTCTGATGCTGTGAGGGATTGGGGGCAGGAGGAGAAGGGGACAACCAAGGATGAGATGGCTGGATGGCGTCAGTGACTCCATGGGCGTGGGTCTGGGTGAACTCTGGGAGTTGGTGATGGTCAGGGAGGCCTGGTGTGCTGCGATTCATGGGGTCACAAAGAGTTGGACATGACTGAGTGACTGAACTGAACTGAACTGAACAATACCAGCAGAGAAGGCAATGGCGCCCCACTCCAGTACTCTTGCCTGGAAAACCCCATGGATGGAGGAGCCTGGTAGGCTGCAGTCCCTGGGGTCGCAAAGAGTTAGACACGACTGAGCGACTTCAGTTTCACTTTTCACTTTCATGCATTAGAGAAGGAGTGGGTCTGGGTGAACTCTGGGAGTTGGTGATGGTCAGGGAGGCCTGGTGTGCTGCGATTCATGGGGTCACAAAGAGTTGGACATGACTGAGTGACTGAACTGAACTGAACTGAACAATACCAGCAGAGAAGGCAATGGCGCCCCACTCCAGTACTCTTGCCTGGAAAACCCCATGGATGGAGGAGCCTGGTAGGCTGCAGTCCCTGGGGTCGCAAAGAGTTAGACACGACTGAGCGACTTCAGTTTCACTTTTCACTTTCATGCATTAGAGAAGGAATGGCAACCCATTCCAGTGTTCTTGCCTGGAGAATCGCAGGGACGGGGGAGCTTGGTGGGCTGCCGTCTATGGGGTCGCACAGAGTTGGACATCCGTCTGAAGTGACTTAGCAGCAGCAGCAATACCAAAAGCCTTTCAAATTATAGGATATAAATATGATTTAATACTCTTTTGCCATAAAATAAAGGTGCTCTCAGAAGTGACAGGAGAGCATAAAGATGTGTTTCATTTGCGTTTCTCTGATAATGAGTGATGTTGACGATCTTTTCATGTGTTGTTAGCAAACTAGTACAGCCACTATGGAGAACAGTGTGGAGATTCCTTCAGTTCAGTTCAGTTCAGTTCAGTCGCGCAGTCGTGTCCCACTCTTTGTGACCCTATGAATCGCAGTACGCCAGGCCTCCCTGTCCATCACAAACTCCCGAAGTTCACTCAGACTCACTTCCATTGAGTCCATGATGCCATCCAGCCATCTCATCCTCAGTCGTCCCTTTCTCCTCTTGCCCCCAATCCCTCCCAGCATCAGGGTCTTTTCCAATGAGTCAACTCTTCGCATAAGGTGCCCAAAGTACTGGAGCTTCAGTTTTAGCATCATTCCTTCCAAAGAAATCCCAGGGTTGATCTCCTTCAGAATGGACTGGTTGGATCTCCTTGCAGTCCAAGGGACTCTCAAGAGTCTTCTCCAACACCACACTTCAAAAGCATCAATTCTTCTGCGCTCAGCCTTCTTCACAGTCCAACTCTCACATCCATACATGACCACAGGAAAAACCATAGCCTTGACTAGACGGACCTTAGTCGGCAAAGTAATGTCTCTGCTTTTGAATATACTATCTAGGTTGGTCATAACTTTTCTTCCAAGGAGTAAGCGCCTTTTAATTTCATGGCTGCAGTCACCATCTGCAGTGATTTTGGAGCCCAAAAAAACAAAGTCTGACACTGTTTCTACTGTTTCCCCATCTATTTCCCATGAAGTGATGGGGCCAGATGCCATGATCTTCGTTTTCTGAATGTTGAGCTTCAAGCCAACTTTTCCACTCTCCTCTTTCACTTTCAACAAGAGGCTTTTTAGCTCCTCCTCACTTTCTGCCATAAGGGTGGTGTCATCTGCATATCTGAGATTATTGATATTTCTCCCAGCAATCTTGATTCCAGCTTGTGTTTCTTCCAGTCCAGCATTTCTCATGATGTACTCTGCATATAAGTTAAATAAGCAGGGTGACAATATACAGCCTTGACGTACTCCTTTTCCTATTTGGAACCAGTCTGTTGTTCCATGTCCAGTTCTAACTGTTGCTTCCTGACCTGCATACAGATTTCTCAAGAGGCAGGTCAAGTGGTCTGGTATTCCCATCTCTTTCAGAATTTTCCACAGTTTACTGTGATCCACACAGTCAAAGGCTTTGGCATAATCAATAAAGCAGAAATAGATGTTAGATGGGCTCGATAAAGGACAGAAATGGTCTGGACCTAACAGAAGCAGAAGATATTAAGAAGAGGTGGCAAGAATACACGGAAGAACTGTACAAAAAAGATCTTCATGACCCAGATAATCATGATGATGTGTTGACTAATCTAGAGCCAGACATCTTGGAATGTGAAGTCAAGTGGGCCTTAGAAAGCATCACTATGAACAAAGCTAGTGGAGGTGATGGAATTCCAGTTGAGCTGTTTCAAATCCTGAAAGATGATGCTGTGAAAGTGCTGCACTCAATTTGCCAGCAATTTGGAAAACTCAGCAGTGGCCACAGGACTGGAAAAGGTCAGTTTTCATCCCAATTCCAAAGAAAGGCAATTCCAAAGAATGCTCAAACTACCGCACAATTGCACTCATCTCACATGCTAGTAAAGTAATGCTCAAAATTCTCCAAGCCAGACTTCAGCAATATGTGAACCATGAACTCCCTGATGTTCAAGCTGGTTTTAGAAAAGGCAGAGGAGATTCCTTAAAAAACTGGAAATAGAACTGCCTTATGACCTAGCAGTCCCACTGCTGGGCATACACACTGAGGAAACCAGGATTGAAAGAGACACATATACCTCAATGTTCATTGCAGCACTGTTTATAATAGCCAGGACATGGAAGCAACCTAGATGTCCATTAGCAGATGAATGGATAAGAAAGCTGTGGTACATATACACAATGCAGTATTATTCAGCCATTAAAAAGAATACATTTGAATCTGTTCTAATGAGGTGGATGAAACTGGAGCCAATTATACAGAGTGAAGGAAGCCAGAAAGTAAAACATCAATACAGTATGCTGCTGCTGCTGTTAAGTTGCTTCAGTCGTGTCCAACTCTGTGTGACCCCAGAGACGGCAGCCCACCAGGCTCTCCCAGCCCTGGGATCCTCCAGGCAAGAACACTGGAGTGGGTTGCCATTTCCTTCTCTAATGCATGAAAGTGAAAAGTGAAAGTGAAAGCTCAGTCATGTTCATCTCTTAGTGACCCCAGGGACTGCAGCCTACCAGGCTCCTTCATCCATGGCATTTTCCAGGCAAGAGTACTGGAGTGGGGTGACATTGCCTTCTCCGACTCTGTGTTGCTAAATTAAGCACTCCTTATACCTACCATTAGCAGTAAATATTCAACTGAAAAACATTGCCAAAAAATGTTTCAAATCAGTTTATAATACCCAGGACATGGAAGCAGCCTAGATGTCTATACAGATGAATGGATAAGAAAGCTGTGGTACATATACACAATGGAGTATTACTCAACCATTAGAAAGAATACATTTGAATCGTTCTAATGAGGTGGATGAAACTGGAGCCTATGATACAGAGTGAAGTAAGCCAGAAAGAAAAACACCAATACAGTAGACTAACACATATATATGGAATTTAGAAAGATGGTAACAATAACCCTGTATGTGAGACAGCAAAAGAGACACAGATGTATAGAACAGTCTTTTGGACTCTGTGGGAGAGGGAGAGGGTGGGATGATTTGGGAGAATGGCATTGAAACATGTATGATATCATATATGAAACAAATTGCCAGTCTAGGTTCGATGCAGGGTGCAGGATGCTTGGGGCTGGTGCACTGGGATGACCCAGAGGGATGGTGTTGGGGGGGGTAGGTGGGAAGGGGGTTCAGGATTGGGAACATGTGTACACTCGTGGCAGATTCATGTTGATGTGTGGCAAAATCAATACAATATTGTAAAGTAAAAAAATAATAATAATAAATAATAATAAATAAAAATAAATGAAGACGCATTTGAGGTAAAGAGTTTACTTGTGCACAGCACAGGTTTTTGCTCTCCAGTCCTGGAAAGGCCTCCCCAATCTAATCATCTCTGTGCGTGATGGATCTGCTGTCACATTTAGTAAGTAAGTAAGTAAAGTCACTCAGTCGTGTCCGACTCTTTGTGACCCATGGACTGCAGCCCACCAGGCTCCTCAGTCCATGAGATTCTCCAAGCAAGAATACTGGAGTGGGTTGCCATTTCCTTCTCCAGGGGATCTTCCCAACCCAGGGATCGAACCCGGGTCTCCCACATTGGAGGCAGACGCTTTAACCTCTGAGCCACCAGGGAAGTCTACATTGGTTTCTGAACAGGAGGCAGAGAGAGACGTTGAGATGGCAGAATCGGAATCGGTAATGGCGAGTTTAGAAGGACGTAGGGGATTTCTTTGATCTCCCAGGAGAAAGAATGGTGGGGTGGGGAACAAGGAAGCTTGTTCCTTCTCTGTCTCTAATATGGGTGTGAGGTGGGTGGGGAGAGACTTGGAGGAATTTATGGCCCTGGCCTCATGGAGAAAATGTATTCACAGCTCAAAATTCTCATTAAACTGCTGAAGCCTGGTGGCTCCTCACAGGAGGAGACAGCAGGATTCTGACAGTAACAGTCGGTGGATGGATGTAACTATTCAGCTACTGGGAAGCAACCGAATCTTTGAAAAAAGGTTCATGATTAGAGCCCAGCAGTTTTGACACAGTGCAATCAAGCTGTTAAGAAACATAGTAGGCTATAAGCTTGTCAAAAGAATAAAAGCCGCATACATTCAGGTAAAGCCGAGATACAGGCTTTTGGAAAGAGGAAAGTAAATTAACCAAACTAATTTCAGGCAGCATTGTTTTCATTTGACTCAACTAATTAAGATGAATAAATATTCATATCTTAGAAAGGTTAAAAAAAAAACAAAACTGCTCATAGGCATTAAATACCCCAAAGGAAAGCAATTCCAAATTGGAGACAGGGAAGTAAATCCTTCACTGAAAATGGAAGTGATGAAATATTCAAAAGTGAATTTTTGTTATTCTGAGTAGTCGGTTGTGTTGTTTAAGATATTTGTTGTCCAATGGTTCAATTCAAAATCTTCTCTTTGTTGAAAAGGAAAAATATATTTCTAACTATGAAAATAAAGTTGTTTGTATATAGCTGAGCTGTTACAATTAACATCAACTCATAATAGCCATTAAAGCTTATTGGATGTTTATAATGTGGCAAGCAATAATCTAAGCATTTTATTCACATCTATTCATTTGCTGCTACTGCTACTGCTAAGTCGCTTCAGTCGTTACCGACTCTGTGCGACCCCATAGACGGCAGCCCACCAGGCTCTGCCGTCCCCGGGATTCTCCAGGCAAGAACACTGGAGTGGGCTGCCATTTCCTTCTCTATTCATTTAGTCCTCACAAAAAACCTAAAATGTAAGAACCAGCATTAGGTCCTGTTTGAAGAGGAAACACTAAGGCACATGTTAGTTAAGTAATTTACTCTTAATCACACAGAGAGTATTTACTAAAGCCAAGCCTTTGACCTAGGAAATCTGGCCCCAAAATTCAGTTCTGAGCTATGCTAGTCTCTCTATAATAGCCTAATACTGGAAGCAGCTCTAAACTAACTATGCTAGTTTAAAATATGCCTACAAATTCTCTGTTCCTCTTCCTTTTCAAGAGGTGGATCCTAATTATGTACTCCAGAGTGCAGACTAGAATTAGTGATTCACTTTGTTTTTTTAGATTGTTTTCTTTTTGATGTGGACCATTTTTAAAGTATTTCTTTTTTAATGTGTTAAGATATTGCTCTTTGGTTTTTGGCCTTGTGGCTCTTATCTCCCTGACCAAGGACTGAATCCTCACCCCATGCATTGAAAGTCAAAGTGTTAACTATAGGACTGCCAGGGAAGTCCTAGTGATTCACTTTAATGAATGGATAAAAAAGAGAAAATGACCATGTGAGACTTCCAAGAGTAGGTCATCAAAGCCAGGGTGGTCCCAACCTTCCTCTCTCCTGAATCACTCAGAGAGAAGCCAGATAACACATCTTGAGGACATTTCACCAGGGTATGGAAAGGGTCATGTATTCTTGGAAACCTTTTCTACAGCCTTAATTAATCCTTTGGATGACCCAAGCTCCTGCCAACATCCTGACTGCAGTATAAGGTAACCCGCCCTGCTAGTCTGCTTTTGAATCCCTGAACCGTAGTAACTGTGAATGAATGAACGCATATGGTTTTCAACCATTATGTTTTTAATATAAATTGCTATGCTTTTGATAACTAATGTAATACTTCTGAAAAAGTATTTTAAACTCATTTGACATTATTTAGTTACAAAATGCATAATGAAATAAGTTAGATGCTACCTGTTCATAAACTAAAATCTGTGAATTCAGATATTTTACTTACAAAATAAATCAGAGAGCTCTGAAAATTCAAGAATACATTTTGCAGAAAGAGGCATCGCCAGTCTTATTTGATTAAAAGATCACTCAGTGAAAATTACTTAGAAAAGAATTTTGAAGAGATATTCTGATATACTTCTATTTTTTTTGTTTTTATGTGGATTTTGAATTTTTTGCTAAAAGAATAAGCTGATGTTTTAAGTTTCATCAGTCATGCATAACTTTAATGAAGATTCAATGCATTAATTCGTAGCAATCTAGACGGTAGGTGTCTAGCTTGATTCATTATTTACAGAGTTTATACTCACCTGCATGTGTTTTTCTGGCATGTTCTATTGGGAGCTGCTTGCTTATTGTTATTTACTTTGTTTTCTTCTCTCAGGAAATAAAGTACTGAGCAAATGTTGAACTCCCTCATAGCTGCCTTTCACTCTCCCCTTAAGGGGCGCTTTTCTTAAACCCCAGTTTGGAAGTAAAGGTTGGCTCACTGAGGAAATATATGCTCAAGATGAGACAATTTAGCTCTTCACGTTTCCACAAGACACTTGGTTGTCTGCATATAAATAAACAGCCTTAAGCTTTTCATTTCTGGATGGAGACCAGGTGCCTGAATCTTAACATTTGGAATGTTTGTCATATGGTAGACAACTCCAGGATTTAGCACTCGACCTTTCAATGCATTACTTCTTTGTTTTCTCACAATCCTATGAGAAAAGCTTCTGTTACTGTATCAGTTTTTAAAGTGAGGAAAATGAGTCACAGAGAAGTTATTTTGCCGAAGAATGGCTATCTAGTAAGCAAAAGATTATAGAATTAAAGAGACATTTCCTTGTCAAAATTCACCATGACTTCCACTATACCTATCTGGAAAATCATTCTTTTTGAAGGATTTTTTTGCATTAAAAGAACTAGTTTCAAAGAGTTCTTATACATTTTTAAATGTCCAGGGATGCTTGTGTATTCTATTGCTCAAGAAGAGAACCCCATGGAGTCAGAACCACTTGCTATACTAAAAAGGAGAGGGGCCTCCAGGCTCTAATCACCCCAACTTCCCACACTGACTTCCTAAGAGACTCTACACACTTATTCTCGCATCTCCATTTTCTTTACCTGTAAAATTACAGTATTAATAGGCACTGAACTTCCTTATAGGGTTGCTAAAAGGGACTATGGATAAAATGTCTTGAAAATTTTTACGAATTGGCCTCCAATGTAAATTTGAAACTGCTGCTTCTTATTAAACATTTTTGTTCTTTGCCTGATATGGTTGTAGTCTACATGATTTTGGAAATTAAAAAAAAAAACAAACGAGTTTCTTTTCAAAGAAATGCTTTCTTATACTTTTACCAATCATTGCTGCTGCTGTTTTCAGTTGCTAAATTGTGCACGACTCTGCGACCCCATGGCCTGCAGTGTGCCAGACTTCCTTGTCCTTCACTATCTTCTAGAGTTCGCTCAACTCATTTACCAATTATGGAGCATGACAATTTAACAGATGTGTAAAGGAAGACTGAATTTAAATATCATCATAGGAAATAGTATGACATTAAGACACAAGCTTGTTTCTTTGAGTTTTGGGGTGTTGATTTTATTAAGATGCTTGTTCAATCGGTGTCAATTTAACCCACATCTAGGCCATTGCTATGATAACAAGGTGCTGTGCTGTGAATGCAGAATAACAAGTTATAATCTTTTACTAATTATGTCTAAGGATTATATAGCTACCCTGGGGCCAAAGTATCTTTCACATTTATCCTAGTTGGCAAATCGCTTATGTGTTGTGCTAGGAATGCTAGGAAAGTTCACCTTCTGGTGAGCCTGGGGAGACCTTAATTAAAGTCAATTGAGCTTGCATGTCTGTCTTTGATACTAAAGGAGACATACTGATGAGTTCCCTTTGGAGACTATCTCTGTGCTGTTTCCCACTGCCAGTCCAGTATTGACTTTTCTTGATTTTCAAGGAAGCCATCTTTAGGAGGCCTGTCCATAGTAATTTTTCTTTCAATAACTAAGAAGTTCAGGGAATTTGGAGAGAAAGAACTAAATGGGCATAAGCTGTCTTTGGAGGCATCCTCTTAAGCTGTGCTTTATTTTGGCATTGTCTTTTCTGCTTTCCTTTGAAACATGACAAAAGGCTAATCCCAGATGTGGCTACCCTGTGGAATGTGCATTTTAGCAGGAACAAGGAGGTGAGGAGACCAGTGAGGAGGCTCTGGAAGTCATTGGATGAAACTGGGAGGAAGCTCATCCTGCCAAGGATGTCCTCAAGGCTGTATGTTTTGTTTTGTGTTCACTATTTACAACATCTGAGCAAATTTGCAAGATGTTTTATCTTCCTAAAATGAAAGTTTAAAAATGGCATTTATTAATTTTTGTGTTGAATACATACTTTATTAATTCATCTAACAAATATTTATTAGGGACTTAACAGCTAGTGTGCTTACTGCTGGGGATATAGTGGTGAACAAAGCAAGCTTTCCTTGCCTTCATGGAGCTTATACTCTATTATGGGAGTCAGATATAGACAATTAAACCAATGAATGTAAAGTTTGTAGTTGTGAGAAGTTCTCTATGCCATTTGAAATGAACACAGAGAGTGAGAAGGAGCAGTCCAGAGAAGGAAATAGAATATGCAGAAGTTGGACAGTGGGAAAGAGTTCAATGCATTAGAGAAAGAATGTTATGTGTCTCGAACAGATTGAATTCAGGGAAATACAAGGAAGGAGGGTGGAGAGTCAAACAAGACTCACATTTTACAAGCACTTGTGGAGTATGGTAAGGAATTTATATTTTATCAGAAAGTTTTTTATATGATCCTATTTGCATTTTAAGAACATCACTCTGGTTACTCTTTGGAGAAAGGATTTTTGCAGAAGAGTGAGAATGAAATAGATGGGCCTGGATAAGACCTGATGGATGACAAGTACTAGAGTCATGGGAGTGGCCATAGAGAGAAGAGGAGGTTCATATTTTGGAATTCAAATTATCTGTACTTGGTATCCTAAATATCTGCATATTAGACTTCCCCAGTAGCTCAGCAGTAAAGAATTTACCTGCAATTCAGGAGCTGCAGGAAATGCAGGTTCAATCCCTGGGTCAGGAAGATCCCCTGGAGAAGGAAATGGCAACCCACTCCAATATTCTTCCTGGAAAATCCCAAGGACAGAGAAGCCTGGCAGGCTACAGACCATAGGGTAGCAAAGAGTTGGACATGACTGAAGCGACTTTACACACACACATATATAGATTTCAGGCTTAAAATATTGGATATTCTGGCTATAAGAATACTGGAAGATTGGAGAGGAGCTATTGTGTAATGGAAGGTAAATTAAGGACTAAATGTTCAGTTTTGCACATTTAGGTATGTGATGCTTTTGTTACTAAGCTCACATTGCTCACCACATGACAAGTCAATAGTCAAGAAATGAGTTGTTGGGGCAAGGAATAGAGATTTCATTCAGAAATTTGGAAAACTGAGAAGATGATGGGGTCCTGCCCTTAAGAACCCTCTTGCCTGAGTTAGAATTCAGGCTCCTTTTATAATAAAAAGGGAGGGAGTAAAGTCAAACACTTCCTGGTTCCCATCAGCCTCCAGAGGGGATGTGTTAATTTCTTCCTCCCTGCAGTCATTCACAATAGGGCCTGGTCAGAATGCTTCCTGTGAGCTAAATAAAGGTATTTTAACAATGCTTCTACTTGGGAATCAAAGTTCCCAGAGATGGGCCATTATGTGTAATTTCAGTTTATAGGCAGCATTCCTTTAGTGATTAACTTGTAATAAAATACAAAATGTTCTTCCTTGTTATACTGTTGGGGCATCTATATGGAAATTTCAAAGATATATTTGGTATACAAGTTGGGAACTCAAATAAGAGATTGACTGCAGATGTAAATGTGGGAGTCACCTCATAGAGGCGCTTTGAAACCCCACACAGAGTAATAACATTATGTGGGATTTAACACAGAGAAGTGATGGGAAATAGCTCTGAGTAAGTCAAGATGTGGATCCTAGTGAGAGAATGAAAAACTCACACAGGAAGCTGAGAAGGAGCAAAGAGAAGGCAGCAAACAAGGAGAGTATCAGCTCAGTTCAGTTCAGTTCAGTTCAGTCGCTCAGTCGTGTCCGACTCTTTGCAACCCCATGAATCGCAGCACGCCAGGCCTCCCTGTCTATCACCAGCTCCCGGAGTTCACTCAGACTCGCGTCCATCGAGTCAGTGATGCCATCCAGCCATCTCATCCTCGGTTGTCCCCTTCTTCTCCTGCCCCAATCCCTCCCAGCATCTGGTCACATGTAATCTAGAAAACAATATGTAACAAGATGTGTCAAATCCTAAGGAGAGACGTAGCAAAGATAATCATTAAAATAGTGCTTTAGATTTGTCAAAACAGTGGTTCTCTTTGTCTCTGGCCAGATCTGTAACAGTGGATTTGTAGGGACAGAAGCCATCATGGAAGGTAAAGGAAGGGAGAAAGTAGGGTCAGACCCCTCAGTTATGTCTCTAATAACGTCTTAGTCAGTCAAAGCACCATTGTGTCTACCATAAGTCATTTCAAGGCGCAAATGACCCCTACTCTCTCTCCTTCCCTTCTCCACCTGGACATGCCTAAGATATCAGAGTCCTCTTCTTCCTCTGTTTACTTTTGTTGCAGGAATCTTTTTGCTTAGTTTTCATATTTTCCTCCTCAGGTAAGGGTTGGGAAGCAAGAAGCTAGAGAGACAGTGCTTTGTCACAGGGCGTGTGTGTGACATGTTTTGTCACAGGCATGTATGTATGGGAAACACAGATATGCTATTCTTCAAAAAAGGACTCGCTCCTCAAAAGGAAATTTGGTCATTGGAAGACTAGCTGTCAGTAGCTCAAGATACGTCTCACTCTAGAAAACTGCCTCAACTGAGGCCACACCTTCAACTAGTAACTGAGATGAGGATGTAAAGACTAGGTCATTTTTGCCTTAGAGCAGGCTTTCCTTATGGGCAATTTTTGTTTTAGAACTTTCCAGAGTTGGCTAGGATTGTTGAACTTGCACTGAAGCTTGTATTATTCCTCCCAATCTTGCTTTTCCACCCTCCTCCTTCCTTTCACATCTGTTTACCCATTATAAATATCTCTCACCCCAGATTTTTTTTAAAAAGCTTAATATAGAACAATGTATATGTAGAGGGGGAACTTTAGCACCCTTTAATAATTTCTGTTTCCTCACATGAATTAAAATATACTGAAAATTAAAAAAAATAATAATCTTTTGGATATTGGGGATATTTCTATTTGATCTTTTTTTTCCTTACACATTGTTTTTGTGGATTTGAGATTATATTGGACATATATGTATATATGATTTAATATTCTCTAAATTATCATTTATCTAATATTATCTAAATCATCATTTATCACGTAAAATCATAACATAAATGCTAAACACATTTATTAACACTTGAATGTAAAAGTGTTAATTGTGGAAGCTTCTAGGTGCTGAATACAATTTTATTTAACACTTTATAATCTAGAGGAAGGAATACAAAGTGAAATATAAAGCTACATGACAGAGCACTTTTTCAAATAGACATAATGCATTAGTGGATTTCAAATAGATAAGTACCAGGGAGAAAAAGTGAGAAAAGAATTGCAGTGAGACAAATATAAAGTGATGCACCTGGAAATAATTGCTTCCAATCTCTCAACCCAGCAGCCAAAGTGATCTAGTTAAAATGTAAATCAGATCATACCGTTTGGCTGCAATAAGTTCTCTAGCTTATTGAACCAATTGAATCAGAAAAAAATCGTAATATTCTTATATAATTACCTAAAAGCCCCACCATCATGTGACTTCTTATTTACTCCCAAGGTCTGATCTCTTTCTACTCCTCCCTTCACACATTGCACTGTATTCACTGACTGAAGACTGTCAAACATGTATCCATATTTCCTTCGTGGCCCTTTGCACCAGCTTTTTCCTCTGTGTGGTGATTTTTTTCTCCGTATATCTACATGGTTCATGACCATACCTCTTTCAAATCTCATATTACTGAGACTTTATCTAATAATTTGCATTTTTTTTTCTTTTTTGACTGTCTAGCACAGCTTGTTGGATCTTAATTCCCTGACCAGAGATTGAACCTGGAGCCAGGCAGTGAAAGTCCTAAGTCCTAACCAATGGACCACCAGGGAATTTCAAACAATTCTATTTAAAATTGCAACTCCTATCCCTGTATTTCCCCATTCTATTTCCTCTAGATTTTTTCACTGCCATGCACTAACCTATTTTAGTTATTTTGATTTTTTTCTATCTCTAACACTAGAATATAAGACAGACAATTTTGTCTCTTTTGTTAACTACTGTATCCCCTCACCTAACACACTATCCAATGCATATTAAGTATTCAACCAATATTTTTTTGATGATTGAATAAATTACACTGTTAGTTTAAAAAATGTGCACATTACACTTTTATCTATAGAAGTTTTAAATAGGAACAGTCTGAATTCCTACAGTTGAGCATGTTTCTATGTGAAGGAAGAATTCTGGTCAAAAGTATTTGATTTCTAGATATGTATCTGTATATGATTTATAGAGGCAATCCACAAAGAGTATCTACTTTTAGAATTTTGATAATAAGGCATTTTTTATATAAAATACTGAAATATGAACCATGCTTCTTAAAAGCATTCACATTTTTCTAAGAAAATATGTATAATTAAATTCATTAAAACTTTCATTTAAAGGAATTTTGTCAATAGGCATTGATTGTAGAGAGGATGTGAAACAGTTTTCTAAGAAGTGTCTTTATTTTACATGTGGGGCCTACCTTTGTAACTTCTCAGGAAAGGGGAAGGATCTTTAATCAGGAATTCAATCTTGTCAAGCTTCTTAGTTTTCATCAGAGATAGGAGTGTTATATCTAGGTTGGTTGCCTTTAAAGCTTATGAACCTGTATTTAACTGATAATGCATTCTGGATTAATACATTTAACTGAGATGCATTCTGGATTAATACATTCTCCACTATAATGTATCTCTCTACTACCAGATATTTGTCAAGTCCTAGCAAAGCAAAAAACCCCTTGAAGAACAGACTATCCATTTCTTTAAATATTCAAAAACATATTCTTTTTTAAAAAACTGAAGTATAGTTGATTTACAATGTTGTGTTAATCTCTGATGTACAGCAGTGATTCATTGATACATATGCTGTTTGTAGGTGGTAAGTTGCCTCAGTTGTGTCTGACTCTGGATGCTATGGACTGTAGTCCATCAAGCTCTTCTGTCCATGGGGATTCTCCAGGCAAGAATGCTGGAGTGGGTTTCCATGCCCTCTCCAGGGTATCTTCCTACCCAGGGATAGAACCTGTGTCTCCTGTGGCTCCTGCATTGCAGGCTGATTCTTTACCATAGAGCCACTGGGGAAGTCACCAGGGAAAATAAATATATATATATATACATTTTTCACAATACTATTTTCCATGATTTATCATAGGATACGGAATATAGTTCTATAGTTCTCTGTGCTGTACAGTAGGGCCTTGTTGTTTATCCATTCTATGTTTAATAGCTTACATTTGCTAACCACAACCTCTCACTCC
Source organism: Aepyceros melampus (assembly GCA_006408695.1). Taxonomy (NCBI): domain Eukaryota; kingdom Metazoa; phylum Chordata; class Mammalia; order Artiodactyla; family Bovidae; genus Aepyceros; species Aepyceros melampus. The sequence continues at coordinate 70,455 of SJXQ01004781.1, forward strand.
ATCCCTTCCTCAGTACCCTCCCTCTTGGTAACCAAAAGTCTGTTCTCTAAGTCCATGAGTCTATTTCTGTTTCATAGATATGTTCATTTGTGCCATATTTTAGATTCCAAACATAAGTGATATCATATGGAATTTATCTGTCTGACTTATTTCATTTGGTATGATAATATCTAGGTCCATCCATGTTGCTGGAAAACTCGGTCACTTTCAGTCGTCTCTGCTGCCTCCAGTCTTAGCTGATTCCCAAGGTAGATGATTCTCCAAACCTAGTCTTCTGCCCCCATGACTACTTGTAGTTGTCTCCAGAGAATATTAAGGTATTGCCTCCTCTTCCACCTTTCGAATTTTATATAAGCAGAACCCTACAGGGAAAGGCACAGCGGTGAAGCACAGTGGACAGGAAACACAAAACACCTAATTGCAAGCTCTAGGCTATTACTTATAAATTTAGTGGTTTATGAAAATGCATGGCAAGAAAATGCCACTAGAATGATCATACAAGTTAGATGTTAAGTACCTTCTGACAGCACTGCCTGCTTACCTCCCTTCAGGATTAAACAGTTCATCACAGTTATTCTCCTGAGACAAGTGAATCACTGAAGGACTTAATGGAAACTTAGAGAACAAGTTATCAGCACATTTGGATGACCTAATTGCTTCTATATTTATTTTTTAAAGTGTATTTTTTATTCTGCTCATGCTTGACTAACATGTTTGCATATAGTCCAGAGCTGTGGCTTAACCTTAAAATTTTAACCCTTTTCAACTTCAGACTATACAAATTGACCATGGCAGAGCAATATTTTTAGTCATCTAGTACAGGGACCTTAAAGTCCAGGATCTAATGCCTGATGATCTGATGTGGAGCTGATGTAAAATAATAAAGTGCATAATAAATGTAATGCATTTGAATCCTCCAGAAAATATCCCCACCCACCCACTGCCAGTCTATGGAAAAATTTTCTTCCACAAAACTTGTTCTTGATGCCAAAATGGTTGGGGACCTGATATACAAAAGGCAGGCCCCAAAGGGCATTTCCCCAAAATAAGTATTATTGTATATCCTCTAGGCTGCAATGTTCTTTAGTGATTTATCATAAAACTATAGGACATTGGAATGGGCGGGGGAAAACGTTTTGATAACCTCCTCTCCAGTAAAAACCTTTGACCAAATTTGTGATGGATGCATAGCAAAGATATCCATTCTCTTATTCTCTTGATAATTTTACAACTCTATTCTTTTGCTTCTAAAATTAATCCGTGCTTGCTTATCTCATTTATATAGCATTGTGTATTCTTTCTGGGATAAAAATATTAAATGTACAAATAAAGACAAACATTTCATTTACTGGAAAATAAATGAAATTTTATTTTAAGCAATTTCTGCTTCTTAAGAGATCATTTCAAATTAAATTCTTGTGAAGGGAACAGGAAAATGTTGACTCACTTATTCCTGAGATGAATTTTTTCTAAATCCTCACTCGGCTATATGTGGAGTCCAAGATGTCTGCTGTGCATATTTATCAAACAGTTCAGTTCAGTTCAGTCGCTCGGTCATGTCTGACTCTGTGCGACCCCATGAATCACAGCATGCCAGGCCTCCCTGTCCATCACCAATTCCCGGAGTTCACCAGACTCACGTCCATTGAGTCAGTGATGCTATCCAGCCATCTCATCCTCTGTTCGTTCCCTTCTCCTGCCCACAATCCCTCCCAGCATCAGAGTCTTTTCCAATGAGTCAAATCTTCGCATGAGGTGGACAAAATATTGGAGTTTCAGCTTTAGCATCATTCCTCCAAAGAACACCCAGGGCTGAACTCCTTCAGAATGGACTGGTTGGATCTCCTTGCAGTCCAAGGGTGCTGGGAGCCAGCATAAGGAACTCTGCCCATGGCAAAGTCACGAGTAAGGAGGCTTAGGCATATGCAAAGGCGGGATCGAGCCTCAGGAAACCCCCTGTTCCCGAGCATCTACCCCCAAAACTCGAGTCTGCGTTCGCTTGGCCGCTGCAGAGCCCAAAGCTGCTTCAACAAGGGGGCGGGGCGAGGGCTGGCCAGCAGAAGAGGCAAGATAAACATTGAGATCACAGCAGGACTGACAGCTGCTGCAGCATGAACTCTGACCAGAAAATGATTCTATTTACTCTATTTTAGCTTGTCTACCCTCTCCTTATATTTTTCTCTTTGTTAACGATTCTGGGAAACTTAATGGTCATATGAATTACACAGGTGGACTTAATGTAGTGTCTTGTAAACAATGTATGCTCTCATCTTGTTAAGATTTAATGTGATCAAGATGGTTTGTCGGCTTACTCAGTTCAGTTCAGTACAGTCGCTCAGTCGTGTCCAACTCTTTGCAACCCCATGAATCGCAGCGCGCCAGGCCTCCCTGTCCATCACCAACTCCCGGAGTTCATGCAACTTTAGGGAATTCAGGTTTAATAACAACAACTACTACTGTTACTGTTACTCTTACTGTTACTGTGGCAGCAATATCATTGACTCAACAAGTGCAAGTGCCCAATATGTTGAAAATTCATATTTTAGGTGTTTGGAATAGCTCAGATATTAGTTTGGACTTAGGAAAACTTCATAATCAGATACAGACCTTGGAACACTCTCGATTGGATTTTACTGTCACCGGAGCCCCTAATGACTTTTTCCACACCTTCTCTAACCTTATTTCTGGAAAAAAAACATTCTGTCTAACATCTTCAGTTATGCTTTTACTTCTTATAATCATTCTTCCTTGTATTGTCAGGATTTTTCGGTAGGGCATTTCTGGCTGTTTTAAGAATTAAAAAAAGGGGGAGATGCGGGAGCCGGAGTGAGGAACTCCGCCCATGGCAAAGGTCACGAGGAAGGAGGCTTCGGCATACGCTAAGGCGGATCAAGCCTCAGGAAACCCCCTGTTCCCGAGCATCTACCCCCAAAACCAGAGTCTACCTACTTTACTGTTTCATGCTGTCACCTATACCTCTGACTTTACAGGGGGCTGACCCCCATTACCTCTCTCGGAGAAGGAGTTAACTTACAGCTACAAGTCAATAAAAACTCTTGGGTGTGACAAGAGTGTTTCAACTTACGAACTCCTCTGAAGGGTATCTAGCCTGCCTGTGCAGGTTCTTCTGGTCACATGCGATTGTGTACAGTCTCCCAACCATGAGAGGCATGAGATGTTTTAGACTTAATAAAGGCAGATTCTTTCAGGAAGTTAGAAATTATTAGTATAGTGAGTTGGTTAGGAATTATATTGGTGAAGGGTTTTTCATTTGTTGTGCCAATAATTGCTGGTAATTCCCTGTCCTGGGTGTGACAAGGGTATCTCAGGTCAAACCTCTCTGCTGGCAGACTAGCTTGTGTGACAGGATTATCCATACTCCTGCCACATGATTGTTTACTACCTCTCAACCATAAACAGCACAGAGAGTTTGGAGTATTTTGAAAATCTTAATTAGTATAGGGCTTTTCTCATTGTTGATTCAATGACTGCCTCCAGGCCTCCATATCCTTAGGCACCTGGGAATATATTAATGTATTTGGAATATAGAAAAAGAAATATAGTAGTTTTTGATGTTAGCAATACTAGACCTTTTGAGTTAATGAATTTTCTCTTTTGTTATAGATCACTGTACTTTGTTATAAATCACTGTGTCCTTGCTATGTAAAAATGTAACTTTATCACTATCTTAAGACTGAACAGATCTTAAGGGGAACATTGGCGAAGGGTTTTCATTTGCTGGGCTGATGTTTGCTGCTAAATCTCCATATTCCCTGCCCTTATAATGATTATAACTAGCATATAGGAGAATTAAGTATTAACCTTTAAGATTAATCATTTAACCTTAGGTTAAATAAATTCCTTTCTTGATTGTAACCCACTATACCCTCACCCTATAGGAATACAGCTTTATTTGGAGAGTGGTGCCTGGTTTAAGAAAAAACACCCTTGGAAAAAATAAGTTTTCTGGTTAACTGACCATTATCAGAAAGAGTCATAAAATGTCAGCAGGCCTCATGGCCAGCAGATGATGTAAAACCCCTAAGACATTTTTTTATACATTTATGTGAAGCACCTGATTTTGCTAAAGGTCAGGACTGCTGACCCCCGCGTGACTTTAAAATTTCCATTTGTCTCTATGTGTAACAAAAGGTATATAAGCAAACCTAAAAAATAAAGAGAAAGGATCAGTTTCCAGAAAGACTAATTCCCCCATGTCGTTTTTTCCTTGCTCCCCATTTTTCTGGCTGAATTCCAATCTGGAGCGTGGGTGCCCACCACGTCTACTTACTTGCCCCAGCTTTCAAGTTCCATGCGAGAAGGAGCCCAAGGAGGGGCACCTTCCGATATTCAAGTGGCATCAGTGGCCCAACGTAGATGGTGCAAATTCCTTGTCTTGGAATTTTATTGGTATCCCACGTAAAGCAAATTATTCAGCCTATTTTTCTCCACTAATATTTCCTACTACACTATCCATTTCTAATCTCTCTATAACTATAATTAAATAAGAGCTTTCCTGGGATGCTGACTCTGTCCCCACTTCAAATTACCCTGGATCCACTGGGGCTGGACCCTGGTACAAGGGACTCTCAAGAGTCTTCTCCAACAACACAGTTCAAAAGCATCAATTCTTTGGTGATCAGCTTGCTTCACAGTCCAACTCTCACATCCATACATGACCACTGGAAAAACCATAGCCTTGATTAGACTGACCTTTTTTGGCAAAGTAATGTCTCTGCTTTTCAATATACTATCTAGGTTGGTCATCAATCTGATTTCGGTGTTGACCATCTGGTGATGTCCATGTGTAGAGTCTTCTCTTGTGTTGTTGGAAGAGGGTGTTTGCTATGGCCAGTGCATTTCTTGGCAAAACTCTATTAGTCTTTGCCCTGCTTCATTCTGCATTCCAAGGCCAAATTTGCCTGTTATTCTGGGTTTTTCTTGACTTCCTATTTTTGCATTCCAGTCCACTATAATGAAAAGGACATCTTTTTGGGTGTTAGTTCTAAAAGGTCTTGTAGGTCTTCATAGAATTGTTCAACTTCAGCTTCTTTTATTTATCATTAGAATTTTTTAAAGAAGTAAATGGTGTGTTGACATTGTCTTTAAGTGCTGAGGACTGTGGATTGTGCTGATAGATCCTGTTTTATGAGGATATTTGGAAAGGATGGAATCTGCCCTGGAGGAAAACTGAGTATTATCTCAGGGAGCTGGCAGTACATTCCTAGAGGCAGCCAGGTAGTGGAAAGATTACAGAGCAAGGAATCAGGAATCCTAGATACAAGGTTTTGTCTGGAGTGATCCAATCTCTACTCACTCTGGTAATGCCTCATTTGTAAATGATTTAATTATAATAAATCCACCCACTCCTGTAGAAATTATAGTTCTATGTTGATATTGTTTAGTTACTAAATCATGTCCCACTCTTTGTGACCGCATAGACTGTAGCCCACCAGGCTCCTCTGTCCCAGGCAAGAATACTGGAGTGGGTTGCCATTTTCTTCTCCATGGGACTTTCCCCACTCAGGGATGGAATCTGCATCTCTGGCAGTGGCAGGTAGATTCTTGACCAGGGAAGCCCTGAACTTCCTAACTAAAAGAATTTTGGATAGGATGAAATATACGGTGGAAAGAATGAATAATGGTGGAGGCAGGAGAAACTATTTTGAATTCTCACATTTTCCTTTACTAATTGTGACCTTTTGTTCAGTTCAGACACTCAATTCTGTCCAACTCTTTGCGACCCCATGGACTGCAGCCCACCAGGCTTCCCTGTCCATCACCAACACCCGGAGCCTACTCAAACTCATGTCCATCATGTGGGGGATGCCATCCAACCATCTCATCCTCTGTCGTCCCCTTCTCCTCCTACCTTCAACCTTCCCAGCATCAGGGTCTTTTCCAATGAGTTGATTCTTCGTATCAGGTGGCCAAAGTATTGGAGTTTTGGCTTCAGCATCAGTCCTTCCAGTGAATATTCAGGACTGATCTCCTTTAGGATAGATGGGTTGGATATTCTTGCTGTCCAAGGGACTCTCAAGAGTCTTCTCCAAAACCATAGGTCAAAAGCATCAATTCTTTGGTGTTCAGTTTTTATTATAGTTCAACTCTCACATCCATACATGACTACTGGAAAAACCATAGCCCTGGCTAGACAGATCTTTGTTGGTATTGTCTCTGCTTTTTCATACACTGTCTAGGTTGCTCATAGCTTTTCTTCCAAGGAGCAAGCATCTTTTAATTTCATGGCTGCAGTCACCATCTACAGGGATTTTGGAGCCACAAAAAAATAAAGTCTGTCACTGTTTACACTGTTTCCCCATCTATTTGCCATAAAGTGAGGGGACCAGATGCCATGATCTTAGTTTTCTGAATGTTGAGTTTTAAGCCAACTTTTTCACTCTCTTCTTTCACTTTCATCAAGAGGCTCCTTAGTTCTTCTTTGCTTTCTGCCATAACTGTGGTGTCATCTGCATATCTGAGTTTATTGAGATTTCTCCTAAAAATCTTGATTCGAGCTTGTGCTTTATCCAGTCCAGCATTTCTCTTAATGTATTCTGCATATAAGTTAAATAAGCAAGGTGACAATATACAGTCTTGATGTACTCCTTTCCAAATTTGGAACCAGTTGATTGTTCCATGTCCAGCCAGTTCAAACTGTTGCTTCTTGACCTGCATACAGATTTCTCAGGAGGCAGGTCAGGTGGTCTGGTATTCCCATCTTAGGAAGAATTTTCCATAGTTTGTTGTGACCCACACAGTCAAAGGCTTTGGCATAGTCAATAAAGCAAAAGTAAATGTTTTTCTGGAACTCTTATTTTTTATGATCCAACAGATGTTGGCAATTTGATCTCTAGTTCCTCTCCCTTTTCTAATTACAACTTGAACATCTGGAAGTTCATGGTCATGTACCGTTGAAGCCTGGTGTGGAGAATTTTGAGCATTACTTTGCTAGCGTGTGAGATGAGTGCAATTGTGCAGTACTTTGTACAGTCTTTGGCATTGCCTTTCTTTGGGATTGGAATGAAACCTGACATTTTCCAATCCTATGGCCACTGCTGTTTTCCAAATTTGCTGGCATATTGAGTGTAGCACTTTCACAGCATCATCTTTCAGGATTTAAAAAAGCTCAACTGGAATTCCATCACCTCAACTAGCTTTGTTCATAGTGATGCTTCCTAAGGCCCACTTGATTTCACATTCCAGGATGTCTTGCTCTAGGTGAGTGATCGCACCATTGTGGTTACCTAGGTCATGAAGATCTTTTTTGTATAGGTCTTCTGTGTATTCTTGCCACCTAGTCTTAATATCTTCTGCTTCTGTTTGGCCCATTCCATTTCTGTCTTTTATTGTGCTCATTTTTACATGAAATGTTCCCTTGGTGTATCTAATTTTCTTGAAGAGATCTCTAGTCTTTCCCATTGTATTGTTTCCCTCTATTTCTTTGCATTGATCACTGAGGAAGGCTTTCTTATCTCTCCTTGCTATTCTATGGAACTCTGCATTCAAATGGGTATATCTTTCTTTTTTCCTTTGCCTTTCCCTTCTCTTCTTTTCATAGATGTTTGGAAGGCCTCCTCAGACAACCATTTTGCCTTTTTGTATTTCTTTTTCTAATTTGTCTAATTGTGACATTAGACAAAAATTAGCTTTGGGGAACCAACCATCCTTTCTAAAACTAACTTGGTTTCATTTGCAAGTTAAATAAAGTGTAAGCCAAACTTCCTAAAATTGTTATGAGAATTAAATAAGATAATACATTGAAAGTGCTATGAAAACTATAAACTTTAAAGACATTTTTACTTCAGCTCATTAGGTAATGAGGCAGGCAGAGAGAAATGTAGATCCTTTGTTAGGCAAAATCTTTGAAACTATTGGCATACTAAATGAATTCACTAAGTGGGGAGAGAGACCTTTACAGATTAATCTGAAAGTGCAATCCAACCAAAATAGCTACCAATGCTTTGATGCCACCTACCAAAGTGAAGCTGAGCCCAGCAGGCCACCAATTAGATTTCATTAGTCTTCTCATGCTCTTCCTAAATTGTTGGATTGGCTTGACAAATTCTTGAGTACACTGGCATATTAAATTGAATTTTATTACTTTATTGTCTATGAATAGTTCACAAAGGAATCATTTGCCATTCTGATTATAAAGACTCTATATTCTATGTATGATCTTCTAAGATATGTGTGTATGTGTTTACTTAGATGGATAGATAGAGTATATAATTTTTTCAATTTGGAATTCTAATATGTGTGGCAGATATTACCAGGGGCCAGAAATATCTACTCATCTTCATACATGGAAGGTTGTACTGTTCAACTCTCTTATAGCCAAAGAAATGTCACTTTAAAGTAGGGACAGTGAAATGCTTAAGATTCTTCAGTGTCCCATATATCATTCGATAGGAGAGATCTAGTTTGCGTGACCTAGCCTGGAACACTGAGATGTGGCATAGAGGGCATATGGCTTGGAAAATTGACAAGGCCCATAGTGGGCTTTGTAGGAACAAGCCATACAATTAAGTTACACCAGGTCAATAAAATTTTAGTTATTACCACAATGTAGTGTATCCCACATGGACTGATTGATAATGTATAGAATATATCAAAAAGTAATTAGAATATTTTTTGTAATTAGCATATTTTAACTTTGTTTTCACTTAAGATATATGACAACAATGTTTCCTGGATACCTAAACACTTTGTTAGTATAATTCAAATGCAAAATTTAGTCAGTAGATTTCTCAATGTCTTCAACAAATCCTGTATAGTTACTTGATCAATTTTGAACTTAGTTATTTGTATAGTTCCTTAATTATATCTTTAAATAAAATTCAAACATGTAGAATTGTAATTGCATTGATTTCTAATGCAACCATCAATGTAAGAGAATTTCTTTTTGCATTCTTACCAGACCTGTGTATAATGAACTTTTTCCCAGTATTAGCTTAACATTTAAGATTGCTTTAGTTTATATTTTATTAATTGAAAGTAACTTAGAATATTAAATAATGTTTTTCACCCATTTCTGTATCTTATTAGTAAAATTCTTGCCAACTCCATTTATCTTTATTTCTGCTTTATTGACTATGCCAAAGCCTTTGATTGTGTGGATCACAATACACTGTGGAAAATTCTGAAAGAGATGGGAATACCAGACCACCTGATGTGCCTCCTGAGAAATCTGTATGCAGATCAAGAAGCAACAGTTAAAACTGGACATGGACCAACAGACTGGTTCCATATAGGGAAAGAAGTACATCAAAGCTGTATATTGTCACCCTGCTTATTTAACTTCTATGTAGAGTACATCATGAGAAATGCTGGACTGGAAGAAGCACAAGCTGGACTCAAGATTTCTGGGAGAAATATCAATAACCTCAAATATGCAGATGACATCACTCTTATGGCAGAAAGCAAAGAAGAACTTAGAGCCTCCTAATGAAAGTGAAAGAGAAGAGTGAAAAAGTTGGCTTAAAGCTCAACATTCAGAAAACTAACATCGTGACATCTGGTCCCATCACTTCATGGCAAATAGTTGGGGAAACAATGTAAACAGTAGCAGACTTTATTTTTTGGGGCTCCAAAATCCCTGTAGATGGTGACTGCAGTAATGAAATTAAAAGATGCTTACTTCTTGAAAGAAAAGTTATGACCAACCTAGACAAAGTATTGAAAAGCAGAGACATTACTTTGCCAACAAAGGTCCATCTTGTCAAAGCTATGGTTTTTCCAGTAGTCATGTATGGATGTCAGAGTTGGATGATAGAGAAAGCTGAGCACCAAAGAATTGATGCTTTTGAACTGTGGTGTTGAAGAAGACACATAAGAGTCCCTTGGACAGCAAGGAGATCCAACCCATCTATCCTAAAGGAGATCAGTCCTGAGTATTCATTGGAAGGACTGATGTTGAAGCTGAAACGCTAATATTTTGGCCACCTGATGCAAAGAACTGACTCATCTGAAAAACCCTGATGCTGGGAAAGATTGAAGGTGGGAGCAGAAGAGGATGACAGAGGATGAGATGATTGGATGGCATCACCGACGTGATGAATATGAGTTTGAGTAAACTCCAGGAGCTGGAGATGGATGGGGAGCCTTGGTGTGCTGCAGTCCATGGGGTCACAAAGAGTCAGACACGACTAAGCAACTGAACTGAACTGATACCTGGTTTTTCAATGAGTTGCAAAAGTATTTATATTAAGAAAATTTTTTATCTATCCATACGTAATCTTTGAAAGACATTATTTTTTTGCCTTTAGACTTTGATTATCTGTATCTTAAGATCCTAGTGATAGTGAAAGGTGTCTAAGATATCTTAATGAAAGGCTGGGGATCAGGACAGTCTTCTTTGGAGTGTTCTGAATTCTCTCTGAACACTCGCATTTAGAGGGATCCAGGCCTGGTGGAGAATATTGTTAGTATGATTTCTTGAGGCTCCCTCATGACCTTCTGGATGTCTAGAAATGAGAGTTCTTACCTTTTCTCATTGTGTACCTTCCCTGGTGGGGTCAAACTTATTCAGAGAGCATGGAGTACACTCTTTATACTTGAGTTCTTGATACTTGAATCTTATCAGTTAAAATTGCTATTCCCAGGATGCTATAATAAATTTTGAGTTGGTTAGTTACTGGGTATGCAAATAAAATATGAAAAAAATATACAAGTATAATGACAGATGTATCCTTTTACAGTTCTTGAATGTTTGATAGAGTGCGCAGGAAAAAAAGAGTTGAACAATACAGTTAATGAGAATGATTTGTTAAACTAAAGTAGGATCCTTTGCCCAACAATTAAAAAACATACTTTTCTTGAGAATATAGGGAATATTTTTGCAAATTATTGTAAATGTAAAATATCTCAACAAATTCTAAAGAAATTAATCTTCAAAATATACAAACAACTCATGCAGCTCAATACTGAGAAAATAAATAAATAAATAAACAACCAAATAAAAAAAATGGGCTGATGACTAAATTGACATTTTCCAAAGAAGACAAACAGATGGCCGACAAACAGATGAAAAGATGCTCAATATCACTAATTATTAAAGAAATACAAATCAAAACTATGAGGCATCTCACACTAGTCAGAATGGCCGTCATCAAAAAATCTACTAACAGTAAGTGCTGGAGAGTTTTCTGAAGAAATGGAGCCCTCCTACATTGTTGGTGGGAATGCAAATTGGTACAGCCACTATGGAAAGTAATAAGAAGGGTCCTTAAAAAAGAAAAAAAAAAAAATAGAGCTACCATATGACCCAGCAATCCTACTTCTGGGCATATATCTAAAAAAAAAAAAAAAAGCTTTGAAAAAATGCATGCACCCCAGTGTTGATTGTAGCACTATTTATAATAGCTAGGATGTGGAAACAATGTAAATGTCTATCAATAGAAGAATGGAAAAAGAAGAAGTGGTACATATATAAATGCAATATTACTGAATCACAAAAAGGAACAAATAGTGCCATTTATAGAAGACATGGATGGACCTCAAGATTGTCATACAGAGATAAATAAGTTAGAAAGAGAAAAACAAATATTATACCTAAGTATAATATCACTTATGTCTAATCTAGAAAAATGGTAGAGATGAATTTATTTGCAAAGCAGAAATAGAGTAACAGATGTAGAGAACAAATGTGTGGTTACCAAGGGGGGGAGGGGAAGTGAGATGAACTGAGAGATTGGGGCTGACATATATACACTATGTGTAAAATATACAGATAACTAATGAGAACCTATCGTTTAGCACAGAAAACTCTACTCAATGTTCTGTGGTGACCTAAATGGGAAGAAAATCTAACAAAGAGTGGACACACACACACACACACACGACTGATTCACTTTGCTATACAGCAAGGAACTAACATAACATTGTAAAGTAACTATTCTCCAATAAAAATTAATTTAAAATTGTTTAAAGATTTGGTAGCAATATTCTCTAATCATAACATAATTAGCTTAGAAATCAAGGACAAAAATGATAACAAAAGAGGGGAAAATACATTAGAATTGTTTTTAAACCCAAACTGCTAAATAACCAGAGAAGCAAAGAAAAATTTTAATGCAATTAGAGAACAGTTATTGGAGTTATGGTGAATACATGTTAGATAGAAATGTATAATATCACATGCTTATTGTAGGAAGGAAGAAATGCTGAAGGTCAGTGCACTTTAAGTTCAGTTTAAGAAGTAAAACAGTGATAGAACAAATCCAAAGAAACTCAACAAATAGCAATAATAAGCATATGAAATAATGGAATAGGAAAAAGATACGATAAATAGGGTTAATAAGGTAAAAAATACATTCTTTGACACTAATAAAGTGAATCATATATTGATCAAAAGGTAATAGAAAAAAATTATAAAATGAATAACAAAGTGGAACTTAACTAAGATGCAGCAGAGATTTTGAAAACAATACCAAAGGTTATACTAATTTATTTAATGGACTAGACCTCTTTTGGATATATGCGGAAATGAACTTCACTTTTTCTTAAACTTCCCATGCAAAAATATAGTGACAAGTATTCTATCTAGCCATTAAAAAAACCTCTGGCAAAATAATTTTTCTGATCTTTTAGATAATTCATAATTTTTCTGATCTCTTAGAAAATAAAAAGGTCTTTATTTTTAGTTAAAAAGTCCAAACCAGGTTAATATTAATGCTCTGAGCATGAAAGATTTCCTTCCTTTTCTGATCAGGGTTCAGTAAATGGTGGGAGTGAGGAGGATGATTGTTTTTCTCTCTTCCTTTCTCTACTTTCTGTGGTTTTACTCCTTTGGGGAAGACGCTAACGGTAAAGGAGACTAAGAGAAAGAAAGTGTTTCGGTGGCTAACACAGTTCACCTCTATGTATGCCAGATGCATTCACATTTGGTGTTGAGCACTTGTATGTGTTCTCCAGACATCCCACACTGGGGGTCTCCAAGAAAGGACACCCCTGCTGTCTGGCCAGTTATAACCTTTCCTCACCCTTGTGTTTCTAGCTGGTCACATTGTTCCCCTAGATGACCCTCTTGGATTGCTTCCTTTTAAGATGACTCTTGGCTGATTCCCTTCCGTACACACTCACACCTTTTCTGTTCTCTTGGAGGAACAGGGTTTGGTTTGAGTAAAGCCTTCTGTCTCATTGCTTTTTAACTTCAAACCACCTCTTGTGAGTTCCTTTGTCTCTGTGAAAATTGATCACCAATCTCTATACTGTCTCAACTCCAGGGGGCCAGCATGAATTTCTCTAATTCTCTACAAGTCCTTTTTTTTCAACTTAATAAGGCAAGAGGAAAGGAAACTGCCTCTGGAAAGGAAACTGCCTCTGTCCCACACAGAGGGAGAAGGCTGTAAAGAGCACTTTGACATGTTCCTTCCAAGCATTATTAACCCTTACTCTTTCTACCATAATAGTGAGTGATTAAAAAATGCCTGCAATCTTGTAAGTGGTAAGTTGCTTTAAGAAAACACACTTGAGGGACTTTCTGACAAGTCTGATGGTTAAGATTTTGCCTTCCAATGCAGAAGATGTGGGTTCAATCTTTGATCAGGGAGCTAAGATCCACGTGGCTTGCAGCCAAATAACCAAAAATAATACAGATGCAATATTGTAATAAATTCAATAATGAGTTTTTAAATGATCCACATAAAAAATCTTAAAAAAAAGATGTTCTTGATAACTATCATGTTGTTGGTCTTGGAGTTTCAGCTAAGGCTGAGACAGAAGAGCCTCATTTTAACAGGTTGTTGTATCACAAGTAACTGTATGTCAATTAACTTGAAAGCTTAGAATAACCAGAATTTTTTTTAGAAAAACAGAACTTACTAAAGAAAATTTAAGAAAAAGAAAAACTGAGTAGACCTAATTATCAGATAAATTAAATGAATTTTACAGATTTAACCTACTATCTTAAAAACAAAACAGTTAAAGGAAGTAGAAAAGAACCCTACATTTCACCATGTGAAAATTTTAATAGAGATTCTAATGAAGTAAGATAATAAAAAAGAAAATATTTGAATATTCTAAAATAAGAGACAGAGTTATGACTATTTGAAAACACTTGTCTGTCCTAGATAGGAAACCCCAGAAAATGTGTAGAAAAATTATTAGCATTTATGAATCTAGCAATATACAGAAATAAGTCATATTTCTACATATTAACACAAAAGTTAAAATATAATTTAAGAAAAGAGGGTTAATATGGCTAAAAGTAAATCTATCAAAAAATATGGAACACCTTTGTAAAGGATTTTGCCAACTTCTGTTGAAACATATAGAAGAGTTAAGTAATTAGAGAGATTTATCAGAATTATTGTGTATCAGAAGAGTTGCTGTTATCAAGATGTCAATTATTTTGTATACTTACAGGACAATTATGAATGAATTTACATAGAAGCTTATGATATGGAAATTTTTACCTTAAAATTACTGGTATTTGTGTACCATTGGAAAGGTTCTGCATGCCATCAAGGAGAAACATAGTACTGTTTCAAGACTATTGCCTTAAAGAAATTCAGTTCAGTTCAGTACAGTCACTCAGTCATGTCTGACTCTTTGCATCCCCATGAATTGCAGCACGCCAGGCCTCCCTGTCCATCACCAACTTCCAGAGTTTACCCAAACCCATGTCCATCGAGTCGGCGATGCCATCCAGCCATCTCATCCTCTGTTGTCCCCTTCTTCTCCTGCCCCCAATCCCTCTCAGCATCAGGGTACTTTCCAATGAGTCAACTCTTCACATGAGGTGGCCAAAGTACTGGAGTTTCAGCTTTAGTATCAGTCCTTCCAATAAACACCCAGGACTGATCTCCTTTAGAATGGACTGGTTGGATCTCCTTGCAGTCAAAGGGACTCTCAAGTCTTCTCCAACACCACACTTCAAAAGCATCAGTTCTTCGGCACTCAGCTTTCTTCACAGTCCAACTCTCACATCCATACATGACCACAGGAAAAACCATAGCCTAGACTAGATGGACCTTTGTTGGCAAAGTAATGTCTCTGCTTTTGAATATGCTATCTAGGTTGGTCATAATTTTATTATATCTGTACAAAGGAATACTTATAGAAGAATTATTGTAGCACATTCTTTCTAATGAAAAATAAATGTGAATGACTAAGCATTCATCAGTAGTGAAATAAGTAAGTTGACTTATACACATAATAGTTATATGTTTCAATTTGTGGATAAATCTCAGGAACAAGGATGGGTCAAAAAAGACAAATTGCAGACAGTATCTTTTGATTATTCATATGAAAACAATAATTTTACATACATGTGTACATATATAAAAATATATGTATATATACTTTAAAACAGAAAACAAGCATAGTAAAGATAAATATCAAGTGTTGGATAGAACTGGGTTGGCCAAAAAGGTTGTTTTGGTTTTTCTGGAACACTGTATGAATAAAAATTTGGCCAATCCAATAATTCTTTTCAGTGTTGGGCAGGGTGGGAAGAGTGAAAAATGTGATTTATATAATTTCTCAAAAATGATATCAATAAAATATAACATAAGTTTTAGTTTGTTTTAAGACAGTAGGATATCTCATTTTCCCTCCTTTTGTAAAATGGTAAATCCTCTTTATGAGGTACTCTTTTCAAGTGGAAATAAATCTTATTATTTATTGTACACATTTAGTACATTTCTTACTTTTATGTTTATATTTCTCTTTCAAAAGCAAGAAAAAGCAAAATATTTGTACTCTATATAGCATAGCAAAAGACTACAAATTTAGGAAAGAAAAATTGTTTTCTACCCTACTCAATGAATAGACTTAAACATTTTCTTTTTAAAGATTCATCAAAAAAGTCATCTGTTAAATATCAATAGAACCATTCCTTATTCTGTGGCCTGAGTATTAGGCCATTTATTTTCTTTAATTGGCCTCCATCTCTACCATGATTAAATGAACCATATGACACAAGTAATAGAAGGATGGATTTAGAAGATTCCCAACCTGCTAAGATATTACAAATAAAATAGAAGAAAGCATTGACAAAATACAGACAGCCATCTCAGAAGTAGCAGATGAAGGGAATTTTTTTCTAGTTATCAATCACCTATTTAAAAGTACCCCCTGTACATGAACTCCACTCGTGCTGATTCATGTCAATGTATAGCAAAACGAATACAGTATTGTAAAGCAAAACAAACTACAAAATAAAAATCAATTAAAAAAATAAATAAATAAAATAAAATAAAATAAAAGTACCCCCTGAAGGGAAACCTGACATCATCCTCTTGTCATGATTAGTATTTAGTGAATGTTTTCTTTCCTTCACACCTTGAATTTTAATGCTTCACTAAAGAATAATGGAAAAATCATTTGATGAAGCAAACGATTGCATTTAATTGTGTGTTAATTGGCTTTATTAGAAATTAGCATTTTTGAACTTGTAATTCTCTTTCTAATTTATGAAATGTCACTCATTTTCTCATGTATCATATTGTAATTAAATTTGCATGGTAGTAAATTTTATTTGTCTCCATTGCTGAAACACTGAAGGTTTGTCTGCACAACAAATGCAGGATATTTCTTTATTTGTGTTTTGACAATAAAATATTCATTAATTTTAAACATGGCAGCAACAGTACACATGCTGCAATTGTAATTACCACTGCTTAGTAACGGCCTGTCTCTGAGTGACAATAGGAATTAGCTGAATATTTATTAACATGTGCTTCTGCTTGCAATATTTCCTCAATGTAGTTCTGATCCCTAGGTAGAAGTTGCCAGTTTAGGTGAAGACATTTGGGCCAAATACTGATTCTGCTCTATAAAACCATCAATGTAATCAGTCTAAGACCAACAGCAGTCCACAATTAATCACATAATAATTGGATCCTTCCTTCAATGTCAATACATTAGAAGCTGCATGCAAAGCATTCGGGAAAACTGTTTACC
The DNA here is from genome assembly GCA_006408695.1 of Aepyceros melampus. Lineage (NCBI taxonomy): Eukaryota > Metazoa > Chordata > Mammalia > Artiodactyla > Bovidae > Aepyceros > Aepyceros melampus. The sequence continues at coordinate 87,363 of SJXQ01004781.1, forward strand.
AGACTTAAATTTCTCTAGAGAAATCAAGCACTGTACAATTAACAGGGAAAAATGAATTGTTCATTCTCCAGTTTAATTAGAAATGCACCACCTCTGAAGTACCCATTGCCAGCTTCTTTTATTGCTTAATGCTGCTGTTTTTCAGAGTTTTCTTGCAGCCAAGTAGATTTTACATCAGACCTTCACCCAGATCAATAAGAAATAAGGAGACAATCTCTCTCAACCCTCGGATGTTCTTTATTGTAGAGGTTATAGCAAATAAAGTAAATTCACTATTGAAAATATGTGGGGTCATTTTCATTTTCTCTCCAGAATCTGATGTTCACTGTGCACTTTAATACTTTTTTTCTACTTATACAGTTGACACTTGGATAGAGTAATTATTTTTTCTATCACAAAACCTGAGATCTGAAGTGCTATTTTATGATTTATTAAGCACAAGTAAATTGAATTCACATGTGGCCCTTGGGATTCTTGCAGGCTGTGCCTGCAAGATCAGTTTCATGGGCACTCTTTCTTGGGGCAACAGTGATCAACCTTCTCGGAATGAGCCATGAGTAAAGAGCAAGCAACTATAGTACAAGGCCACCTACAAACAATGATGGAGACCAACTGACATATCTCCCCCAGAAGGTAAAAAGATTGAAGGGATCAGGGAAAAATATCTCAAAACATGGAAATAAGGCCGAAAAAACATGTATGTCCTTGTAGTGTCAAATTGAGCATTGTCTGACAAATCTGCCTAGGAGCCATCTGACTATTTCGGGACTTGCAACTTTCTTTGACTTACTATTATATATTGATTAGGACTCAGAACCTGTAAAAGTTAGATGTCATCTTGGAAAAAGAAATTGCAGTTAACTTTCATGCAGTAAAGATGCAAATATATATATATATGCCCAGTCACTCAGTCATGTCCTACTCTTTGTGGCCCCATGGACTGTAGCTTGCCAGGCATGGACTATAGCCTGTCCATGGCATTTTCTAAGCAAGATTACTTGCTGCCACTTCCTACTCCAGGGAATTTTCCTGACCCAGGGATCAAACCTAAATCTCTTGCAACTCCTGGATCGGCAGGCAAATTCTTTACCACTAGCACCACCTGGGAAGCCCCATATAAATGTATGTGTCTGTGTGTGTATATATATATATATACACACAGTATCCAGTCTTTTGTTGATTGTTTAAGTATCTTTCATAGCCTCTAGAACCAGGTTTGTCATCTTGCTAGTACTGTCTTAATAAATTAAATAATTCTCTGGCATAAGCTCACATTTTATATATAATATATATAGTGTTTTAAAGTTTTATTAGAATACAGTTGATTTACAATGTTGTGTTAGATTCAGGTATACAGGAAAGTGATTCAGTTATACATATACATATATCCACTCTTTTTTAGATTATTCTCCCATATAGGCCTTCACAGAGTATTGAGTAGAGTTCCTTGTACTATACGGTAGGTCCTTACTAGTCATCTATTTTGTGTATATGTGTGTATATCAGAGAAGCCAATGGCAACCCACTCCAGTACTCTTGCCTGGAAAATCCCATGGACGGAGGAACCTTGTAGGCTGCAGTCCATGCTAAGGGTCGGACACGACTGAGCGACTTCACTTTCAGTTTTCACTTTCATGCATTGGAGAAGGAAATGGCAACCCACTTCAGTGTTCTTGCCTAGAGAACCCCAGGGACGGGGGAGCCTGGTGGGCTGCTGTCTACGGGGTCACACAGAGTTGGATACGAGTGAAGTGACTTAGCAGCAGTGTGTATATAGAAACTCCACTTTATCCCTCTCCCTGCCCAATAACCCCGGTAACCCTAAGTTTATTTTCTACATCTGTAACTCTATTTATCTTTTTAGTTAAGTTCATTTGTACCTTTTTTTTTTTTAAGATTTCACATATAAGTGATACCATATTATATTTGTCTTTGTCTGACTTACTTCATGCAGTATGGCGATCTCTAGGTCCATCCATGTTGCTGCAAATACATTATTTCATTCTTTTTTAATGGCTGAGTAATATCCCATTGTATACACATACCACATCTTCTTTATCAATTCCTCTGTTGATGGACATTTAGGTTGCTTCCATGTCCTAGCTATTTAAAATAATGCTGGAATAAACATTGGGGTGCATGAATCTTTTTGAATTATGGTTTTCTCTGAATATATGCCCAGGAGTGGGATTGCTTGATCATATATGGTAGGTCTAGTTTTAGTTTTTTTAAAAAACCTCCATACTCTTCCCCATCGTGGTATACCAGTTCACATTCCCTCCAATAGTGTAGGAGGTTTTCCTTTTCTCCACACCTTCTCCAGCGTGTAGTGTTTATATATTTTTTGATGGTGGCCATTCTGACTGGTGTGAGGTGATAGCTCATTGTAGTTCTGATTTGCATTTCTTTAGTCATTAGTGATGTTTTGAACATCTTTTCATGTGCTTCTTGGCCGTCTGTGTGTCTTTGGAGAAATGTCTATTTAGGTCTTCCATCCTTTTTTTTCATCATGTTGCTTGTTTTTTTGAGATTGAGATGCATAACCTGTTGTACATTTTGAAGATAAATCCCTTGTCAGTTGCATCATTTGCACATAATCTCTCCAATTCTGAGGGTTGTTTTCTTGTTTCATTTATGGTATCCTTTGCTGTGCAAAAGTTTTTAAGCTTAATTAGATCTCATTTCTGTTCTTAATTTATTGTTCTAGGGGTGGATTAAAACAGATCTTTCTGTGATTTACGTCAAAGTGTGTGCTGCCTGTGTTTTTCTCTAAGAGTTTTATACTGTCCTGCCTATATTTAGATCTTTAATCCACTTTGAATTTATTTTTGTGTATGGTGTTAGAGAGTGTTCTAATTTCATTCTTTTACATGTAGATGTTCACTTTTCCCAGAACCACTTATCAAAGAGAATGTCTTTTCTTTATTGCATATTCTTGTACCTTTTGTCATAGATTAGGTGGCCATGGGTGCATGGGTTTATCTCTGAACTTTCTGTCCTGTCCCATTCACCTATGTTTCTGTTTTTGTGCCAGTAGCGCTGGCACAAAAACAGAAACATAGATGAATGGGACAGGATTAGCTTCAAACTATAGCTTTGTAATATAGTAGTCTGATTCTTTCAGCTGTTTCTCTTTCTCAAGATTACTTTGACTACTTGGGGTCTTTTGTGTTTCCACACAAATTGTAAAATGTTTTGTTTTATTCTGTGAAATATGCCGTTGGTGACTTGATAGGGATTGCATTAAATCCATAGATTGCCAAGCTCGCTATATATTTCTGTAGAGTTAGATGTTTTCTAAAATTATATTTTGAGATAATTTTAAGCTCAGAGAGATGCTGGAAGAATTCCGAAGTTCTCATTAACCTTCACCTGGATTCTCTCAGTGATGACATCTTATATAACCATAGTACAATTGCCAAAACCAGGAAAATAACATTAACATAAAATATTATTAACTTCAGACCATATTTAGGTTTAATTAGTTCTTGTAGGCAGCCTTTTGTGTATATATAATTCTGTGAAATTATATCATACATACATATTTAAGTAACCAGTACCATTATCAGAATCAAAAATATTCTGTCACCCTAAAGAAGCTGCTTCATGCAATCCCTTTGTATTCACAGCCTTCATGCAAACCTAATATCCAAAAGCGATTGCAATGTTCCCCCATCAGTATCATTTAGTTCTTTTAAGAATGTGGTATAAATGGAATTATTCCCATATGTATTATTTTCAGATTGGCTTTTTTTTTTTTTCATTTAGCATAATTCCCTTGGAATTCATCCAAGTTGAAATAGGAATCAATAGTATATATATATATATATTTTTAATGTTGAGTAGTATTCTATTCAGAGAGTGAAATATGGCTTATTCACTCCTTCATTCATGAAAGGATATTGGGTTTTTTCCAATTTTTTACTGTTACAAATAAACCAACTGAGCTATTTGGAACCCTAAAGCTGTTATAAATATCCATGTATTCATGTATAGGAATTTCCATGAATATAAACTCTTCTTTCTCCAGGTTAAATACTCAGGAGTTGGATGGCTGAGTCATGTGATAAATGTATGTTTAACTTTATAAGAGACTGCTAAAATGTCTTCCAGAGGATTTGTACTGTTTTACATTCCATAAGCAATTCCTGCTCTTCATCCTCACCAGCACTTGTAATAGCATTCTGTGTCTTAGCAATTCTAATGGCTGTGAAGCCATATTCAACTGTGGGTTTAAGTTGCATCTAATTAATGGTTAATGATATTGGATATCTTCTTGTGTATTTATTTCCTCTGTATATCCATTTGGATAAGTACCTCAGTAAGTCTGCTTTTAACTTTAAAAAGTTAGGTTGTTTTTGTTCTTATTCAAGTTTTTATTGAGCCCATCTAATAAGTTATTAACATTTCACTTATTGTATTTTTCACTTCTGAAGTTTTCATTTGGCTCTCTATATCTTCTGCTTCTTTGCTAAGACAGCTTTCTAATTGTTTCAGAAGAATTCATGATTTCCTACTAGAGCATTTTTATAGTATCTGCTTTAAATTCGGGCGTGTGCCCTCAGTCGCTTCAGTCCTGTCCAACTCTTTGCGTCCCTATGGACTGTAGCCCGCCAGGCTTCTCTGTCCGTGGGCTTCTCGAGGCAAGAATACTAGAGTGGGTTGCCGTGTCCACCTCTAGGGGATCTTCCCAATCCAGGACTGAACCCGGGTCTCCTGCATTGCAGGTGGATTCTTTACCATGGAGCCACCAGGGAGGCCCCCTACTTTAAAGTTCTTGAGAGATAATTCTAATATCTCTGTTTTCTTAGCATTGTCATCTCCTATCTTTTCTTATTTGACTTGAGATTTTCCTAATTCTTGCTATGCTGAATAATTTTAAAGTGTATCATGGATATTTTGAATATTATTCTCTGTGCCTCTGGATGCTGTTTAAATCTTTCATATAAGCTGGAGTATTTAGTTTCAGAATCCGTCTTTCACGGACGATGGTTCAAATGGCAGTTTAGATTACAAAGCTTTTTCTGTGTTCCTTTGGTCAGCCTCACCTGTGTATTAGAGAGAAATCAGTTTGAATCCTGGGTGGTATTCCATACCACAGCTCTTCTCTCAAAGTTTTGCTTTTTGGATTATGCTTGGTTTTATGAGTGAACCACTTAGGGATGAGCCTAAGCTTCATACACAGATTTAAGAGATTCCTTTCTCTAGCTCCCTCCTTTATGTAATTCTCCCTTGCACTCTAGATGAAAGGAGAAAGAATACCAATTTCTGCTGTCATTTACTTACTGCGGGGCAGAGATTGTCAACAGGGATCCTCCACAAAGTTCTATGTTCCCTTATCTACAAGATTTTCTCTTTTTATTCCTTTTGGCCAGGGCACATGTCATGGAAGGATCTTAGTTCTCTGACCAGGTGTTGAACCTGGGCCATGGCAGTGAAAGTGCTGAGTCCTAACTCCTGGATGGCCAAGGAATTCCCTCCCTTTTTATTCTAAACTGCATAGTTTATATTTTTAAACACTGAATATCAATGGTGTCTTTTTCTCTCTGCCTAGTAATAATGCCACAGGGGTGCTTCTGAGTGCTTAAAGGCAGTTTCAAGATACATAAAGGGGAGAGAGAACAATACAAATTCATGTTTTATAATTTTATCATATTTCTACAAAGTTCTTAATGTTAAATGGCAATTAGTTATGGAAATGTGTTTTTTTTTAAATTACTCCAAACAGCATCAGCTTTCTGTTTACATTGTTACTGACATAGCACCCTCGATGTGCCAAGTATATACTTGCTACTTTTACACTAATGCTGTCTCTGGAGCTATTTTGTGAAGTGTATGTACATATTATAAAGTGTATGGTCATAAAGTTTTAGTATTTTTACACAGAAACAATAACGCAATAGAGGATGGCATTCAGATTTAATATTTGGAGACAAATAAGTCACAGGTGGGATTAATAAAAGACTGTTTTAGCAGAAGCCACAAGGAATTAGAAGTTAAGCAGCCCTATGTTCAACTTTTAGCTCTACAATATAAATGTGAGGAAGTCTACTACTCCTTGAAAGCCCATTTCCTCATTTAGGATGAGTGTGGACCACAACAAAGGAAGGGTTGTGAAACCTGGATAACATTTTATAGAGAGAGACCATCCAGGATACTGCCTGGCACAATGACCTCCAATTCACTTCTCTTAGGCATAAAAAGAAAAAAAAAAAAAAAAAAAGACTATAAGATTTGGTAGTAATGTAAAATCACAATCTAAAACTTAAAAATTATGATTTTAGCTAGAAAACCATTTCAAATCACAAGGGCCTCTCTTAGGGGGTTTGGAGGTGGCAGGACTGGGAGTTTGGATTAGGAGATGCAACCTATCTTATATAGGACAGGTAAACAACAAAGTCCTACTGTATAGCCCAGGGACCTATATTCAATATCCTGTGATAAACCAAAATGGAAAAGAATATGTATAACGGAGTCACCTTGTTGTACAGCAGAAATTAAATGCAATGCTATAAATCGACTGTACTTCAATAATATTTTTTTTCAAAATGTGAAACAAAGGGACTCTCTGATGCAACTCCACATTTTACAGATAGCAAAATCAGACTGCAAAGAGTTAAGTGACCTTGCATGTGTATTCTTGTATCCAGGAGCAAATCTGGGACCAGAACTCTGATTTCCCAATCAATAGACCTTGGCACAAACATCCCATACGAAAACCTCTAGAATGGAGTACATTGTCTTTGTGATCTTTACACCAGGCCACAGCATACTGTAAGATGTCGCATGGCATATAAACCTCAGCTGTACTATATCATAAACTACTATCAATAACTCATATGCTAATTGCAACAAACATGAACTTTTAATTAAAAAACTGCTTGCTTTAGAAAAATGGAACTCTTGGGATGATATAGAAGATCCAGGTCATTTTAAAAGGTTATCATGAGAAATGTAAAAAGATAATTTTTATATTTGTAGTCACATATTCTTACAGAAAAGAAATATTAAAAATTATTCCATTGAATATTTCTTTACAAACATGGTTACTGTCCTTGGAACATTTCAAAACATCCTTAGGACTTTGGGAGGACTCAGAAAGAGATAGTTTTACAGAATATGGTTCTGCACTAGTTTAAAATGTTATGGAAAAGGTTTTTCAGCTTCCACTATCTCACACCTTATCTGATACCTAGAACAACAACAACAAAAACAACAACAACAACAAAAAACCAATGAGGTCTGTTTATTTTATTCTGTAGACAAAAAAGGAAAGGATACCGCATCTACCATCCTTTTGGTTCATTCTCCCACCCATATCATGAGAATAAACATTTTCAATTTGTTGGTATTTTGTTTTTAGGATGTGTCAGGCTTTGGCTTGTATTGTGCTAAAGCCACCCCCTAGACTTTGGGTGACTACCTCTTGCCCTGAAACTAGAGGATGCTGGAGCTGATGCTGTGTGGATTACTTATACATGATAATTAAATGACCAGAGGTGCAGTTCCTGTCTGTCTCCAGGTTTCTGACTTGCATTACTCTCCAGCTCCTACCCAAAGCATTTTCTATTAATCAGAGCAGATCCAGAATTTTCCTAGTCCCTATTCTCCATGGCTGTCACTTTGCTTATAGGAAGATTGTTTCCCACTGGGCTTTTTCCTCCTAGGATGTAGGCAGAAGATAAAAATAAAATTTCTATATGCTCTCATTGTTATCTCTATTAAATCAGAATTTTTTAACCTACATTATAGTGACCAATACAATTTTCTTTGATTCATTATCCATATTTAAAGCAAAACATCCTCTTGCAACTCTGACATTAGTGAGACTTTCAATTCTGTTTTAAAAAGAGAAGAAAAATCAAAATAATATGTTTCAGAAAATAACTTTTTCTCCCTCTTTCTATTCTCTAACATTAGATAATCACAAATAGAACTTTAGCTACTAATCCAAGTAAGGAACACCTTGAATATGATTTTACATTCATTCTTTTCATTTCCCATATCACTAAGTGCTCTAAAAAAAAAGTTGATCATTCCAGCCTTAGTCCTACATTCTACTCTGGCATGATATGTGTCACATGGAAGCAATTATTTGAGTGCTGTTTATCAAAAATCCCACTTTGAACCTTTTCTGTGTTCAGCCTAGCATTGAAGAATACTTGGATATGTCTAGCATTCTTGAAGGTTGACCATTCAGGAGACATATTTAAACAAAAACCAAAAAATCTTATATTCTACAAGATTCTACAAGTAAAAATGTGCTAGTCTGATTCAAAAGCAGTAGATTCCTGCTAGAGGGCAAATTTGAATGTAGCTTGATGCCTGTCCCTCACGTTGTTCTGTATCTAACCCTTACAAATTTATATCTTGATCCTTAGATAAGAAATCTTAATAAAAGAGCAAGTGAAAACTAAAATGTCACTTTCTTAAAGCCTCCTCGAAGTATTAAGGGCACGGAGCATCAGAACTGTTGCTGCCAGCACTTATAAAGGCAAAGAGTGACAATGCTATCATCTGGGCCAGAATGAGAGATGGTGCCAGAAGTACAGACAGAAGGGACCATTATATCTCTCAGTGACTGCTGCAGTGTAGAACTTCATCTGCACTGGCCCCAGTGGCTATCTCCCAGTGGCTAGCTGCAGTGGTGTCCATGATAGCCATACAGTGAGCAGAGCATACAGCATGGCATATTCAGGGAGTAAGGGCTTCAGGGACAGGCAGCCCTGATGCACGCCCGGGACGATAGGCGGCAGCAGCAGCGAATTCTGTGTGCTTTGGCTTTACAGTTCAAATTTCTTTTCTGGAGAATAACAGAGACATTGTTTTAGTCAGGGTTCTCCAGGGAAACAGAACTGTGACTGTAGAGGCTGAAAAGTCTCAGGATCTGTCTGCAGGCTAGAGACCTAGAAAAGCAGATGGTATCATTCAGTTCAAGTCTGAAGGCCTGTCCTCCAGGGGAACCAGTGGTGTGATCCCAGTTCAAAGTTGGAAGATGATATGAGGCATCCTGGCTTAGAGAGTGAGGCAGGAAATAGGGGTGAATTCCTTATTTCCCTGGCTTCTACTCTGTTCAAGCCCTCAACAGACTGGATGAGGTCCACCACACTGGGGAGGGCAGTGGTGCTTTACTGAGCCAAGCACTTTACTCGGTGCTTTACTGAGCCCACAGATTCAAATGCTAGTCACATCTGGACACAGCTTCACCCACCAGGCAGCCCCAGATATGTTTAATCTGGGCACTGTGTAGCCAGCCAAATCAATACATTAAACTAACACCCGTATCATCAAAATTAGTTAAGCTGGAAGAGAAGTCAAAATGGTAGCCTGGAAGGTTGATTTGTGGCGTGTCATTATGCACCTCTTGGGAAATCTCAACTATATGGCAGAGTTTGAAGAAAACTGGTTTTAATGTGAGATAGGAAAACTCTAGGAAAATAATGGTTTGGGGACCTCTTATCTCTCTGCAGGCTGGTGTATCCAGGGAAAGAGAGATCACATTTCCTTAAAGAATTATATAACTCTGTTATCCTCAAGGGAGCTTTAGAGAGCGATAAAGATAGGAAAGGCCACTGGAGAGACATGTAATTTGGGGAGATAAAGAATGGTCTTTCTTTTTTGATTTGCTGCTGTTGAGATAATTTCAGACCATTTTATGATACTGGCTGGTAAAGAATCCTAATTCTTTTTTCTGAAGACACTGTTAAATGGGTATATAAATGGATTGAGGTGACTTGAACTAAACTGTGACTTGAGTTCTGTACACCAAAGGCACATATATAGGAAAATCATATTTTATTGTCTTTCCTTAAAGTCCAAATAACTACCTTTTCTACTTTACAAGAGAGTATGCACCAGAGAGCCTAATTTGCATGGCAAAAATTGTGTATGTGCTTTTCTTTATGTAATAAATTCCTCTTAGATAGTTTAAATGTTTACCACCTTAGGGCAGAAAAATATTGAGAATGAAACAGGTGACACACTGAAAATAAAGCAAGTCAATTTGGAAACATATACTGCCAACAGACTTTGTCATTTTTAACTTTTATCATGAGAGTTGAACAATATCTTTGTGAATTTTTCTCCTCCATGGCACAAACCCCCCCTCTCTGTCCTCCAGAGAGCATTAGGAGATCCTGTCTACTGAAGATCAAACATGAGGCTAAAACATCTCTGAAGCAATGAAATTGAGGAATAAAGGTTTGATTTACAGTTCAAATTCAACTTTCCCTGACTCCTCTAGGTGAGGTCTCCCCACCTGCATTATATCCTGCAGGGCTTGTTAACTGTTCCTTTAAACTAAGACATGTTAAAGAATCTGTGCCCCTTTACTTATATGTTTACTGAATACAAATGTAGTAGTTTTCCTGGAGAGTGTGAGTGTTCTAACCAGATTAGTCAAATTTCTAAAACCATGTAACCAAGCTTGCAGGAATTTGTGGGGAAAAAAAAAATCTCTTCATAGCTGTCTGGATATATAGAAAAGCCTAGGAAAACACACACACACACACTGTATATATATACAGACATGTATAAATGTATGGACAGATAGGCAAATGCAAGTAAATAGATGAGATGAGACACTCTGAGATAAATAAATACACACATACAAATGCATAGAGATTAGGGACTGAAAATTTGTATAACTCAGAGCAACTTATTGCTGTACTAAAATATACCAAACTATTTGCTTGCAATCAAAGAAATATTTTTGTGTATATTTAAGAGGCCCTAGCAAATGCACACCACTTTCCTGTCTGAGTTCCCTTGGTAAGAGATAAGAATGAAGCCAATAGATAGAAAAACACCAATCCCTTAACATCAAGAGAGATGGATGAGGCTCTTCCTCAAAAGAGGAAAATGAGATGGATGTAAAGTTCCCTTGTAATCCTTAAAAATTAACCATACTGTTGGATTGTTTTTTATACAGCTGTAAGCAATGCTGTGCACTTCAGGCCTCCCAAGGGAGAGCTCTTAGAATCAAGGGAAAGGTTCTTTCCTAGTATGAATGTGTGTAACTATATTGACTTGAAAGTTTCCTATACACCAGAGCCTCTGCTAAGCACTATATATAAAGCAACTGCTTCATAAAATTAGTAGTGGATAATGATAATCTTTACTGATTATATTTAATGATGAAAAAGCTCTGGTATTGAAAAGTTCAATATCTTGTCTAAATTCAGAGAGTGATTATAAATAAGTAAAGTGAAAGTGAAAGTTGCTCAGTCATGTCTGACTCTTTGCAAAGCCATGGACTATATAGTCCGTGAAATTCTCCAGGCCAGAATACTGGAGTGGGTAGCTGTTCCCTTCTCTAGGGGATCTTCCCAAACCATGGATCGAACCCAGGTCTCCGGCATGGCGCAGGTGGATTCTTTATCAGCTGATCCACCAGGGACGCTCATAGATAAACAAACTAAGGCTTAAAGTTTAAGGAACTTGCTCAAGGTCAGAAAGCCAAGATCAAATGTTAGGCTGCTATACTCAAAAACCCAGTCTGTTTAACTGCATGACATTACCTTGTGAAGAAACTCAATAGGGCCTCCCTAGTGGCTCAGAGTGTAAAGAATCTGTCTGCAATGCAGAACACTCAGGTTCAATCCCTGGGTCAGGAAGATCCCCTGGAGAAGGAAATGGCTACCCATTCCAGTATTCTTGCCTGGAGAATCCCATGGACAGAGAAGCCTGGTGGGCTACAGTCCATGCGGTCACAAACCATCAGACACGACTGAGCCACTATAATCAACAACCCAGTTTGTTTCATTGCATAACATTGCCTTGTGAAGAAATGCAACATGCTTAATTTAAATTCTTACCTGCCCAAAGCTCCATGGAAAACTAACTTATCTGAGCCTTCTGAAGGGCAGCAGGTATACTTTTTTATCACAAGACCTCATACCAAAAGTTAACTGGATGAGGAATGGCCCCTGACACAATGGGGAGCATCCATTAACTGCCTGGTTAACTATGATGTATATAAATCAGTTAACTGGAGTTCTCTGAAGAACTGAAACAAACAAACAGAGAGACTAAAATTTAGGTGTGGTATTGGCTTCTCAGGTGGCACTAGTGGTAAAGAATCCCCCTGCCACTGCAGGAGACACAAGAGATGCGGGTTTGATCCCTGGGTCATGAAGATTCCCTGGAGGAGGAAATGGCAACCCACTCCAGTATTCTTGCCTGGAAAATTCCATGGACAGCGGACTCTGCTGGGCTACAGTCTATGAGGCTTCAAAGAATCAGACATGACATTATTTAAAGGATCTCTAGTGTTGAGAAAAGCTCCTGAAGCCAGATAATTACCAAGAAACTTCAAAAGAGAAGGTGAACTTCAGAAAAACCAACATGGGATGCTATTTTCTGTATACACATTGAATTCAAACATAGAGCTTTTATGTTCACTAAGAAAAGTTGTATTTTACAGCAAATACATTAGGAAGTGAATGAATATAATACCAAAAAATGTAAGTAAAATTGATATTTAAAAGTTAGATTTAAAATTTTACCTTATAATTATATGATTTAATAAACTAATATTTTAAATCTACCATTCTTTAATGGCCATGAAAATTTGTTAATATATGTGTTTTAAATATGTTTAAAATGTAAAGAAAAAAATTACCTCAATTTTTTTTTCTCCCTGAAAGTATAGCAGTTACTTAACAAGCATTGTTAAGGAATCAGGTGCAAACTAGAATAATTTCACATCTTTTTAAGGCACTGAATTGCCCTTTAAAAATCATAATTGGCAAGTTCAATAAAAATTCATATGAGCTTGCCCTTTACATGGCTGTCTCTCAATATTTGTCAGATTCTTATATAATGAGATGATCTTGGCATTTCTCTAGCATTTTCACATACCAATGATTGTCAAAATTTAGTAACTACCCTAGTGGCTCAGATCATAAAGAATCTGCCTGCAGTATGGGAGACCTGGGTTCAATCCCTGGGTTGGGAAGATTCCCTGGAGGACTCCAGTATCCTTGCCTGGAGAATCCCCATGGACGGAGGAGCCTGGCGGTATACAATACATGGGGTCGCAAAGAGCAACTTTCATTCACTCACTCATTTTTTACATAGAGATTCATTCACTCACACACTGAGTGATTTTCATTCACTTACTCATTTTTTACATAGAGATTCTTTTAAATAAAAAATATTTGCTTGAATAATCATCATTATCAACGATAATAGGAGAACAGAAAGCAAAAGAAGAAATTATCTCAGAACTCGGTAAATAAGAAGCCAATAATGATATTCAGATAATGGGGTGAGCAATTTAGAATTTAGGTATGAAACTTTAGGGACAATACATATGATGATAACTTGGATGTTGAGAACATTCTATAAATATTCATCAATTTTCATAAGCATATTTTTCAGAAACTCTCTGAAGTTCATACCTCAACAGTTAATATTTTTCATTTATAAATGAAAATACTTTATATGTTTGCCACAATTTTATTGACTGTTAGAAGAGCTGTTAGAAGAGCTTTTAGATACAAAGATCTCTAGCTACTTTGGTTTACATGTGAGGCTTTTATTTTTCTGTTATGTTGCTTCAAAAATAGCCATTTAGCTCTCTCTCCTTTTTGTGTAGTGGACATCAAGCAAAGATATTCAGAGTTCTACCTAATGCTTTTATAACAATTTCCTGAAAATGCACTTACCAAAAGCAACAAGAATATGAGACATCCACAAATGAAACATTTTGTCTTTAGGTATTTCAGGTGTAGAAAAGTATTTTATTAATACATTATATTGGCTATTTTAGAAAAAGATAAATCTGTATTCTATAATTAAAGGCTCTTTAAGAAAAATATGGTTTTCAAGGAGTTGGTAAAATAGGACAATAGACCTAACTTTGATCAAAATTCTGTATTATTTTTGTCATGGTCTGATTTTTAGTCTGATCTTGTTCAATTTGATTTCTGATATTGAATTTGTAGTCACTAGAGAGTGGGGACTAGGTGCACATTTAGAATACCTCCAATGGTATTATTAGGCTTCCTTGGTGGCTCAGAAGGTAAAGAATCTGCCTGCAATGTGGGAGACCTGGGTTCGATCCTGGGTCAGAAAGAGTCCCTGGAGAAGGGAATGGCTACCCACTCCAGTATTCTGGCCTGGAGAACTCCGTGGTAAGAGGAGTTGATGGGGCTATAGTCCATGGGGTTGCAAAGAGTAGGACACAACTGAGCAAAAAACACTTTCACACTTTATAATCACTTGAGAGTGTGGAGTAGGTGAATATTTAGAATACCTCCAGTAAGGTATTATTAGAACACTGAAGTAAAGTATAATTTACACATTCATGTTTTTCCTTCTACAAACTAAAAAATCCCAACTCCTAATAATCAAAAGATAACTCATATAACCAAGAATGATATTTGAAATTGTCACAGTAATAGGATGTCATGGATAATGCCTTATGATATTTAGCATAATTGAACTGGTGAAACATGTAGTGTTAAAAAAAAGCCCTAAGGACTTTAACTTCATTCAGGTTAAGGAATAAACTCCTTGTGAAGATACATTAGAAATACTGTCTGGTTTGGTGGACTGTTTAAGTAACTAGCTGGTATCTATTTTATAAGTAAGTGACAAAGTGACAAGTTTGAGTTAGACAGCTCCCTGCTTGGAGCTGCTGTACACCTGCACACTAGGGAGTACTGTCTGCTTTACCTAAACAGATGTTTTGATTGACTTGAATAGGATAATTAAGTACTCACACATTAAATATTTGTGAGGTTCAAACATGTACTGATTGCTAGACTCCAATTAAATAAACGAACAAATCATAGAAGATATCATGTGTATAGATTTTAGCCTAGTAAATATGTTCCAATTAGGCAAATCCTTCAATTGAAGGATGTAAATCCTTCGATTTTGGTTTTCATTTAAAAATCAACCAAAGAAACAGCCTTAAAGCACAGTAATAATTCTTGGTACCCTCATTTCACATGACTGATAAAATGAACTATCAGACAAATAGAATGCATTCTTTTTATGAGGAAAATTGGACAATTATATTACCAATGGATACCAGACAAATGAAGCCCAGAAGGATAATTAGGAATAAGTCACTTAAAGCACATTGGATTGGTTCCCTGGAATGAGATTTTTATCAGTGCCGATGCATTTTTGTCTCATATCTTGATCTCTGGTTTCATTGTATCCAGTACTTTACACAATAACACATGATGGTTATTGTATGGTCCTGCACATACAACCAATGGCATATCCTGGCAGGGCTCTGCTTTCTGTGTTCCAGCTTCTTCCTGTGCATATGACTGGGTAATACAGGCATTTAGTGAAAGAGGGTTGTCTTTAATCAAGAGACTTCCCAGGTGGCACTAATGGTAAAGAATCCACCTGCCAATGAAGGAGACATGCAAAACTTTTCAATCCCTGGGTCAGGAAGATTCCCTGTAGTAGGAAATAGCAACCCAAACCAGTATTATTGCTGGCAAATTCCATGGACAGAGGAGCCTGGCGGGCCACATGTCATGGGGTTGCAAAGAGTCAGACACAACTGAACATTCATGCTGCACACAAGAGCAGAAAGAACACCGGCCATTTAGAAGTCCCAGTTTTGGGCAGTGATAAATAAAGCTGCTATAGATAGTCATGTGCAGATTTTTATGTAGAGATAAGTTTTCATATAAGACTGCTGGATCACATAGTAAGACAGCAGTTAGCATTGCAAACCACAGAGAGATGTATCTAGGCTACTAGCTCTGACACAAGCGTTTCACGGGAAAGTAAAATATTTTTGAAAGTGATAAAGTAAACCTCTGACTATTATGTCTGCTTTATTTTATAATTAATTAATTTTTAATTGGAGGATAATTGTTTTATAATATTTTGTTGATTTCTACCATATAGCAATATGAATCAGCCATACGTATACATATGTCCCCCATCTGGAACTTCCCTTCTGCCCCATCCCACCTCTCTAGGTTATCATAGAGCTCTGAATTTGAGCTCCTTACTTCATACAGTAAATTTCCACTGGCTATCTAGTTTTACATATGGTAATGTGTATATTTCAATGTTATTCTCATCATTTGTCTCAACCGCTCCTTCCTGCTTGTGTCCTCGTCTGTTCTCTCTGTCTGCATTATCCTTAAAATAGCTCTTTCTGGCTATTTTTTGTTTGTTCATGTCCAACTCTTTGTGACCCAGTGGACTGCAGCATGCCAGGCTTCCCTGTCCCTCACCATCTCCTGGAGTTTGCCCAAGTTCGTGTCTGTTGAGTTGGTGATTCCATCCAATCATCTCATCCTTTGTTGCCCTCTTCTTCCTCTGTCTTCAACCTCTCCCAGCATCAGGGTCTTTTCCAATGAGTCAGCTGTTTGCATCAGGGGGCCAAAGTATTGGTACTTCAGCTTCAGCATCAGTCCTTCCAATGAGTATTCAGAGTTGATTTCTTTTAAGTTTGACTGGTTTGATCTCCTTGCTGCCTCAGAGACTCTCAAAAGCCTTCACCAGCACCATAGTTGGTAACTTAATTCTAGCTTGTAAGTTTGTATTGTTCATTGATTACTGAAACTCAGCTATCAGTCTGTCTTTGCAGTTGAAAAAGATGTTTTGATTGTCCCAACCTATGTTCTGTCACTATTCTAAGGCCCTACTTAGGATTTCTGTTAATTTCCCAGGCCTTCTCATTTTCAGAATTAATTCTGCTTCAGAGTTTCTGCTACATTTGAACCCTCCATTTCACTTGTATCTCACAGTGCTTGGCTATCATTCCCCCTCTATTCTTACATGAACATGGAATTCAGTCTCTTTATAAGATGACACACCTCCTGACACACACACAGGCACACACACATACAAACATATTGAAAGGAACTTCAAACAAAGCACTTATGAGAAGAGCATGTTTCAGTCAAGGTTTGAGGAAAACTGGACTTCCCTGCAGGCTCAGCTGGTAAAGAGTTCGCCTGCAATGAGGGAGAACTGGGTTTGATCCCTGGGTTGGGAAGATCCCCTGGACGACTCCAGTATTCTTGCCTGGAGAATACCCATGGATGGAGGAGCCTGGTAGGCTACAGTCCATGGAGTCTCAGAGAGTCAGACAGGATTGAGCGACTGAGCACAGCACAGCACAACACTGAGATAAACTGTAGTTTCCTTTCTTGGAGTTTCTCATCCTCTTCCTCTCAAGATTCTAAGAACTCACTTTTCCCTCTTCATTAACCCCCACCCTTAGGTTCCTTCACAGATACTCAAGTTACCTTGTTATGTAAAACAAGTCAGTTCTCTAAAATATGCATGGCAGGACTCCAGGCTTAATTTTACATCTCCAAAGCCTCTAAGCCTTTTCGAAAACAATGGTTTTCTTTATGCCCATTCTTCCCTTCAGTAACAGGGAAAAGCTGGCAGAAGCTTTGACAGTTCACTTTTTTCTATTCTCTCATCATTGTCAATCTCAGAATAAAAAGGAGTAGTTTAGAGATCTATTTTCCCTTCACTGTGAAGTATGTTATGTCTCTGAGCTTCCCTGGTAGTTCAGCAGTAAAGAATCTGCCTGCAATGCAGAAGACTCAATTCTATGTTGGTTCGATCTCTGGGTTGGGAAGATACCTTGAGATTTTCCATGCAAGTATTCTTGCCTGGGAAATCCCATGGACAGAGGAGCCTGGTGGGCTGCAGTCCATGGGGTGGCAAAGAGCTGGACATGACTGAGTACACACAAACGCACGTTATTCCTTTAGAGAGACTGTTGTTGTTTAGTCGCTAAATTGTGTCCCACTCTTTTGTGACCCCAGGGCCTGTAGCTCACCAGGCTCCTCTGTCCATGGGATTCACCAGACAAAAATACTGGAATGGATGGTATGGGGAGGGAGGGGGGAGAGGGGTTCAGGAGGGGAACACGTGTACACCCGTGGTGGATTCATGTTGATGTATGGCAAAACCAATACAATATCGGAAAGTAATTAGCCTCCAATTACAATAAATAAATTTAAATTAAAAAAAAAAATACTGGAATGGGTTGCCATTTCCTTCTTCAGGGGATCTTCACTACCCAGTTGAACCTGCATCTCCCACATTGGCAGGCAGATTCTTTATGCCTGAACCACCAAGGAAGCCCATGGTAATACTAAAGAGTGATAATTAGCATAATTTTTATATATTTTTTCTATTATTTAAATACTTGAAGAATTTTCCAAGTGGCTTTACATAATTACAGCTAAACTTTTTTTGTCAGTGTTTACAAACTTTGAGTTCATTTCAGTTCAGCCCAGTCACTCAGTCACTTTGCGACCCCATGAATCGCAGCATGCCAGGCCTCCCTGTCCATCACCGTCTCCTGGAGTTCACTCAGATTCACATCCATCCAGTTGGTGATGCCATCCAGCCATCTCATCCTCTGCCGTCCCCTTCTCCTCCTGCCCCCAATCCCTCCCAGCATCAGAGTCTTTTTCCAATGAGTCAACTCTTCGCATGAGGTGGCCTCAGTACTGGAGTTTCAGCTTTAGCATCATTCCTTCCAAAGAACACCCAGGACTGATCTCCTTTAGAATGGACTGATTGGATCTCCTCGCAGTCCAAGGGACTCTCAAGAGTCTTCTCCAACACCACAGTTCAAAAGCATGAATTCTTCGGCGCTCAGCCTTCTTCACAGTCCAACTCTCACATCCAGACATGACCACAGGAAAAACCATAGCCTTGACTAGACGGACCTTTGTTGGTAAAGTAATGTCTCTGCTTTTGAATATGCTATCTGGGTTGGTCATAACTTTTCTTCCAAGGAGTAAGTGTCTTTTAATTTCATGGCTGCAGTCACAATCTGCAGCCCCCAAAATGATTTTGGAGCCCCCAAAATAAAGTCTGACTCTGTTTCCACTGTTTCCTCATCTATTTCCCATGAAATGATGGGACCAGATGCCATGATCCTCGTTTTCTGAATGTTGAGCTTTAAGCCAACTTTTTCACTCTCCTCTTTCACTTTCATCAAGAGGCTTTTTAGTTCCTCTCCACTTCTGCCATAAGGGTGGTGTCATCTGCATATCTGAGGTTATTGATATTTCTCCTGGCAATCTTGATTCCAGCTTGTGTTTCTTCCAGTCCAGCGTTTCTCATGATGTACTCTGCATAGAAGTTAAATAAGAAGGGTGACAATATACAGCCTTGACGTACTCCTTTTCCTATTTGGAACCAGTCTGTTGTTCCATGTCCACTTCTAACTGTTGCTTTCTGACCTGCATATAGGTTTCAGAAGAGGCAGGTCAGGTGGTCTGGTATTCCCATCTCTTGAAGAATATTCCAAAGTTTATTATGTTCCACACAGTCAAAGGCTTTGGTATAGTCAATAAAGCAGAAATAAATATTTTTCTGGAACTATCTTGCTTTTTCCATGACCTGGAAGATGTTGGCAATTTGATCTCTGGTTCCTCTGCCTTTTCTAAAACCAGCCTGAACATCTGGAATTTCACGATTCACGTATTGCTGAAGCCTGCCTTGGAGAATTTTTGAGCATTACTTTACTAGCATGTGAGATGAGTGCAATTGTGCGGTAGTTTGAGCATTCTTTGGCATTGCCTTTCTTTGGGATTGGAATGAAAACCGACCTTTTCCTGTGGCTACTGCTGAGTTTTCCAAATTTGCTGGCATATTGAGTGTAGCACTTTCACAGCATCATCTTTCAGGATTTGAAACAGCTCAACTGGAATTCCATCACCTCCAGTAGCTTTGTTTGTAGTGACGCTTTCTAAGGCCCACTGGACTTCACATTCCAAGATGTCTGGTTCTAGATGAGTCATCATACCATCATGATTATCTTGGTCATGAAGCTCTTTTTTTATTATAGGTGAAAATTTATTCCAAACTATAGTCTATTAAGTTAAGTCGGGGGATACAATGTCGGCAGTATTAATGACTCTTGTTCTAGGAATGATACAGTTTCCTTTTCTGAAACCCACTACACACACATAGGAAAATTTCAGAGGACTTTTAAACTACTTTAAAAAAGACTATTTGTGTGATTTTTCATTAAAATTATCAACAGGTCATTGGTTTTCATTAGTATGCTAACTAATAACTAAGAAGACCACTACACATATGTATCTGTGATGGGGAATTTACAGGGGAGAACCAGCCAAAAAAAGCAGAAAGAACCTTTTGGGCATCATAGGAGTATGGAAGGTGTGAAGAACAGAAATGAGCTTCATACATGACAAGAGGATGTGCTGGGTGCTAGCTTGCTCTAATTTACATTCATCCTCTTGTTTAGCCACCTCACTAACTTTATCTTATACCATGTTGTATTTTCCTTGCTGTACTTCCTTTCTCAAGCATCTTCTGCTAATTCCCACCACACGATCTTTGCACATGCTGATCTTTCTGGCTCACTCAATTACCACCTCAGTCATTCCTGCTCCCACATTTCACCTCATATTTCCAAAGACTTTTACCTTTTATTTCAATCCCCGTTTAATTAAATCTTACTCAGAGATCTATTCCTTCCTTTCTGTCAAAATTAGATATTTCTACCATCTTGTATTGGAGAGTATTTCTATTTTAGAAAATCTTATTTTAATATTAATTATAAAATAATCATGATAATATTATTTATAGATTTAAAAAATTTACTTGTTTCATGCTATCTTTCTCACTATGCACTAAGATCCATGAAAGCAGAGACCATGATTACCATTGTTGTGATCTGTCCTACAACATTAATGGTCTATGGAAATAGTTATTGAATAATTAAACACAGATGGGAAAGAACACGAGAACAGGCTACAAATGATAATATGCATTGTGCAGGTTTAGGCAATATATTACATTTGCATATTGTTAAATAAGCCTCCTTAAGGTCCGTCTAGTCAAGGCTATGGTTTTTCCAGTTGTCATGTATGGATGTGAGAGTTGGACTGTGAAGAAGGCTGAGCACTGAAGAATTGATGCTTTTGAACTGTGGTGTTGGAGAAGACTCTTGAGAGTCACTTGGACTGCAAGGAGATCCAACCAGTCAATTCTGAAGGAGATCAACCCTGGGATTTCTTTAGAAGGAATGATGCTAAACTGCAAACTCCAGTACTGAGGCCACCTCATGCGAAGAGTTGACTCATTGGAAAAGACTTTGATGCTGGGAGGGATTGGGGGCAGGAAGAGAAGGGGACGGCAGAGGATGAGATGGCTGGATGGCATCACTGACTCAATGGACGTGAACTCTGTGAGTTGGTGATGGACAGGGAGGCCTGGCGTGCTGTGATTCATGGGGTCACAAAGAGTCGAACATGACTGAGCAGCTGAACTGAACTGAAGCTGAACTAAGCAATACATTATATTTGTTAAGAGGGATTTGAATTCAGTGGTTAAACTACACATGTAAGAGAAGGCTTGCTGAAGGTAAGATAGTTGTCCATTATTCTGGAAAATATCAAATTTGGGCTTATTTGCAGCTGCAAAGAAGTTCACTCTACTCCTACATGGTGGTCAGAATGTGCCATTCTGACTGTGCCCTGGATATGAAGGTTCTTGATGAGACTCATACAGCATTAGTTCACGCCCTTCAATAATTGTGACTGGAAACCCCTGCTGGGGGAACAGGTGAGAAGATATTTTTTGCAACATTCCTCCTAAAGTGAATCTTGAGGCTGTACTGTTGAAGAATGCTAATAGCAAAAAAGTCTTCATGTAAAAGAAAGATGTTAATTTACTTTAAATGGAGTTGTAACTCAAAAATAATTATTTTGTGTGAAGCATTAAAGTACTAACAGAAGCTTTGCACATATTGACTATGTGTCATTGTCTGTCTTGTTAGCATTTTGAACATAACACTTATAATTTGACAGTGCTATAAACATTATTTTAAGTAAGATGATGAGAATGTATACAGTTGTAAAGATTCTTTTGGTGATATTATGCTTACTTGATGCAACAACAACTAAATTATTCTCATTTAGAATACATTGATTTTCTGTCTTTGGGGAACTCTAATTACCTTCAAGATAAGACACAGGCAGCCTTACTTCCACATTGAATGCACACCTCTTCACAATCTATGATGCTTTCAAATGCCAACTCTTAAGCTAATATCTTCATTTAACTCTGGGGAATTTAAGTTACACATCAAGCTATTATAGTTACCTCCATAAAGGAGCCATATTTTGAAGTTTGGGCAAGTCACTCTGAATAAAGAAATTCAGTGGAAACATAGCAAATAAAAGGAAGGGGCTCTGAAGTTTGATTTTTCTTTTCTTTCCAGAAGTAATTTTTTAATTAAAAAATTTTTTTTCCAGTGACAGAAAGGTGAAGGTGAAGGTGAAGTCGCTCAGTCGTGTCCAACTCTTTGCGACCCCATGGACTGTAACCTACTAGGCTTCTCCATCCATGGAATTCTCCAGGCAAGAATACTGGAGTGGATTGCCATTTCCTTCTCCAGAGGATCTTCCCGACCCAGGGATTGAACCCGGGTCTCCCGCATTGGAGGCAGACGCTTTAACCTCTGAGCCACCAGGGAAGCCAGTGACAGAAAAAGCCATCTCATTTGTAATCCTCTGATTGCATTAACTCTTCCAATCTCTTTGCCTTGTAGGTTTTTAACTTCTAAATTTCAAAATCTTCCACCTACTCTTACGTTAACAGGAATGTTCACATATTGAAAGAACTCAGTGAAACTGCCATCTTCTGATCTCAACTTCTATACTTCCCTCTCTGACTTAATTACTATATTTAAACCATTCCCTTTGCCTCATTGAACTTTTATTTCCTCAGTCCCTGCCTGCTTCCGGGCCCATCAGTACCCTCTGGATTTATCTGCTTGGCTCACTTGTCTAGACACAACCGTCCGTCTTGACTATGGAGAGTTCTGACAAAACGTGGTCCACTGGAGAAGGGAATGGCAAACCACTTCAGTATTCTTGTCTTGAGAATCTCATGAACAGTATGAAAAGGCAAAAATATAGGACACTGAAAGAGGAACTCCCCAGGTTGGTAGGTACCCAATATGCTACTGGAGATCAATGGAGAAATAATTCCAGAAAGAATGAAGAGACAGAGCCAAAGCAAAAACAACACCCAGTTGGTTGTGGATGTGACTGGTGATGGAAGTAAAGTCAAATGCATAAACAGCAATATTGATAGAAACCTGGAATGTTAGGTCCATGAATCAAGGCAAAGTGGAAGTGGTCAAACAGGAGATGGCAAGGGTGAACATCGATATTTAGGAATGAGTGACTGAAATGGACTGGAATGGCTAATTTAACTCAGATGATCATTATATCTACTACTGTGGGGAAAAATCCCTTAGGAGAAATGGAGTAGCCATCACAGTCAACAAAAAAGTCCAAAATGCAGTATTTGGATGCAATCTCAAAAATGACTAGTTTGTTTCCAAGGCAAACCATTCAGTACCACAGTAATCCAAGTCTAAACTCTGACCAATAATGCTGAAGAAGCTGAAGTTGAATGGTTCGAAATAACACCCCCAAAATAGGTCCTTTACATTATAGGGCCTGGAATGCAAAAGTAGGAGGTCAAGAATACTTGAAGTAACAGGCAAATTTGGCCTTGGAATACAGAATGAAACAGGGAAAAGGCTAATAGAATTTTGCCAAGAGAAAACACTGGTCATAGCAAACACCCTTTTCCAACAACACAAGAGAAGACTCTACACATGGACATCACCAAATGGTCAATACCAAAATTAGATTTATTGTATTCTTTGTACCCAAAGATGAAGAAGCTGTATATAGTCAGCAAAAACAAGACCAGGAGCTGACTGTGGCTCAGATCATGAACTCATTATTGCCAAATTCAGATTTAAGTTGAAGAAAGTAGGGAAAACCACTAGACCATCCAGGTATGAACTAAATCAAATCCCTTATGATTATACAGTGCAAGTGACAAAGAGATTCAAGGGATTAGATCTGATACACACAGTGCCTAAGAATTATGGACGCAGGTTAGTGACATTGCACAGGAGGCAGTGATCAATACCATCCTCAAGAAAAAGAAATGCAAAAAGGCAAAATGGTTGTCTGAGAAGGCCTTCCAAACAGCTATGAAAAGAAGAGAAGCAAAAGGCAAAAGAGAAAAAGAAAGATATGTCCATTTGAATGCAGAGTCCCAAAGAATAGCAAGGAGAATAAGAAAGCCTTTCTCAGTGATCAATGCAAAGAAATGGAAGAAAACAACAGAATGGGAAAGACTAGAGATCTCTTCAAGAAAATCAGAGATAACAAGGGAACTTTTCATGAAAAGATGGGCACAATAAAGGACAGAAATAACCTAACAGAAACAGAAGATATTAAGAAGATGTGGAAAGAATACACAGAGGAACTATACAAAAGAGATGTTCACGACGTAGATAATCACGATGGTGTGATCACTCACCTAGAGTCAGACATCCTGGAATGCAAAGTCAAGTGGGCCTTAGGAAGCATCGCTGTGAACAAAGCTAGTGGAGGTGATGGAATTCCAGTTGAGCTATTTCAAATCCTGAAAGATGATGCTGTGAAAGTGCTGCAATCAGTATGCCAGCAAATCTGGAAAACTCAGCAGGGGCCACAAGACTGGAAAAGGTCAGTTTTCATTCCAATCCCAAAGAAAGGCAATGCCAAAGAATGCTCAAACTACTGCACAATTGCACTCATCTCACACGCTAGTAAAGTAATGCTCAAAACTCTCCATGCCAGGCTTCAACAGTATGTGAACCATGAAATTTCAGATATTCAAGCTGGTTTTAGAAAAGGCAGAGGAACCAGACATCAAATT
Source organism: Aepyceros melampus (assembly GCA_006408695.1). Classification (NCBI taxonomy): domain Eukaryota; kingdom Metazoa; phylum Chordata; class Mammalia; order Artiodactyla; family Bovidae; genus Aepyceros; species Aepyceros melampus. The sequence goes on from SJXQ01004781.1 coordinate 112,092, forward strand.
GTCAATATCCATTGGATCATCAAAAAAGCAACAGAGTTCCAGAAAAACATCATCTACCTTTTTGCTTTATTGACTATGCCAAAGTCTTTGTGTGGATCACAAAAATCTGTGGAATAATCTGAAAGAAACGGCAATACCAGACCATCTGATTTGTCTTTTGAGAAATCTGTATGCAGGTCAAGAAGCAACAGCTAGAACTGGAGGTGGAACAACAGACAGGTTCCAAATTGGGATAGGAAAATGTCAAGGCTGTGCATTGTCTCCCTGCTTACTTAACTTATATGCAAGTACATTATGAGAAATGCTAGACTAGATGAAGCACAAGCTGGAATCAAGTGAGTAGAAATATCAGTAACCTCAGATATGCAGAAAGTGAAGAAGAACTAAAGAGCTCTTGATGAAAGTGAAAAAGGAGACTGAAAAAGTTGGCTTAAAACTCAACATTCAGAAAACTAAGATCATGGCACCTGGTGCCATCACTTCATGGCAAATAGGTGGGTAAACACTGGAAACAGTGAGAGACTTTATTTTTGGGGCTCCAAAATCACTGCAGATGGTGACTGCAGCCATGAAATTAAAAGACGCTTGCTCCTTGAAAGAAAAATTATGACCTACCTAGACAGCTTATTAAAAATCAGAGACATTGCCAACAAAGGTCCATCTAGTCAAAGCTATGGTTTTTCTAGTAGTCATGTATGGATGTTATAGTTGGACTATAAAGAAAACTGAGCACTGAAGAATTGATGTTTTTGAACTGTGGTGTTGGAGGACTCTTGAGAGTCACTTGGACAGCAAGGAGACCCAACCAGTCCATCCTAAAGGAAATCAGTCCTGAATATTCATTGGAAGGACTGATGCTGAAACTGAAACTCCAGTACTTGGCCACTTGATGGGAACTGACTCATTTGAAAAGACCTTGATCCTGGGAAAGATTGAAGGTGGGAGGACAAGGGGATGACAGAGTTTGAGATGGTTGGATGGCATCATGGACTTGATGGACATGTGTTTGAGTAAAATCTGGGAGTTGTTGATGGACAGGGAGGCCTGGCGTGCTCCAGTCCATGGGGTCACAAAGAGGCGGACGTGACTGAGCTACTGAACCTACCTAATTTTCGGAACCTCCGTGCTTCTGCCTTCACCCCAGCTCCAGCCTTGTGCAACTGTAACTTAAAAACTCTGGCCCGTATATTTTCTACTCAAGTTTTGCAACAGCACTTGAGAAAATTATAAACTTCCAATAGTTCTAGAGAGACTCACTCCATCTCAATGCAGTTGTTGCTTCATACTCATCTTCTGTTGAATCTTCTATAATTTATTTTCCTGATCATACTCTTTAACCTGTAAACTGTAGGTTTACAGTTAAACTTACTTCATGGCTATTTATTTATAGGACTATTTGATCAACAGAATTCACTATCTGTGAAGGAAAGTACTTTATCTCAACAAAATAATTTTCCTACACTTTTCCTACTTCCCCCTTTGCATCAGAAGAAAGAATACTGGCCTCCTTAAGATTTATCTTTTCAATGGTCTTTCTTTACATCATTTCTTATCTCCTCTGAAACCTTGCTTATTTGATTCTACCCTCCCTCTTGAACATTGACTATTTCTCCACTGTTTCCTTCCTTGTATCTTAAATCAAGTTTCTTATATGACTTAGGGAAAAAAAAAAAGGTCAAAGTCCTCCCTGGACCTCACAATCATGTCCAGCTCCTCACTCTCCTGTTTTAGCCAGAACTCTTAAAGTTACCACATTTCATATTTTTGTATTTTATATTAAATAACCGATCACCTATCTTTTAATTGATGAGCTTAATCCATTTTATTTATTGTAATATATAAATTATAATAAATTATTATAATACCTGTTACATTCAAAATTATTTCTGCCCTCTTATATTTTCAATTATGTTATTTCCTTTATTGATTTTGGTTTTAATCTTTCCAGCTATCCTTCAGATAAAATCTTTCCTAGAAAGACAAATGTTTTATTTACTATGTCCTCCTGTTCTGTTGATTACCTTTTGTTTGTTTTATCTTTTTCTTGACCACTTTTTAAGCAGCAGTAGATTTCTCCCCCAAACTGAGTACAATAGTCCACCTATCTTTGGCAACATTCACTTAACCTGTTTTGTACATAAGTATATCCTCCAAAAATATTACCAATGTGGGTTCTTAGATGACACATTTCCTTGTAATGGATTTCTATCTTTATTATGCCCTCATAATTGAATGACTTTCACTGGATAAACATTCTAAGTTTTAAATTTTTGCTTTTATTAATACTCTAAAATCACTTCATCTTCCTGGACTCTATATTGCTGTTGAGCAGTGTGCAATCAAGCTACACATCATTTCTTTCCCCTTTCATACTCTGAAAACTTTCAACCTGTGACTTTTGTTTTTCTTGAATTCTGTTACCTGTAAATGCATAATTATTCTTTTTTTCTTGACTCAGATTCATGACTTCATTTAATCATAGCCTATATTCATGATACCTTATGATCATTTGCCCATGCCTGGTCTTCCTTTTCATTTGTGTATTTAATAATTTAATGAGCAACTATGAATATAGAATCCTTTTCAATATTTAAAACATTTCTGAATAACATATCCCCACATGTGCTCTTTCTCTGGCTTACATCATTTGAACCCTGTCTGTCCCTCCACAAGAAACCAGGTAACCAATATTTTAAATGTTATATTTATACATACTTCCTTTTATATGTATCAGAAATGATTTATAAAAATTATTTTCATAATATATATGGCCATGTATGTTATTTATTTTTGTTATAGTTTATTAATCTTGTTACCTTTTAAATATTATAGTTTATGAATATAATAGGAGTTATTTATTCATTCTGTTATTAATAAATAATTTGGATTGTTTTCCACTTATTTGTTGCTATAAACAGTGGTTCTTGAAACATTCTGATCCATTTCCTGGAACACATACAAGAATTTCTCTTAAGTATATGTATAGTTATAGAACTGATGGCTTGTAGAGTATGGGCATGTTAAACTTTTAAACTTGTAAAATTATTACAAGATAATTCCAAATTGCTTTCCAAAGAGGTTGGACTAACTGATAGTTCATTTGAAATATATAGGCTTGTCTTTGATGCAGTATCTATTCTAAATCTTGGGATTTAAATTTTTACAATCAACACCTACAAAATGAACAGATCAAGGTCTTGATTTCCGTGTCCCTGATTATTGATGATGTACCATATGCTTCTTTATGTTTACTGGTCATATAAATTTACTCTTGTGTGAAATACCTATTCATGTTTTGCTCAGTTTTCTGTTTTTTTTTTTTTTTTAATACTCTTACATTGCCCTTTTCACTTTCTTTAAGGTGATTTTTGGTAATTAAAAGTTTAGTGAAGTAAAATTTATTATTTTTATTTTGTGATCAACAATTACATGTCTTGTTTAAAATATCATTCCCTATTCAGACTGAGAAATATACTACTATGCTTTCTTCTAAAAGTTTAAAATTTATGCTTTGAAATATGAGCTTTGATTCATTTAGTTAATTTTTGTGATGGTGTGAAATGGCAATTTGTTTTCTTTTTCTTTTCTGTATGGATAACAATTAATTCAAACTCATTGGTTTAATAATTTCACCCCTAAATTGTACCTTGCTACATCCCCCTCTGTTATCTGATGAAATTCCAGATAGGCATAATATACTTTTGTTTCAGTTGTCAGTTTGTCTCTGTATCAATAGCACATGCTTTTAAGAGCTATCACTTTGTGTGTCTATTTTGTAGGGCAACCCCTTTCTCCTATTTCCTCCTCATCCTTCTTCACAAAAGTCTTGGTCAATTTTAGTACCTTGGTCTTTAATATCAACTTTTTAAAATATTTATTTATTTATTTATGGCTGCACTGGGTCTTTTTTGCTGCATATAGGCTTTCTCTTAGTTCAGTTCTGTTCAGTTCAGTTGTTCAGTCGTGTTTGACTCTTTGTGACCCCATGATCACAGCATACCAGGCTTCCCTGTCCATCACCAACCCCCGGCGCTTGCTCAAACACATGTCTATCTAGTCGGTGATGCCATCCAACCATCTCCTCCTCTGTCGTTCCCTTCTCCTCCTGTCTTTAATCTTTGCCAGCATCAGGGTCTTTACCAGTGAGTCAGTTCTTTGCATCAGTCTTTCTCTAGTGTGGCAAACAGGGGCTACCCTTCACCGCGGTGTGTGGGCTTCTCATTGCAGTGGCTTCTTTTAATGTGAAACATGGGCTGTAGGTGCACAGGCTTCAGTAGTTGTAGCATGTGGGCTCAGTAATTGTGGTGCTTGGGCTTAATTGCTTTGCGGCATGTGGAATCTCCCCTAAGCAGGGATCAAACCCGTGTCCCATGCATTGGCAGGTGGATTCTTCTCTACTGTGCCACCAAGGAAGTCCTTTAATATCAATTTAAAATCAATTTATCAAGTCCTGTGACTAACTCTACTAGAACTTAGATTACATTTTATCAATGTAATAGATAAACTTGGGAGAAGTGGCATCTTTAAACTATCCTCTCCTTCTTTGTAAATGTGGGCTGCCTCTCCATGTATTTAAGGTCCTTCAGTAAAAGAATTTCAGTTTGTCTTTAAGCAGTAAGGGCTTCCCTTGTAGCTCAGCTGGAAAAGAATCTGCTGCACTGTGGGAGACCTGAGTTGATCCCTGGGTTGGAAAGATCCCCTGGAGAAGGGAATGCCTACCCACTCCAGTATTCTGGCCTGGAGAATTCCATGGACTGAATAATCCATGGGGTTGCAAAGAGTCGGACACAACTGAGCCACTTTCACTTTTCACTTTAAGTAGTAAAGGATCCTAAATATTCAATCAGTTGGTATAGAACTCACCCACTAGGAAAACACTTTGACCCTGTGATCAAATAAAACAGCAGGAGATTTTAAAGTTGTACTTAAAGGGCGAAAGCACACTTCTTCGTTTTTGGATGTTTATGAGCACTGCTAATTCTTTTTCAAGGGAAGTCTGACTTGGGAACATAAATATAGATCTTAAAATAGCTCTCATCTATCCATTGTAAAGCAGGAAGTTTACAACTTTAATAATTAACATATACAGATATGTATATGGACTCTTTAACCCATGGAGCTCACGATTTTTGATATGGAAATGTAATCCTGGAGTTCCGGAAAGAGTCACAGATGCAACATTCTGCTGTCAGATGCTGCATTGTACCGCTTAGCATTATCCATAAACAATCACTGAAGATCATTATTTCCTATCACCTTCTGTACCGGAACATTTACCAGAGCTAACAAATAGCAAAACTGACTACAGTGAAATTATCCTTCTGTTCCTTTCCTACCCTTCTTGATTGGAAAGAATTAAGCAGTCTAAATACAGGCAGGAAGAAAAAGGAAATGATTATGTTTGGGTTGTAAAGCCACTAGATAACTATTTGGTTCAAGTTTTCTTAACTGAACCACCTCAAAAAATCAGTAATTTAAGCAATGGATTCCGTAATTTCCCCCAATGTGTAGGGATGTTTTGTAAACTGTAGTAAAACTGTATTCCCTCTTTATCCGTGGAGAACAAAATTTCAATTATCTAATCAATACCTCCATATATGAGATACAATTTACTCCCATAAAATTTATCTTTCTAAATTTCTACATCTAGATTCAACTCAACCTTCAAGGTCCAACTAAATGCAATATTACATTTCTCTAGTCAAACACAGCCACAAAAAATGTGATATATTTTCTCCCCTAATCCTCATGCCACCTCATACCTATTATGTCACCAGTAACATTTTACTTGTCCCTATAATAATTTTTAGATTGTCTCTTTTCACACATCAACTGTTAAAGGCAAAGAAACTATCAGTAATATTACTTTTAATGGCAATTTAATAGGCACAACCAATAAAATGTAGACTCTGTTTCACAGCATAACACTCAATAAATAGTCTATCAGCCTATTAAATACTATTATACCATGAGAGAGCAATCAGTTGGCTTTCTCAAGTGACCAAATATGATCATTTGCATATCTACATCTAGTATTTGGATCACTAGAATATGAACTATTGGCACGAATGGGAAAGAACAAACTAGGATTATCACTGAATGCTGAGGGACAGTTGGAGCTAGACATAGCTACAACAATCTCAGTCTAGTTATGGTGCTTGATATTGCCAGTTTCGAAGAGTGGCAGGCAGCCACCCAACTCTAATTCTCATGGCATAGAAGGCAATACTTCTAATCTTAAAATATTGTATATTGTGAAACTTTATCAATAGCATTGGGGTGTTTTCTTCCAAATGTGGAAAAGATACCTGAAATAACAGTGGAGAGCTGATGTATGACAAAAGACTGGACGCGATTTAGGATATAAGTGATTCTTTGAAAAAAATTAAATTTCATTGCATGTCTTACTGAAAACAAATATTTAGATATACTACCCAGAAACTGACCTATTGTTGTTATAGAAAGAACAGGTACCCAGGATATTCAGCCTGTTTTTGTAAATCTGATGAATCAGTATGTATGTGGCCCTATCTGTTCCCTTTGACTTGTATGCTGAGTCGCTTCAGTCATGTCCGACTCTGTGTGACTCTGGACTGTAGCCCACCAGGCTTCTCTGTCCAGTGCGAGATTCTCCAGGCAAGAATTCAGGCGTGGGTTGCCATGTCCTCCTCCAGGGGATCCTCCTCACTCAGGGATCACACCTAGGTCTTCCACACTGCAGGTGCACCCTGACCCACCAGGGAAGCCCAGACCCCTCCTGGTCCTCCTTGAAATGCACTGACCACAATCATCACCAATCACATTTCATACGCATATTTAGATTACAAGTTCTTTCTTTCAACAAAAATGCCTCCTTGTGCTAGGTACTGTGGTGTCATATTTTAAGAATAGAAAATTAATTATAACTACCATTCATGAATCTCAAATTCAGGGTAACAAGAAAAAGGAACATTCCACTTATATAAGCTCAAACCCAGGATTCAGTCAGAAATATTCCATTTTTTAGTGTTACAATCGTACATATTTTCTTTTAATTTTCTAACCATTAGATGCCTCAGAATGTATCTAATTATAAACAATTGGCATTTGATACAGTCATAAATGATACAGTCATCATTTACAATTTGCTCCCTATTTTATGATGACTTCATGAAACTAAAGGAAATAAAGATCAGCAACCTAAGCAATTGTTTGAATAGATGAGCAGTTACTGGAGCTACCTAGCTCTTCACTTAAAAATATACTAGCAGAAGATTTGTTTTACTTTCCCAAGTAAAGTAAAACTTTACTTTACTTTCCTTGCATTACCCCTTAAATCAGACCACCAAATACAACCCACAGATTAATAGCATCAACTTTCAGATGAATGAGGTAAATGCAACTTTCTTTACTGAAAGAATGAACTTGTAATCTAAATATGCGTATGAAATGTGATTGGTGATGATTGTGGTCAGTGCATTTCAAGGAGGACCAGGAGGGGTCTGGGCTTCCCTGGTGGGTCAGGGTGCACCTGCAATGTGGGAGATCTAGGTGTGATGATTTCTTTCTGATGATTCTTTACTGATGATTTAAATTTGGAGATGCAATTATCAACCTGCTAAGAGGACTGGGCTTTTAAAAATTGTATTAGAGACTGGTAAAAGGACTAGCCTAGTTATCATATATTTGCATTAAAATAAAACTCTTAATGCAAATAAATATTTCTAAATTAAGTGAATTACTATATTACCAAGGTGTGTGGGGTTTGGGGTTTGAGGAGTGATCAAGCCTGCATTTATTGTTTATGCATAAAATAGCCTCACAAATGAGACTACTGCGACTGATGGTTACCTAAAATTGTTGCTGTTGTCTCTAATGTTTTCAATCTATATGACAGATTACTAGTCACATTAGATTCAGTATCATTTATTTATATCACAAACTCTTATTTTATTTTCATCAAATTTCTAAATCTAGTTATGACACTATTTCCTGGTTCCTGTTTTTTGAAATCTAGAATAAGACAGCTTGTCTAATTATATGTTTCCCTTCTTCTCTGATTCAAGTAAAAGTCAGTTCCTAAAGGAAATAGATCTATTTACTTTCTGGAAACATTACAGTGGCTACTTTGAATATTGGGTCATAGAACATTAAAAACAATTCAGAAAAGAAATAATGTCATCATGGACAAAGGTGGAAAAGTAGAAGGAAATGGAAAGACATGTATAAAGTAGAGCTATATATTTGCTACAACCTATACAGTTTTCTCTTGGAGTGGTATTATATAAAGACGAAATTATCGATGACTTAATTTTTGTGGTGTTTCTTTGTATTTTACCTAGCATCTAACTGGGCTTCCCAGGTGGTACTAGTGGTAAAGAACCCACCTGCCAATGCAGGAGACATAAGATAGGTGGGTTTGATCCCTGGGCAGGAAGATTCCCCTGGAGGGTGGCATGGCAACCTACTCCAGTATTCTTGCCTGGAGAATCCCATGGACAGAGAAGCCTGGCAGGCTATGATCCATAGGGTCGCAAAGAGTTGGACATGACTAAAATGGCTTAGCATGTATGCACCCATGTAACTGATAGCCCATTCATGGAGCTGGATAAAGAGTTATGGTGGAAAAAAATCCCTTTGAGAGGAAAGGAGTTTGGGAGAAATCAATGACTATTGACATGGTACATCTTAGATATTAATTTAATAAACATGTGGAATGAAAAGCAGATGATTAGAAAAAAAAAGTTTCTTTAAGTTTTATGTAATTTCTCAAAAGTGAAAAGTTATCAGAGTTTGGAGGAAGACTATTTCCTGATATTGTTCTTTTTTGTATGAAAGGGAATTGTCAGAGTATCTAGTCTCCAGAACTCTCTCTTCTAGTCATTTATCCACTTAAATGGAGGCAGGGGTAGAATAGTGGTGACTTTTGTTTCTGGATTATTTGGGTCCTCTAAGTCTAGAAACAAATTAGAGAACAATGTTATGAGTCTGTGGAGGAGGTAATGAATATGAATTAAGTATATAAAATTTACCTCCAACAGTGGAAAAAGTATGAGATTTGGAGCTAGACAGATCTAACTCTGCCACTTGCTGCCTGGAAGACTTTATGATCTTTATTAATGTACCTATGAGTATAGAAATTATGTAGAAAAACAGTAATTGAATTTATCCTGAAAGATGTTGGAAAGAAAGAGGAAGCAAAATGGAGAAGTTGAAATATAACCTGGATTTACTACCTGTCGTGTCTTGTGTGCCTTTGGGGACAGTAAACTCTCAAAGCAAAATTATTAAATTTTTTTTTCAAGAGGAAATTGTGTAGAAAGGAAACGAACACATAATGTTTTTATGGAACTATAACTAGTTTTAAAAAATCAGTGTGACTAGGTATATAGACTATAAGATGAAAAAAATATGTAAAAATGAATACATAGAAATTGAAATGAGCAAGATCACCTTGGATGAAAAACTTAAGAAGTGTTAACATTATTTTTTAGGCAATAAGGATAGTGTTAGGATATTTCATATTCTTTAATTTAGCATCATCTAGGAATAGATCCTTTCTCTGAACACAAAAGAGATCAATTTTTCAAATGGTCTGACTTATTAAACACTGGCTCCTTTGATCATGAAGTTATTCAGAGCATATGACACGGGATAATGTACCAGTGTTAAAGGTTGTGACTCCTATTACTGTTGCTGTACATTCCAAGGAATCTTCTAAATGAATGTCTCTTAGAAAACACCCAATAGACTTCCTTCTGGAGACTTAGGATCTCCATCTTAACTTGATGCCCCCATTAACACTCGATAGTGAGAGTGGAACACATCTTCATGTAAAGTATTAGTGAGAACATTTAAAGAGCATTCCCTGGGGAAGGGCACGGCAACCCACTCCAGTATTTTGCCATGGAGAATCCCATGGACAGAGTAGCCTTTCAGACTGCAGTCCCTGAAGTTGAAAAGAATCAGATGCAACTGAATGACTAACACTTTAAAGTTTCATCTGACATGGCAGGTTTACACCCTGCTTCTTAAAGGAATTTTCTGTCTTGTCTTTCAGACAATGGCATGCTTGGTCCCTATCTGGCTTTTTTGACTCTCTCAATCTCCTTTGCTAGATAAGCTTCCTCTTCGCCATCTGTCTCTCTATACTGGAAGGACTCAGGACTATAGCACATTTCTCTTCTGCTCCCTAAATTCACTTCTAGGTGACTTATAGGCATCAGTGAATATAAGAGTTGAAGATCAAGAGAGAGGCTGATGCCAATGTATAAATATTATTATTTGCAATAGATAGAAGTGTAGTACAGGAAAACATAAGAAAATTAATTGGTAATTGGAAGAAATTTTATTTATTATAAAGGCTGTATTTCAAATCAGTGGAGGAAATACTTTCAATATATTGTCTTGGGTCCACTTGGAGAGATATTTGAGAGAAAGAAACCAGAATGCTTGCTGGTTTACCCTGTACCAGAACAAATTCTAGCTGGAGCAAAGGTTTAAATGTCAAGAAAAATAGCAAAAGAAAACAGTAACCATAATACACACTCACACACAAATAAAAATTCATATACACACACAATCATAAATGTAGTAAAAACAGATATGTCCTCATAATCATGTGTAAATAATATGTTAAAACCTGAAAGAATAGCTTATTGTCATAGATACAAGGAAGAGTACCATGAGTTGACTCAGTTGGAAGATTCTAGAGTCAGATTTTTCTTCTCACCCTTCAACTTTATGCAAATTATTGTTTTTTCTTTTGTGTCTCTTTTTCTTGTAGGTACTCATAAGACTCTCTTGAAATTCTGAAGATAAAAATAGCTAATAAGGTAGAGTGCACAGAACTGTGGTTGGCATATCAGTTCAGTTCAGTTGCTCAGTCATGTCTGACTCTTTGCAATCCCATAGACTATCACATCAGGCTTAACTGTCCATCACTAACTCCCAGATTTTGCTCAAATCATGTCCATCAAGTCAGTGATGCCATCCAACCATCTTATCCTCTGTTATCCCCTGCTCCTGTTACCTTCTATCTTTCCCAGCATCAAAGTCTTTTCCAATGACTCAGTTCTTTGCATGAGATGGCCAAGGTACTGGAGTTTCCATTTCAGCAAAATTCTCCAAGCCGGGCTTCAGCAATACGTGAACCATGAACTTCCAGATGTTCAACCTGGTTTTAGAAAAGGCAGAGGAACCAGAGATCAAATTGCCAACATCTGCTGGATCATGGAAAAAGCAAGAGAGTTCCAGAAAAACATCTATTTCTGCTTTATTGACTATGCCAAAGCCTTTTACTGTGTGGATCACAAGAAACTGTGGAAAATTCTGAGGGAGATGGGGATACCAGACCATCTGACCTGCCTCTTGAGAAATCTGTATGTAGGTCAAGAAGCAACAGTTAGAAGTGGACATGGAACAACAGACTGGTTCCACATAGGAAAAGGAGTAAGTTAAGGCTGTATATTGTCACCCTGCTTATTTAACTTCTATGCAGAATACATCATGAGAAACGCTGGACTGGAAGAAACACAAGCTGGAATCAAGATTGCCGGGAGAAATATCAATAACCTCAGATATGCAGATGACACCACCTTTATGACAGAAAGTGAAGAAGAACTAAAGAGCCTCTTGATGAAAGTGAAAGAGGAGGTGAAAAAGTTGGCTTAAAGCTCAACATTCAGAAAACGAGGATCATGGCATCTGGTCCCATCACATCATGGGAAATAGACGGGGAAACAGTGGAAACAGTGTCAGACTTTATTTTTCTGGGCTCCAAAATCACTGCAGATGGTGACTGCAGCCATGAAATTAAAAGATGCTTACTCCTTGGAAGAAAAGTTATGACTAACCTAGATAACATATTCAAAAGAAGAGACATTACTTTGCCAACTAAGGTCTGTCTAGTCAAGGCTATGGTTTTTCCAGTAGTCATGTATGGATGTGAGAGTTAGACTGTAAAGAAGGGTGAGCACCAAAGAATTGATGGTTTTGAACTGTGGTGTTGGAGAAGACTCTTGAGAGTCCCTTGGACTGCAAGGAGATCCAACCAGTCCATTCTGAAGGAGATCGGCCCCGGGATTTCTTTGGAAGGAATGATGCTAAAGGTGAAGCTCCAGTACTTTGGCCACCTCATGCGAAGAGTTGACTCATTGGAAAAGACTCTGATGCTGGGAGGGATTGGGGGCAGGAGGAGAAGGGGATGACCGAGGATGAGATGGCTGGATGGCGTCACCGACTCCATGGGCGTGAGTCTGGGTGAACTCCGGGAGTTGGTGATGGACAGGGAGGCCTGGCGTGCTGCGATTCATGGGGTCGCAAATTGTCGGACACGACTGAGTGACTGAAATGAACTGATGTCTTTCCAATGAATATTCAGGACTGATTTCCTTTATCATTGACTGGTTTTGTCTCCTTGCAGTTCAGGGGACTATCAAGAATCTTCTCCAACACCATAATTCAAAAGCATCAATTCTTTGGTGCTCAAATTTCTTTGTGGTCCAACTCTCACATCTATATATGATTACTGGAAAAACCATACCTTTGGCTGGACAGACCTTTGTCGGCAAAGTAATGTCTCTGCTTTTTAATGTGCTGTCTAGGTTGGTCATAGCTTTTCTTCCAGGGAGCATCTTTTAATTTCATGGCTACAGTCACCATCTGCAGTCATTTTGAGCCCAGAAAAATAAAGTCTGACACTGTTTCCACTGTTTCCCCATCTACTTGCTATGACATGATGGGACTGGATGCCATGATCTTAGTTTTCTGAATGTTGAGTTTTAAGCCAGCTTTTTCACTCTCCTCTTTCACTTTCATCAAGAGACTCCTTATTTCGTCTTTGCTTTCTGCCATAAGTGTGGTGTCATCTGCATATCTGAGGTTATTGAGATTTCTCCTGGCAATCTTGATTCCAGCTTGGGCTTCATCCAGTCCAGCATTTTGCATGATGTACTCTGCATATAGGTTAAATAAGCAGGGTGACAGTATACAGCCTTGATGTACTCCTTTCCCCATTTGTTCTATGTCTGTTGTTCTATGTCCAGTTCTAACTGTTGCTTCTTGACCTGCATACAGATTTCTCAGGAGGCAGGTAAGGCAGGTAAGGTGGTCTGGTATTCCCATTTCTTGAAGAATTTTCCAGTTTGTTGTGATCCATACACTCAAAGTCTTCAGCATAGTCAATAAAGCAGAAGTAGAATTTTTTTGAACTCCCTTGCTTTTTCTATGATCCAACAGTTATTGATATCTTGAGCAATTATTGAGTAACAGTATATAGCCTTGACTACTCCCTTCCCAATTTTGAACCAGTCTGTTGCTCCATGTCCAGTTCTATCTATTGCTTCTTGACCTGCATAGATTTCTCAAGAGGCAGATAAAGTGGTCTTGGGTTTCCATCTCTTTAAGAGTTTTCCACAGTTTGTTGTGGTCCACATAGTCAAAGGGTTTAGTGTAGTCCTTAAAATCTCTCAAAAATCACTATTTATATCTTTGAGGTGTCCCTCCACCAGAGTTCCACAAAACAAATTTTTATCTGCTAGATAACTCTGAATACACTGTAACAATTTATTGTAGCCATTATTCCATGATAGGTCATCAGATAAAAGGGGACAGGGACAGACAGATACATACATGACATATAGATAGTTTTTCTCAACCAAAGTTTTGTGATGTTTCCCATCTCATCGATCTTTTTCCCCCATAAATCAGAGGAGTTTGTGCTGTAGTTTACCTTCTATGCCAAAGTACACACTGAATGTCGGTGGGGAAAACCAGATACAATTTATGAAGTTAGCCAAAGTAAGAGAGCTGAGAGAGAGGGTCAGCAGTTATTCTGATTTAGCTTGTTTTCATCATCTCCATTTTCTCAGGAAGAACATCTCAAGTTTTTTTTGTTTGTTTTTTTCCATTCAAACTCAGGGTGACATTAAGCTGCAGGATATTATATTTTATCTCAAAATCAGAAGCATAAATCCAACACTCTCCAAAAAAAACCTATGTACAATATTTAAGGAATTGATACAAAAACTTAGGCTCAGATGAAGCTGAAAAACTTCAACAGAATTTGGTTTCAGTTTGCTAAAATATATGTACATGTACATAAAAATGGCAATAGAAATGTACTATTTCCTACAAAAATGTTTATTTACTAGTTTACTCTTACAAAGAATAAGTTCTTCAAAACTATCAATAATATTTGTCACTTTAATAGATTCACACCATACTCAGATTAATTTTTACACTTTTTTTCTGCCAAATTGTAGATAGCTACTGATGACCTGGTTTTAGTATTGAATTATTATTAAATTTAGTGTTAAACTCTTCAAAAAAGAGCAAAAAAACTCATATTTACAAATACAAAATTCCTAAAATTCCATTTAAAACATGAATGAGTCACAGGGATAAAAATATACAGTGTGAATGTAGCCAGTAATAATATATTTTTGAATTATGATAAGGTGGTCAAAAGGTAAAACTTTCCAGGTACAAGATAAATAAGTATAATGTACAACATGATCAATACAATTAATGCTTTTGTATGTTACATGTATGATATCATAAGTGAAATGAATCACCGGTCTAGGTTCGATGCGGGATGCAGGATGCTTGGGACTGATGCACGGGGATAATCCAGAGAGATGGTGTGGGGCGGGAGGCGGGAGGTGGGGGTCGGGATTGGGAGTTCATATACACTCGTGGCTGATTCGTGTCGATGTATAGAAAACGAATACAGTATTGTAAAGCAAAACAAACTAAAAAATAAAAATTATTTTAAATATATATATATATAAAGTTGTTAAGAGAATAAATTCTAAGAGTTCACATCACAAAGAGAAAACATTTTCTTTACCTTTTATTTTGTATTTATATCAGAGATGGGTGTTCACTAAGTTTTTGTGGCAATCATTTCATGATGTATGCAAGTTAAATCATTATTCTATATGCATTAAATTTATAGAGCTGTGTATCAGTTGTATCTCAATAAAACTGGAAAGAAAAAACATAATTCCTCAATAGGGTATCATAAGATGTTTATATGGAACCATGTAAATTATTACCACTCAGACAGAAATCTCTTAATATAAATTGAATCACCAACAGTGTATTCCATTGTGATGTTATTGAGGCATGCAATATAGGATATCCCACTCATGGAGGAGACCATATGCCAATTTATTTACCAAATGTTAGCATATAATAGTTTGGTACAAAACAGGTTGATATGGAGCAAACTTCAAACAGTTCTTTTAAAAGAAGCTAATGGAGAGGAAGAAATGAAGCCACAAAAATGGATAATTCTTCAACAGGCAATTTAATGTGATAACAAGAATTTATATTCTTTTTTGAAAAAAAAATTCGTATAAGAAGAAATAATTGTGGAAGCATGAGAATTTACTTCAATAAGCTGAACAAAATGCTTAAAATTCAAAATGCAATTCACCCTAAAGAGCTTGAGATTAAAAATGAAATGTAACTCAGAATATACATATTTACACTTATCTCTTGTACAGCATATGTTCCCTTCCAAGCTATGTGAGGATTTACCATTTGCCATGTTTTCACGGATTAAATATTGTTAGATGCTCCAAGGCACTGTTCATAGCTACTTTCAAGATTAAAACTAACCAAAAAAAAAAAATCTGTTTTAAATACATCCTTGTTATTTGACACTTTAGTGCCTCTAAATCACATAAAGACAGCCCATTTTATTCCTCTGTAATTCAATACTGCAAATGTAAGCAATTGAATATTAATATGATCAGTAGAAAAACATCTAAGACAGTTGTATTTCTTTTTAATTCTATAAAGTAATATACTGGACACTTTTTACAAGGCTGGGAGGGCTATCAAGTCTTGAATATTCACTTACTTTGCTTTTCTTATGTGCAATTATGTGTTTAGGTTTTTATCACTTTTTTCTTTTTTCCACAAGCACTTGTAAGAACAAACAATAATTATTTAGTATACAGGGCACCTTTTATGTAACTTCAACCTTTCCTCTTGTCTCTCAATAGCAGAGCCACTACAGTTTGAATTTGGAGGTATAATGTCTTAAGTGTCACTTCTATTGAAGGGGAGCAGAATATAAAACCCCTAAATGTGCCACTTTGACACGAGGATTATTATAAGCAGCAGAAGGCATGTAAGATCCAGCAGATTCAGGAAATACATTTACCTTTCCCTAAAATCTCTAACAATTTAAATAAGGAGCCTAGTCCTGAAAGAGAACAACTGCCAAAGATGACTTTTTTTTAAATTTATCTGAATGAAGGCTTATCTACACGGAAGGGCAAACATCTAATTAGCAAACATCTGTGCTTCTTAACTTCCTGTGAATTGTCCTCCACTTTAAAGCCTCTACTCCATTTCTTACTTCAGGATATAATATATTTTATTAACATGCTATATTATTAATACTACAGCACATTGAAGACTCTAAGAAGTTCTTAAGTAGAGACACTTGGTTTGTTTAACTTTATTTCAACATTTGCTTGTCTTATTGGAACTTGTTAACATTCCAGTGTTTATTTAGAAAACATGACTCTTTAACAGCTCTCCTGCCTGCTTGTCCATTTGATTTGGCCCTCTTTAGAGGTGTGTGTGTGTGTGTGTGTGTGCACACATGTGTGTATAAATTGCTATTTGCCACTAGCCAAGCTGAAGCATATATTATAAAATAATTATATGAAACTTTCTGCTTCAGTACTGAACAGTCTGACTTGGTGATACTGCCCCCTAAATCACACAGTGTTCTCTTCATAGGATCCTCTGCAGAAAGCATTTTATATCTCAGAAACAGCAAAAGCAATAGTCATGCTATGATTTTTAAAATTAATTTTTAATGGATTACAAAGTTAAAATCAATCTGATTTCAGTGTTGACCATCTGGTGATGTCCATGTGTAGAGTCTTCTCTTGTGTTGTTGGAAGAGGGTGTTTGCTATGACCAGTGCGTTCTCTTGGCAGAAGTTTATTAGCCTTTTCCCTGCTTCATTCCGCATTCCAAGGGCAAATCTGCCTGTTACTCAAGGTGTTTCTTGACTTCCTACTTTTGCATTCCACTCCCTATAATGAAAAGGACATCTTTTTTGGGTGTTAGTTCTAGAAGGTCTTGTAGGTCTTCATAGAACCATTCACCTTCAGCTTCTTCAGCATTACTGGTCAGGGCATATAGTTGGATTACTGTAATATTGAATGGCTTGCCTTGGAAACTAAAAGAGATCATTCTGTTGTTTTTGAGACTGCATCCAAGTACTGCATTTCAGACTCTTTTGTTGACTATGATGGCTACTTCATTTCTTCTAAGGGATTCCTGCCTGCAGTAGTAGATATAATCGTCATCTGAGTTAAATTCACCCATTCCAGTCCATCTTAGTTCACTGATTTCTAGAATGTCAGTGTTCACTCTTGTCATCTCCTGTTTGACCACTTCCAATTTGTCTTGATTCATGGACGAAACATTCCAGGTTCCTATGCAATATTGCTCTTTACAGCATTGAACCCTGCTTCCATCACCAGTCCCATTCACACCTGTGTGTTGCTTTTGCTTTGGCTCCATTCTTTCATTTTTTCTAGAGTTATTTCTCAACTGATCTCCAGTAGTGTATTGGACACCTACCAACCTGGCTAGTTCATCTTTCAGTGTCCTATCTTTTTTCCTTTTCATACTATTCCTGGGGTTCTCAAGGCAAGAGTATTGAGGTGGTTTGCCATTCCCTTCTCCAGTGGACCACATTCTGTTAGACCTCTCCACCATGACCCTCCTGTCTTGGGTGGCCCCACAGGGACGGCTTAGTTTCATTTAGTTAGACAAGTCTTTGGTCCCTGTAATCAGATTGGCTAGTTGTCTGTGATTGTAGTTTCAGTCTGTCCACCCTCTTTGATCCCCTCTCTCAGTGCCTACCGTCTTACTTGGGTTTCTCTTACCTTGGACTTGGGGTATCTCTTCACAGCTGCTCCAGCAAAGCGCAGCTGCTGCTCCGTACCTCTGATGCAGTGTAGCTCCTCTTGGCCACCGCCCCTGCCCTTGGGCATGGGGTAGCTCCTCTCAGCTGCGCTAGAGCGTCTTAGCAGCCACCACACTCATGCACCATCGCAGAAATACGTGAACTGTGAACTTCCAGATGTTCAAGCTGGTTTTAAAAAAGGCAGAGGAACCAGAGATCAAATTGCCAACATCCGCTGGATCATCTAAAAAACAAGAGAGTTCCAGAAAAACATCTATTTCTGCTTTATTGACTATGCCAAAGCCTTTGACTGTGTGGATCACAGTAAACCGTGGAAACTTCTGAAAGAGATGGGAATACCAGACCACCTGACCTGCCTCTTGAGAAACCTATATGCAAGTCAGGAAGCAACAGTTAGAACTGGACTTGGAACAACAGACTGGTTCCAAATAGGAAAAGGAGTACGTCAAGGCTGTATACTGTCACCCTGCTTATTTAACTTATATGCAGAGTACATCATGAGAAATGCTGGGCTGGAAGAAGCACAAGCTGGAATCAAGATTGCCGGGAGAAATATCAATAAGCTCAGATATGCAGATGACACCACCCTTATGGCAGAAAGTGAAGAGGAACTAAAGGGCCTCTTGATGAAAGTGAAAGAGGAGAGTGAAAAAGTTGGCTTAAAGCTCAACATTCAGAAAACAAAGATCATGGTATCTGGTCCCATCACTTCATGGGAAATAGATGGGGAAACAGTCGCTGACTTTATTTTTCTGGGCTCCAAAATCTTTGCAGACGGTGATTGCAGCCATGAAATTAAAAGACGCTTACTCCTTGGAAGGAAAGTTATGACCAACCTAGAAAGAGGAACTAAAAAGCCTCTTGATGAAAGTGAAAGAAGAGAGTGAAAAAGTTGGCTTAAAGCTCAACATTCAGAAAACGAAGATGATGGCATCCGGTCCCATCACTTCATGGGAAACAGATGGGGAAACAGTGCAAACAGTGTCAGATTTTATTTTCTGGGGCTCTAAAATCACTGCAGATGGTGATTGCAGCCATGAAATTAAAAGACTCTTACTCTTTGGAAGAAAAGTTATCACCAACCTAGATAGCATATTCAAAAGCAGAGACATTACTTTGCTGACTAAGGCCCGTCTAGGCAAGGCTATGGTTTTACCTGTGGTCATGTATGGATGTGAGAGTTGGACTATGAAGAAGGCTGAGCACCGAAGAATTGATGCTTTTGAACTGTGGTGTTGGAGAAGACTCTTGAGAGTCCCTTGGACTGCAAGGAGATCCAACCAGTCCATTCTGAAGGAGATCAACCCTGGGATTTCTTTGGAAAGAATGAAGCTAAGGCTGAATCTCCAGTACTTTGGCCACCTCATGCGAAGAGTTGACTCACTGGAAAAGACTCTGATACTGGGAGGGATTGGGGGCTGGAGAAGAAGGGGACAACAGAGGATGAGATAGCTGGATGGCATCACTGACTCGATGCACACGAGTTGAGTGAACTCTGGGAGTTGGTGATGGACAGGGAGGCCTGGTGTGCTGAGATTCATGGGGTTGCAAAGAGTTGGACACGACTGAGCGACTGAACTGAATTGAACTGATCTGAATTTGATCACATCATTAAAGACTCTTTTCTAAATAAGGTCATGTTCACAGGTACCAGGAGTTGTTAGGGTTTGTTCTTATTGTTATTGTTCAGTTACTAAGTCATGTCTGATTCTTNGAACTCCGGGAGATGGTGATGGACAGGGAGGCCTGGCGTGCTGCGATTCATGGGGTCGCAAAGAGTCGGACACTATTGAGGGACTGAACTGAACTTCTTTACTGTGCTTTTCCTGGTAAAATCTTATAAGACAGATTCTCCCCACCCTCATCATCCTCTTTTGTCTTTTGGCACCTCACTCCAGTACTCTTGCCTGGAAAATCCCATGGATGGAGGAGCTTGGTAGCTGCAGTCCATCGGGTCGCTAAGAGTCGGACATGACTGAGGGACTTCACTTTCACTTTTCACTTTCATGCATTGGAGAAGGAAATGGCAACCCACTCCAGTGTTCTTGCTTGGAGAATCCCAGGGACAGCGGAGCCTGGTGGGCTGGCGTCTATGGGGTCGCACAGAGTTGGACAGGACTGAAGCGACTCAGCAGATAGATGATACTGAAGATGTGTTTCTAAATGTTTCCCAATTGAAGATAGAATTCAAGATTTTGTGTTCTCTTTATTTATAAAATAATATTTGAGAAGTCTCTAGGGTAAAGCAACAGAGTGGAAACATGATATCCTCCTATTTTAAGGAATATCAAATTAAATTGTCCTAAGAAAAGCTCTCTGGCACAGCCTGATTCAAACTGATTTAGGCAGATTGACTCAGACAATTCAAGATGTGTAATGATTAAAAAAAGGTGCCCTGACATTTTGTTTTCTTAAGAAGTAATAACGACTGGTACCATTTTCCCCATCTCAATAACTTTTGAAAAATGATATTTGAAGACTCATAGCCTGGTGGCAGATATATAAAACTCACCAGTGACATTCAAGGAGTTGAATAAAAAAAAAAAAATTAAAAAGGAAATAGGGGCAGCAAAAGGAATTATACTGGGAAAACTGCCTTGTTGAGAATCCTGACAGAGAATCTGAAGATTCTCCTCCAAGTGTGGGGCAGATGATTACCAATCCATTCAATCACACCTTAATCCATCACTGCTGGGTTGGACCTGTAGCAGGATAGATTTTTCTGTATCCCCTGCCAGAGTCTAATAATCCACATCCTTTCTTTTGAAGAGTAGAAATCTCAATAGGATTGGAAACAAGTCACGGAAAAGGTGCCAGCGGGGGGCTTGTTTCATTATAATAACAAACCAGCTCTTGTTCAAAGAGAAATCACACTGAATTCCTTGTTGTCTTGTCCTAGTTGATTCTTTTTTTATCCTAAATATTTACCTTAATCCCTTTAAACCAAGGTCCTCTCAAAGGAATAGCTACCCTTCTTTCTATCTGGAGATTACTTTTTTTTCATGGGATTCCTTTAATTGTTGCTATGGGTTTACTCTACTCTCTAGAGATGGTTTGGTTGCTTACTTACTTCCTGGCTCTATGTTTTATTTTCATTCTAAACTGTTGGCTTGAATTTAATTTTCTTTTTTATGTGGGCTTTTTTAAGACCCAAATATGGACTCTTTCAGATGTGGACAATGTGAGAGAGCTAAGTAGGATAAATATCTGTATTATCTATGTAGATTGTGGTCAGACCCAGAGAGATTAAGACCTTCCTACTGGTATTATTTGTTTCATCTATAGAATTGTTGTCATCTAAGTGTCTATAAAGTAGCAAATGATTCAAGGAGCTCTGAATATTCCTTTGGAAATAGCATTCCTTTGGAAACTCTGCCTAGACCAAACGGCCCCACTCTGAAATGAGGTGGATTCTGGCCTTACCATCCTGGCCTCCACTTATTTAGCTTGTTATTCATCTGACCCAGGCTGACCAATTGCATTTGATTGCAAAGACACTTGGAATTGGGACTAAGGGGTACTAGTCAGGCTCTAGTATTAATTGAACTGAGTGTGAAGGCTGCTCTGGACAGCCATGTTCTGAGTGTAGCACAACAGAGAATTGATCTGAAGGGAAAGAAAAATAAGCCTAATATTCAGAGACTAGTAGGCATAAAAGTCTAGCAGCTCCTGAGAGACACAGAAGAAATCAATTATAACTTTGTTATAGCTCCAGTTTATCATCTTGGTTCCTGGTGAAGCCCCTTTGCTTCTTTATCTGGGATATATGTGAAAGCCCTGTGTCCCTACAATAAATCTACCTTTCTGATTATACTTGCTTGATTGGGTTTCTGTTTCGTGAAATGGAAGACCTATGAATGAGACAACTGGTTTCATGGTGGCCATGGAATCATGCTATCTCTTAGCTAGACTGAACTACAGATATCTAATCTACTAATTCATTTTACACATGAGAGAACTGAGGCCAATGAGTAGAGTAATGTACTTAGGGTTGAAAAAAATAATTAATGGCAAAACTAAGACTAAAAGTACAGATGAGTGGTAAGAAATACTGGTAATCTCCAGCATACACTGAAAAGCATGGTTGGGGCAGAGCCCTGCAGCTGGTCGGTAGAGGGAAACACTAGCTGTTTCTTAGAGCCTTACTAGGTGTGCAACCTCGAGTGTGCTTCTGTAGACTTTTGTTTTTATTTGTTAATGAGAAAGTGTCAGGAGAGTGTGTAATTTCCTCAGTTCAGTCTTGCTGCAACAAAGATTTGAAACAGAGGATCAAGGCTACAACTTGGTTACAGCTGAGAGTTTTACTTGGTACACAAAGAATAGTAAGGTGTGACGGTGGGCCAACCCCAAAGGAGAAGACTGAATCCATGTTGTCTCCCTTTTCTTATACTGTTTGTCCCCCTCTGATCTCCAGGCTGCACTATGTAAATTAGGGCTAACATCAGGAAATGGGAGTATTTTTTTCACCAGAGGTTCCTACTCCAGTCTACAGATTTTTCACTTGTTCCCTTTTTGAGGCCTTTTTTTCCTTTGTCTATCTTTTAGCTGGCACCATTTTGGACTCTCTGATGCTGGGAATGATTGAAGGTAGGAGGAGAAGGGGATGACAGAGGATGAGATGGTTTGATGGCATCACCGACTCAATGGACATGAGTTTGACTAAGCTCCAGGAGTTGGTGTTGGACAGGGAAGCCTGGCATACTCCAGTCCATGGAGTCACAAAGAGTCAGACATGACTGAGTAACTGAACTGAACTGAACTGAACTGATTTTGGACTCCATTTCTATTCTAACTATCTAACAACAGAGGGATATATGTTCTATCTGGTTTGTTCTAACTCTAAAAATATTATGATTGTAAGTTATGTCTCCAAACACAAAGTAAATTGAGTATAAGAAATAATATTCTAGAAAATGTAAATATGAATATGGTTGCTTGAGGAAAGAATAAGCCAGTTCACACAGGGTGAATGTTCAAGTCTTAAAGTGGAAGCACTATTTTACAGTCCAAAACTACCTACTGAAGTCAATCAGGAGGTCCCCAAAGTGGTAGTTTTACTTTGTGGGTTTCTCATTATCAAATCAAGTAGTAAACTGATTATGTGAGCAGACAGTGGGTTTGTATTGAGAATCTGCCTGGAGAGCTTCCAGAATCAGAACTGTGCCAAAACAACATTTCTTCTTCCAGATAGTAGGAAAATTGAAAGGTTAACTGTAAATTGATTTGGGCTTTTTGCTCCTTGAAGAAATAGAATGAACTGAAATAAACTGGTCTCTCTGGCTCCGTCTCTCCTTGCTTTCTTTTCTTCTTTAATTCTTTTTTCACCCTGGTTCATGATATGCTTGTAGAATGAAGGAATGTGAATATGGGAGCTTTTCTCATTTTTACTTATAAAAGGTAGAGAACAAAGAGATTGTCAATGGAGTGAAAAGTTCCCATCTCCAAAACTAGTTTCCTGAGAACACATAAGATACACACTCATCATCATATACATGGGGACTGTAACAGCATAAAATTCCTTACATAATACATACCACATACCATAAAATTCCCTCTGCTTGCATACAGAGATAATTTCCCAGTGGGATACATCTCTGTCTTGCTTCCTTTACCTTCCTCTACCAGAGGCCCTTCCTATCTGACTTTTGCTTTGACTATTCTACTAAATTATCTTGTTTTTTTCAATTAGTGATAAATATGTGAATTACCATATTTAGTAACATTTCTGAAGATCACATTCTACCCACCACTTTTGCTGTTTAGGTAGATTTGCAACTTTTCCTTGTTTGCTTCCCTGGTGGCTAGATGGTAAAGCATCTGCCTACAATGCAGGGGACCTGGGTTCAATTCCTGGGTCGGGAAGATCCCCTGGGGAAGGAAATGGCAATAACAATTTTTTTTTTTCTAACAACTTTCCTCTTTTATACCAGTTTATGTTGCTGCTGCTGCTAAGGTGTTTCAGTTGTGCCTGACTCTGTGTGACCCTACAGACGGCAACCCATTAGGCTCCTCTGTCCCTGGGATTTTCCAGGCAAGAACACTGGAGTGGGTTGCCATTTCCTTCTCCAACGCCTGAAAGTGAAAAGTAAAAGCGAAGTTGCTCAGTCATGCCTGACTCTTAGTAACCCCATGGACTGGAGCCTACTAGGCTCCTCCGTCCATGGGATTTTCTAGGCAAGAGTACTGGAGCGGGGTGCCATTGCCTTCTCTGATACCAGTTTATACCTCATTGCAATTTCATAATCCAATTAGTCCTGACTACTCATCTTTTCTGTTTTTATTGATTCTTCTTCTTGTTGTCTCCTCTTAAATGTGTCTATTCTTAAAAGTTTTTCCCTTGTTCTTTCCCCCTCTCTATTACAGTCTTTCATTGTTTCATCAACTTCTGTGATTTATGTTAAATTATCATTCAGTGAAATGTGGAGGAGACTGGGGATGCAAGGGAAAAGTGAAAGAGATTTAGAGACAGAATGTTTAACCTGTTTGTAAGTTGTTTGATATGGGATCAGTTCAGTCGTTCAGTCATGTCTGACTCTCTGTGGATAACTGAGGTAAATTAATAAAACTAAATACTGTTCAATAGTCTATATTACATGAATCTTTTTTGTGTATATGTTGGTTTAATTTATTTTGTTTTTTAATAAAATTGAACAAAATTTTCCTTTCAACAACTAGATAAATACTGTATAGTTCTAATATTAAATATGGAAGCCAATGACCACAGAAAGAATGCCTAGTAACATATTAAGTCTCCAGAGAATTTTCACACATCTTTTTAGAGGCTTTTGACTTCCCCAGGAAGTACAAAGAGATTAGTTGCTTGAGAAAACCTGCTGCTGCTGCTGCTAAGTCGCTTCAGTCGTGTCCGACTCTGTACGACCCCACAGATGGCAGCTCACCAGGCTCGCCCATCCCTGGGAGTCTCCAGGCAAGAACACTGGAGTGGGTTGCCATTTCCTTCTCCAATGCATGAAAGTGAAAAGTGAAAGTGAAGTCGCTCAGTCGTGTCCGACTCTCCGCGACCCCAAGGACTGCAGCCCACCAGGCTCCTCCATCCATGGGATTCTCCAGGCAAGAGTACTGGAGTGGGGTGCCATTGCCTTCTCCGGAGTAAAACCTATCCAGGTATAAATGGCCAAAGAGGCTTAACATACATCAAAGTTACATGTATAGATATAAAGTTATTATTTTCTGTTCACCTCTCAAATGTTTCTCCTCTAGGATTATAAATTTCTCTCAGTAGTTTCTTTCATATCTTAGACCTCTAATGGTGATCCACAGACTAAGTAAAGTTTGTAGGCTTGAGGAAGTTCAAAATCAATAGCAAGTGAAGGTTGGAGCTCATCAAATTTGTGTTATATGGTTCCTTTAAAGAAGTAAAACTAGAAGTAGACATAAGAAAGTCAAAGATGAATAACCAAGGAATGGAATACAAAATAAGTAAATAAAGCAGAATAAAACTAGGAGAGTCAGGAAGTCAAGAAGTATAGATAAAGCCTAGAATAAAACAAACAAACAAAAAAGCTGTACCCACAAATCCAAAGTTCTGCCAACTTATGCACTGTTCCAGTTGGCTTTAATTTCTGTTTATTCTGTGTTTTCACTCAGTGGAGTTCTCTATAAGTATTGATAGTGGAATTGATCACTGTAAAACTTATATTTCATTATTTTCTTCTCTTTTACTCTTTATGTTTATATCCAGTTGAGTCTTTCTTCACCAGTTCTCTCAATTCATTTTTTTCTGTCATGTTCCTTGTTTAGGTACTGACCACCTTATTTTTAAAATCTTGAATACCTTTTCATCTAAATCACCTGTGTTCTGTATATTTGGTCCCTCACTCCAGATATCCATCAAGCATACCTCACAACTCACATTGCTGTTTTATAACAGCTTGGTCATGGTGCTCATCCCCTCAGAAATATTTGGAAGTCTCTCATTGACTATGGTCAAAAATATCCAGTATCTCACTTTTGAATTTAAAGTCTTTCAATATCTCTTTACCTACCCTTAAATTTTATCTCATTGTCCTTCACTATCTCCTGTTTTATAAATGTTATCTCCTTTATTCATTCCTCTAATATGTCTTATATTTTAATACACATTCTCTTTCTTTGGAGTCCTCTATCATCTCCGGTTGTAGAAGTCCTACTCTTTCTGAAGATCCAGTTAAAACAGATTTCACGTTCATTCCACAAACTTTTTATGTGAAACATGTTACCAACTTTGTGCAACAATCTCAGAAAACAAACAAATGTCATCTCTCTTACTAAAATAGAAGTATACTCTATAATGTGTAGTATATATAATTATACACTACAATATGTTTTATATTTTGGTTAGGAGCTCTAGTAACACACATCCTAATCCAGCCTGGAGCAGGCACTTTGCAAGGGTTAATCGTAAGCTGTGTACTAAAGAAGAAGGAAAAGTCTATTAGGTTAAAAAAGAAAAATAGTAACTGGTGGTTGGAGACTTTCCATTCAAAGAGAGAGCAAGTCTATCAAAACACATGAGTTGTGTAAAGACCAGAATTCTGAGAGTATATTAAGAAGTTTGCTTTAGGTAGAAATAATCGTTTCTCTCTTCAAAGTATTATTCATACTACAGATAAAACAGTTTTAATGTGCTCCTTGCATTTTGGTTTTGTCTGTTTCTGTCCAACTCTCTAAAATCCAGGGATTATGTCATTATATATGTTTTTCTTCCCAGCACAGTAGAGTATACTTAGTAGATGTTTTAAATGTGATAAATATTAACTGAATGAATAAAAGGACCCTAGACTGAGTGTGTTAGTTTTTATTCACAGGTTTGGTTTCTCCCACTAGTCCACTAAACTGACGAAATCTTGAAAAAACTGACCTTTCCAGGACACTATGTCACTCAAACAAAATTGTGAAATTATAAACAAACTTCATACGAAGAAAGGTAGACATTTTTGATGGATTTTTTTCCCTTCAAAGGGCAGATCAGAATCCTGTTCTGTGCATTTTTACATAGAGCTTTTGATTTTTCAGTACAGGAAATTTAAAAGTTATGCAGAAATTTAAAAGTTACTGAGACTGGCGTATTGAAAGAGCATGACAAATTCAGGATTTTCTTAAATGTGGGAATGTTATATTAACATTTCTATTACTGGAATGCTGTAATTTTAAACATCTGAAATTCTAAAGGTTAGGAAACTCATAGAGAAGGCTAACCAAGTACCTTAATTCTTCCCACTTGGTAAACAGATTTGTGGATTACCTATAAACCACAAATGCCTATAGCGCTTGTTTTTGTGTTTTACAAATGCAAACTGAGGTCCATCTGATATATTGTTTTGTTAGGTGTCTGACATGCTCTTTTCAGACCAGAGGAATACAATATGGTGAAGGCAGAACAAAACATGGATATTTTATTGTGCTCGTGTTTCCCTCAACTCTGCTACCAACCGTCCTATTGAAGTTGTGAAACTGATTAACCCAGGCCAACTACATGAGGTCACAGTCTCTTGGAAGCAGGACAATGTCACTTCACCACCATCATTCCTACTTACTCCTGTCTTGCTTCATTCTGACCCCTCAGTTCCTTCCATCTTCTTTGCTAATATGTTTCACTTAACTAACTCCCAGCTTCTTACCAAAGCTGCCTCGACACCTTCTTCTCCAATCTTATTTTTCTTTAAAATGTCTTTATATCTCTTAACAATACTGCCGTTTTCCCACTACCTAGGCTAGAAAACGTGGACTATGATTTGGACTACTGCTATGATTAGATGAATATGCTACATCTTCAGTGCCTGGCAAGTTTAACTCCTTGTTTTCATCTCTCTGTTCTTTATTTTGGTTGATTACAGTTTTTACTCATCTGGGTCCCGTTTTTTCTGCCCTTGGTTTTCTACATTTTTCCATTGGCATATTCTTTGCAGACTGTTCCCTGAGGTTTAGGTTGGATAAAAACATATTCTGCTATTTAACATCTTTCAATAGCTTCTTATTTCTTCACAAATTCATGTAAGTTCTTTTCTGTGGCATTCAAGGCCATTTATTCTGTGACTTCTGTCCTGCTCCTTGGGTGGTGTAATTATATTTAGAAATGGCCTTTGTAGGAAAGATATAGATTCAAATTCTAACTGTATGTCATTATTGAGTGACTTCAACAGGTTACTGAACCTACAAGTGCTTCCATTTCCATACCAATAAAGCAGAGCTAATGGTACATACCACAGAGACTTGTGAAGATTAAATGACTTAGTAAGGTGCAGTGAATTGAACAAGGCTTTGAATGTGGTAAACAATGATTGTATGTTAGACATCATTATTAATACCTTTTATTATTACCCCTCATAATACTTGTAATTAAATAAAAAAATCTCTGAACTGTATGAAAAGTCTTAACATTTTCATTTCACTAATGATAAAAGTGAAGTCCAAAGAGGGTATGTTGAGGCAGGATGAGGATCATACCTTGTCTTTTGACCAATGTCTTTAATTTTGGGGGCCCAGAGAGCCTCAGTTATTGGTAATTGGTGACAACTAAACTTGAAATCAGTAATTCATTTCACAAAGGAAATATGAATTGAACATCAGTGAACCCATGAATTGGTAGATTGAAAACCAAAGAGAGAAGAATGATACAAATGGAAATCACATTCCGTGGATGATAATTTTAGGCTATCTTTCTGATATGTATATATAATCTAAGCAACTAGTAATATGATTGTCTCAGATTTCAAATCTCAGAGCTGTGTGCTTAAGAATTTGAGGATGTGTAATGCTTATTTAACTTATATGCAGAGTGCATCATGAGAAATGCTGGGCTGGAAGAAGCGCAAGCTGGAATCAAGATTGCTGGGAGAAATATCAATCACCTCAGATATGCAGATGACACCACCCTTATGGCAGAAAGTGAAGAAGAACTAAAGAGCCTCTTGTGAAAGTGAAAGGGGAGAGTGAAAAAGTTGGCTTAAAGCTCAATATTCAGAAAACAAAGATCATGGAATCTGGTCCCATCACTTTCATCACTATGAAAAATAGATGGGGAAACAGGGAAACTGTGGCAGACTTTATTTTGGGGGGCTCCAAAATCACTGCAGATGGTGATTGCAGCCATGAAATTAAAAGATGCTTACTCCTTGGAAGAAAAATTATGACCAACCTAGATAGTATATTCAAAAGCAGAGACATTACTTTGCCAACTAAGGTCCGTCTAGTCAAGGCTATGGTTTTTCCTGTGGTCATGTATGGATGTGAGAGTTGGACTCTGAAGAAGGCTGAGCGCTGAAGAATTGATGCTTTTAAACTGTAGTGTTGAGAAGACTCTTGAGAGTCCCTTAGACTGCAAGGAGATCCAACCAGTCCATTCTGAAGGAGATCAGTCCTGGTTGTTCTTTGGAAGGAAAGATACTAAAGCTGAAACTCCAGTACTTTGGCCACCTCATGCGAAGAGTTGACTCATTGGAAAAGACCCTGATGCTGGGAGGGATTGTGGGCAGGAGGAGAAAGGGATGACAGAGGATGAGATGGCTGGATGACATCACCAACTCGATGAACGTGAGTTTGAGTGAACTCCTGGAGTTGGTGATGGACAGGGAGGCCTGGTGTGCTGTGATTCATGGGGTTGCAGTGAGTCAGACACAACTGAGCGACTGAACTGAACTGAACTGAATGCTATTACAGAGGTCTGGTTTTCAAAGCCATATGGCACATTTTAATGTTGTTTATTTTATTTAAAATATCCACGTATTTCTTGCTCTGCATTTACAGTTAATCAAGAATTCATTCTATTGAATTTTTGATTGTTCATTAAAAATCTCTCCCCTGTGACAGAAGTTAAGTACGGTGTGTACAAGTATGTCAGTTTTATTGTGTCTTAATTGTATGCCAAGTCTCAGTATGCACTGATCAACTGCTATCACTGTTACCTTCTCTTTTAGGCTAAATTGTCAGGTTACTACATGTGTTATTCCATGATTCATATTCTCCAAAATGCTCTGACACAGTGCCCTCTGACAGAGTAAGTACTCCATAAATATAGACTAATTAAATTCATGAATAATGAACACCAATCACAGGTCTGTCACTATTGTAAGAACTGGAACCAATGAGAAAGTTATTGACTTCAAAGAGCTAATAGCCCATTCTAGGGAACAAAAATAAACAATAAAACATAATAAGCAATTTGATGAAGTTATTCACAAGACACTATAGAAGAAGAAATTCAGGTAACCCAACTTAAAAGGAGCATTTGAAAGAATTTCTGTGTGTTTGAGTTGAATCTTAAAAAAAAAAAAATGTATAAGAGTTAATGAAAGGAAAGAAATTGGGGAATAATCTTCTTAATGGAAGCAAGAATGACCACAATATTTTTGTGTAATTGGAACCTAGGTATATGTTGATGATGGCCAGAGATGAACTAGAAAGGTAGTCAGTGGTTATATCATGAAAGAATTTATGTATGTAAAAACAAGGATTTTTATTCTCAGTATTCTTAGGAAGGATTGAAAAATGTAAATTCAAGAATTGTAATCAGACTTGCATTACATGGAGGTGATTCTCATGGCAGTTTATGGTATATGAATTCAAGACTAGAGAAGGTGAGACTTTGGAAACAATCTAAGGGAAACATCATGTGAGTCTTCTGCACTAAGGCAGTGGCAAAATATAAAGAGGAAGTGCTAGAATCCCCCCTCCACCCCTACCTCCCGCAGCCCATAAAGAACATAAAGATCTCTAAGTTCTCAGTTATTGAGATTTTGGTGGTAACTTGTTACTTAGTTTAAGCTAGCACAACTTGAAGTCTTCAGAACTTGGTAAGAGATGTACGAGGCTACAGAAACAATTTGAAAAGTTAAAATATGTGGGATTAGCTTGTTGGGGGAGACACTTTTCAGGTTTCAAGGAAACATATTGGGTCTAGAAGAAAAGCAACCCATTTGGGTGGTGATAGAACTTTGCTAAGATTTGTTTGGGATAGCAGGAAGGAGGAAAACACACCTAATGATTGTAGCATAAAGAGGGAAAAACAGTTATTAGAATGTTAGTAGAATATATTGATTGCTTACAGTGGCATGTGACAAGGCTATATATGAAAGAGACAAGCTTAGAAAATAATTGGTCATTTTGCAAGTAGTAATGAAAGAGTACATGTGGAGTGCAGACTTTAAAAAGCAACTCGTTCTAAACCCCAAACAGTAAAAGCTGAAATTGAGATATGTTTTAAGTCTTTGTAGACTTATTAAAATTCAGCCTACAAACAAAGATAAAATCAAGAGCATTGTTGTCATACCTATTTATAAAACTTCTAACTGGATTAAGATATGCCCAATACATTTTTTATTTGAAGAAAAATGGCTGCAGGAAAGGAAAATAAGAATATGATTCTGTCACTGAAACCATATAGACTCCAGATACGTTCCACTGAGTCAAGAGAGAATGAGAGAAATGTCTTGAAGAATTTTTTTTTTTTTTGGTGTAATTGCTGGCACATTGAACTATTGAACAGAAACGAAAAGATCGATTAAGAAGAAACCAGACTCTGGGTTTACACATCAGGAAGTGGACTGAAGAAGTTGCTCAGCCTGCAAAGGTGTCCTGTTTATCAATGCTCATCTTAAAACAGGCAGAGGGTAAAATGAACAAAGATCAGATCTAAGGGCCACAGAGAACACTAAACTAGAGAACCTTCCCCTGAAATAAAATTGAAGCCTAACCGAGAAACATGCTCCTAATCCAGGGTAGGGGACTATGGATCATTGTCAACTGTGTGTCTTTCTGAATGGGAGCATTTACTGAAGTTATCTTGTTCCTATTTCACCATTTCATATTGGTTGTGTAAGAAGCAGGTAACTTGTGTTCTTTTGACTTTATAATTCTCCAGATAAAGAAAAAAACCCACTAGGATATGTACAAACTATTGCACGAAACAATGTGGAGACTGCCATGTAGAGTCCAAAGCTTGATGTTAGGACTGTATGGACTTTTGAAATTTTCTCCCTTAGATAAACATGAGCATATTTTTCATGCGGAAAGGAGGATAAACCAAACATTTGGTGAAACAAAAAGGCAGACTGTAGTAGAGATTGGTAATATTTGTTAAATATTTCAGATTCTTTTTCCTTCTGAATCCATGCTGGCTCCCTTGTGGTTGCATTGGGCCATGTGACTAATCCTGGCCAATCAGTTGTGAATGGCAGAGACATATATCATATATCACTCCAGTAGAGTGGAAATGCTTCTGAACATATTTTTGCCCTCTGACTCAATGAAGAGGAATATTAAAGATGGTCTCTATTTTGTCAGTTTGGATCCCAGGGTAAAGAAGTATAGAGCAGAGTTCTCAGCCATGTATAAATGTAAAATAAATCTTTTGATTGATACTGTAGCATAACATCCTATAATCCCTGGTAGATATCGGGTCACTGATATGTATACAATTGATTACACTTCTTTCACTGAATACACAGAAGGGAACAAATACCTATTTGAAAGAACAGAAGAATGATGACACACAGCTGCTCTAACATTTACTTTAACTAAAGCATTTGCTATTTTTATGTGGAACTACACAGGTGAATCCGGTTTCATTCCTGGGTCAGGAAGATTAGCTGGAGAAGGGATAGGCTACCCACTCCAGTATTCTTGGGCTTCCCTTGTGGCTCAGTTGATAAAGAATCCGCCTGCCATGCGGGAGAGCTGGGTTCTATCCCTGGGCTGGGAAGATCCCCTGAAGAAGGGAACAGCCACCCACTCCAGTATTCTGGCCTGGAGAAGTCCATGGGGTTTGACACTACTGAGCTACTTTCACTTGACACTATGTTATCCATTTGAATAAATTATATCCTCTATGTTTCTTCTCTTCATTTACTAGTGCATTGGATGGATAGAACCCATGACTCATCTAGAATACTGGTTGAAACATGATTTTAGTTGGCTCAGTAAGGAAGATATATCAACATGAGGATGCAACAGAGCTGAACAAGCCAAGCAGCTGCATCTGTGACAATGTGAAAAGGCAAAATGTAAGGAGCACGGTGTGACTGAGAGCTGGCTAACCCCAGATAAGAGAGGAGACAATGGACAGTGTGGGATGAGATGGAGAAGTAACAGGGATCACAGAGGGTTAAGGAGCTTCATATGTATCTAAGGGGTATCAGGACTCTCTAAAGGGCTTTAAGTGAAGGATAGGTGTGGTGTGTTTCAGATTTGCAATTTAGAAAGATCATGTTTGCCAAATTTTGCATCTTCTGCACCTCCTCTGCCTTCCAAGTCCCATCTCCTCAATTCTATTTAATACTATTAACTAGATGCCAGCCTCCTGGAAAAGGTGTAAAAAGGATTTGCCTTGAATCTGCTTCTTTAGTTGTATTATTCATTAAAAGTGCTACTGAAAGTCTCAACCTGGATTTTAATGGTAGCTCTACCGTGATTCAAAGTCACAGTTCAACAACTTGAGATTTTATTATTTCCTCTGATTTGTTAGAAAGTGAGGCATCTGAGCTATCTGCAG
This sequence comes from Aepyceros melampus, assembly GCA_006408695.1. Taxonomy (NCBI): domain Eukaryota; kingdom Metazoa; phylum Chordata; class Mammalia; order Artiodactyla; family Bovidae; genus Aepyceros; species Aepyceros melampus. The sequence goes on from SJXQ01004781.1 coordinate 145,526, forward strand.
TTAGCTCTTGCAAGCAACATTGCTCCTTTATTTTGTATAATCATGACACTGATTCTGACACTGTAAGGACTAATATGAATAAGAAAATTGCATCTCTTGGAACAAGGTCAGGGGTGTCCCAATCGTATGCTGCTTCTTTACCTTGTTACAAATGTGGAGACCAAATACTATAAACGCTTTGCAAATCTTACATTTTGAACTGACTTGTTATGAGTCATCCAGAGATTTAAAATTTAAGGTTTTTTTTTTCACTTTCTATAAAATGTAAAACTTGTCAGAAACCTCCTACATGCCAAGTTAATTTGATAATGCATTCAAAAAACAGCTAGAAGAATCTAGACTAATCCATCTAAAATTTGTTCATAGAAACAAAATTTAAATAGAATGCTATCAAATGTATTAGACTGAATGTTTGTGTCCCACCAACTTCATGTCCTGAAGTCTAATCTCTGATATGGTGGAACTTTTGGAAGGCAATTAGGTCATGAGTCCTCGATAATGTATTTACTGCCCTTACTGCAATGTGAGAACCCAGTAGAATACAGCTACACAGCCCTCTAGGGGTTGGGAAGTAGGTTCTTACCAGAAATCACATCTATTGGCCTCTTGATCTTGCACTTTCCAGCCTCTAGAACTGGAAATAAATAAACTAGAAATAAATGTCTGTTGTTTATAAGCTACCCAGTCTGGGATAATTTGTTATAGCAGTCTGAACAGACTAAGAAAGTGTTTTTTATAGTTCCTTGTAAACAACAGTAGAATGAAACAAAGAGAGGGAGAAGGAAAGATGTATTCATGTTGCTTGACACTGAATAATGTAAAGATATGTTACTGTCAAAATGAATGTGATGGACAGTGAGTTTTGAGCAGGTTTCAAGAACTGAGAATATCTGGGGAGCTACTATTTCAGATGAGGAAAGCTGTGCACATGCTGTTGATAAGCCTGCTCACCCAGTTTCTACAAACTAGTGTCTGGAGATTTCTTAACTGTGAGTTTAACCTAATACGGATTTTCTGGATGAGTTCAAGAAAGACGCCCTTATAAATTAAGCTTACATGTCCAGTGCAAAGATTAGAGCTTCTGCCATAATCAGAAGGGACCTCGATGAAGACACAGGACTCGTGCTCTGTTACTGGCTCTTCCTGTAACACCAGCTCATACACTTGAGCAAAGCTTACACTATCCAGGACACTAAGCTGTCAATCTAGACTCTTTATTTCCTCTTATAGCCTTTCCCTCAGTTCTTTTTAGTTCATATTTTGAGTAAGAACTGGGAAAAAAGGGCTCTTGGCAAGGGTTGGCACGGTGAGTATGAGCAAATCATCTTTTCTTCTCACGATTAAAGCTCTGACCTTCAGCAAGTCTTCTCGTATTGACTTTACTCTTAGGCTGACATAACCCTTACCTGGCACCAGAGTAGCTTCAGATATAGAATACATCTCTTTCTACTCCACTTAGTGCTGTCAGCACAGATATTCAGGTCTTGCTGTCCCTTGCACAGTTGCTGACTTGATTAGAGTAGCACACTATAAAGATTACAAGTCATTCTGCTCCAAGGTCAGTGATTTAATCAGCTGCTTCAGCTGAAATGCAAAACCACAAACTCAGTGGCAGACGGTATTGGCGGGGGGAATGCACCCATTGATTTCTACTTATAAAAATAGTTTTCTTTGCAGAGTGACTCCTTAAATACCTTTTGCCAGTGTCTAGTAGGCCAGCTTCCTCATGACGGATAAAATTTACCACATTCTGTTTCGATACCAAGTGAAAATTTCTGAGTCATTCTGATCATCTTTCTCCTTCTTTCTGCTGCGACCCTTCATCACCCCCTGTAGCCTTTCCTTCTGCTATGCTCACAGGTATTTCAGCTTTATCTTCCCACAATTTTCAGTTACACTCCCACTTTTTTGTTGTTGCTGTTCCTGATGGAAAGAGACAGATGTTGCCCACTAATTTCTTTGAAAGTTTGAAAGGGCAAAAATAGACAAACTCATTGAAACAATTTCTTCAAAAATATTAAAGTTCATAAGTCCAAATTATTCTATCCTAGTACAACTTTTAAAATAATGAAGAAATAGAAGTTAGTACAGAATCTTTAGGTAGCTGAAGACTAAGTTAATACCTACTTAACTAGAGAAAAGAGAGCTTTAGATAATCCAGCTCCTCTCTACTTATTCTCTCCACCTGCTTTCCATCTCTCTTTCCCATTTGGGGCTTCCCTGGTGGCTCAGACAGTAAAGAATCTGCCTGCAGTGCAGGAGACTAGGCTCGATCCATGAGTCAGGAAGATCCCCTAGAGAAAGGAATGGCTACCCACTCCGATATTCTTGCCTGGAGAATACTATGAACAGAGGAGCCAGGCGGGTGGTAGTCTTTAGGGTCATAAAGAATTGGACATGACTAAGTCACTGACACACACAGTTTTCCCATGTGGACCAGACAGAACATAAAGCAACTTCTGGCTCTGACCCAAGTGTAACTTGGAGAGGTTATTAGATCTTTCAGGGCCTCTTTTTCCTGGTTTACAGACTGAGAAGTTTGGCACAAGCTATTTTTGGCATGTCTCACAGAAGAAGTATCGGTAATGCTGTGAAGTTGAAAGATTGTCCAGATCACAGATATGGTTTGCTCCAAGAAGCTCCCAGCAAGCCATTGGATGGAAGATTACCCATCCTGATGTAAAAGTAATCCTTTCTTTAACAACAGAGCAATAGTAGTAAAGGTATGTGAGGTTTTAAGAATATGTTTTCCTTCTTGAATTCAGTGAACTATATGCTAAATAACTCTTCAATTATTTCTTGTTTCATTCCACGTTCATGCAAGAGCAGGCTCATAGTAAATTTCACATTATTTGACTTGCTCTCACAGTAATTTATCACATTGGGAAAAACTGAATCTAGCCACAACAAATTAAAGCCAAATTTGATTTAATCATTTTCATTTTAACAGAAGCCATTAGCATGGCAGGATTAAGGATAAATTCTTTGTTTTGATTATTTGTGTTGAATAAATTTATTCAATTCCTTACCAAATTACTCTTTACGATCTCTTGCTGCTCTGGCTCTGATTTGTTTATTAATGATTGAGGTCACTACCTGATTTATGAACAAAGGCATCTGTCCTATTCATGATACCTCTCATGAAAATTCCTAGTGTGTATTGCCTTGCAATGAAAGCATTGATGGTGATTAGTGCCAGGGAAGCCTCTAAATATTTATAGATTTGATTCATGAAAGTATCCAAAGTGTGGGTTTTGTGAAATTTGAGCTCTTGTATGTGTGCTAGTTATGTTTTTCATAATAGCTATTGTTTGATGCCCAGAGTGCAACTAGGGTGCACTGGATATTGGAATGGATCTGAAGTGGATATCAATACTCAACATTCATTGAGAACTTAATATATGCCATGCATTATTCTAAATGCTATAGGTCTATTAGTATATCTGGGCCATCAGTAATCCTATAAGGTATATAATTTTCTTATTCCATATATATATAAATCAGGAAACTGAGATCCAGGTAGGTTAACTTGCACAGGACCATAGTCAATAAATCAAAAGCCTGGATACACTGCCAGGAAAACTGGTAGTAGGGCTCTCATTTTTTTTTTTAATTAGTTACCTGTTTATTTTTATTTTTGGCTATACTGGGTCTTCGTTGCTGCGAGAGGGCTTTCTCTGGTTGTGGTGAGAGGAGGCTACTCTCTAGTTATGATGTGCTACCTTCTCATTGTGGTGGTTTTTCTTGTTGCAAAGCACAGACTTTAGGGCGTGTGGGCTTCAGTAGCTGCAGGCAACAGGCTCAGCGGCCCCTGCAGCATGTAGAATCTTCCCAAACCAGGCATCGAACCCATGTTTCCTGCATTGGCAGGGGATTCCTAACCACTGAACTACCAGGGAAGTCTGAGCTCCACTCTTAACCATTCTACTTTGCTGCCTCTTACCTAGATGATAACCCTTTAATAGCTGCACCATTAAAACTCTTGCTATGTGTCAGGTAGTCTTCAAAATGTTTTACAAATATGACCATACTTGATTATGGCAACAAACTTACAAGGACAGACTATTTTTTCTCTCTGTTCTGCAGATAAAGAAACTGAGGCACAGAAAGCTTTACTAACTTGCCCAAGGTCAAATAGCAAGGACTGGACCAGAAATGGGTCCATCTAGTTTATAGCCTGTGTCTTAAATATTAATTGCTTCAACTCTTCACATGGTACGAAAGTTTTAAATTTGCTGAGATGAGGTGAGGTGAAGTGGCTCAGTCATGTTGACTCTTTGCGACCCCATAGATTGTAGCCTACCAGGCTCCTCTGTCCATGGGGTTTTCCAGGCAAGAGTACTGGAGTGGGTTGCCATTTCCTTCTCCAGAGGATCTTCCCAACCCAGGGATCGAACCCAGGTCTCCCACATTTTAGGCAGATGCTTTACCGTTTGAGCCACCAGGGAAGTCTTTTAAATAGTTACATGTAATTTTGAAGTGTTTTATCACATATACACTGTTATACAATATGTGTTTTCCTGTGGTCATATATGGATGTGAGAGTTTGACTGTGAGGAAGGCTGAGCGCCGAAGAATTGATGCTTGTGAAATGTGGTGTTGGAGAAGACTCTTGAGAGTCCCTGGACTGCAAGGAGATCCAACCAGTCCATTCCGAAGGTGATCAGCCCTGGGATTTCTTTGGAAGGAATGATGCTAAAGCTGAAACTCCAGTACTTTGACCACCTCGTGCGAGGAGGTGACTCATTGGAAAAGACTCTTATGGTGGGAGGGATTGAGGGCAGGAGGAGAAGGGGACGACCGAGGATGAGATGGCTGGATGGCGTCACTGACTCAATGGACATGAGTCTGAGTGAACTCCGGGAGTTGGTGATGGACAAGGAGGCCTGGCATGCTGCGATTCATGGGGTCGCAAAGAGTCGGACACGACTGAGCGACTGAACTAAACTGAACTGGAGGGTGCTATGAAGATTATTAAATCAACACTGATATATTAAACGATTTTGAAAAGTATAGAGTAAGAATGTGGCCTTGGATATAACTTGGTTGCAATCTTGGCACCCCTTCTTTCTACTTAGATGACCTTGGATAGTGAAGTATCTAGTCAAACCTTTGAGGTCTCAATTTTTCTAGTGATAGTGTTTACTTTTTCTTTCTTTCTATTTTGTTTTTCTGATCCCATAACTTCAAATACCATGTGAATCTTAGTGTATAATTTTTGTCTGGACCTTCCTTCTGAACTTCAAAACATATCTAACGTAGCAACTCAACCTCTCTGTTTGGGTGCCTACTGGTCACCTCAAACTGAACAGTCTAATACTGAGCTTTTGATCAAATCCAGCTTATCCATCACTTATTGCTCCTCCCTCTCACCCTCTAATACCTGTTTCTTTCCCAGTCTTCACCATTTAATAAATGGTACTTCTATCTATTCAGTTGTTTAGGCCAAAATATCTAGAAAATCATTTTTGACTCCTCTATTTCCCTTATCCTTGAGTACTTAACTTACCTTGAACGTACACAATTGTGTTCAAAAACCACCATCTCCAGTATTACCATTCTTGTCCAAGTCACCATCCTTTTGCACCTAGGCTACTTATTTCTTTAGCCTTTCTATCGTGACTACTGATCGTTTGAAAATGACATTGAGGGTCAGGTTTTTCGCTCATATTTGGACTAGGCTCCTTACCTACATATCCTTGCATGATCTGAACCTTCTCTCTTTGCCCTCATCTATGACTCCCTGCCTTGCTCACTCTGCTCTGGCCACACTGATCTTTTTGTTTTTGCTCAGACATCAAGTTTGTTTATTTTTTAAGGATTTTCACCTTTTGTTTTCTTTCACTCAAGATTCCCAGGGATAGTTTCTTAATTTCATTTCTGTGTATGCTCAAATGTCACTACCTCAGAGAAATTCACCCTGAAATTCTCACTTTCTCAGAGGCCCTAAGCTTCCCATCCATTATCTTCCAGTTTTGTTTTTAGCACTAACAACCACTGAACATTATTATACATGTTTATTTTTCTATTATCTGTCTCCTGCATCAGAAAATAAGCCTTCTGAGGGTGGAAACTTTGTCTTATTCATTGTTGTGTACCGGGTAGAACATAGTCAGGATATATTTGCTGATTTATTAGTATATCAATTTCTTGTAAGACTTAGTATGATAGTTTAATGTATTTTGCCCCCAGTGACTGCATCGCTTATAGGTTGTCTAGGAAAAAATGCTGTTTCATACATCCAAAAGCATTCTTTTGCTCACTTTTATATATGCTGTACTCATTTCTGATCAGTGATTCTGAGTTCTACTTATGGATTGACTATCGTTCTAGTCTCTAGCTCTGTTTTCTAGTTTCCATTGCTATCTGTTCATTTATCTGTGGCATCAGTATGGCTGATAAAAACCTCCCTACTGGATGTAGCCCCAGACCTCCTACCTGGAGTATTGATTGCTCTCACAGGCAGCAACTGCTAGAATTTCCTGGCCTTCTGCATATCGTGAATTGCTAATTATTTGACTTCTTGTATAGAGATGGCCCAATAAATCTTAGTCTTACTCTTTTCTTTGGTTAGGAAAGTTTTTTAAATGTCTTTCTAAGAGGTGGATAAAACTAGTAGTTTTTAATTGCTTCCTACCTGAAGTCTCTTTTTGCCTGAATTCACTCTTTAACCAATCTTTGCATTACTGAGAATAAACTATGGTATTTTATTAGGTTCTTTAATCCAACAGCATGTGTGTTCTGGAATTAGTCTGCTACCTTCCACTGGTATCAGGATGACTGTCTTTATTGCTGTTTCTAAGTATATGTGACTTTGGGCAAATGACTTAATTTCAGTTTTCTTATCTGCAAAATGAAAGATATTTGTAAAGGTCATGGGCTGTGAAGTAAAAATGATTCAGGTTTTGATGCAGTTTCTGCCTCTTTCTAGCTGTATGACTACTAATACTTAGTTTTATAAGTATGCTAATGACCATTTCAATTTGAGAGTTGAATAAGAAAATTTACATATAGTACCAACATGATCATCAAAATTTAGCTTTCACCCCATATGTCCATGCTCTGCCCTTTTTCTCATTTTCATTTTAGTGCCCTGGGAAACCTCCCCAGACAACTTACTGGACCCTTACCATTCTTCTTCCCAAAAGTTAGACTTTGCTCTTGTATCTCCAGCCAACTCTTTGGATCTTTTTAAAATTCAGTTATCTTGGGCTGCCGCGTTACTTAGCAAGAATTTTCTCTGTCCTTAAATCCCCCCTTTTGACTCCTTTCACAGTGCTGAACTCATATGTCATTGTTCACTCAGTTCAATCTGAAGTTAGCTATATCACTTGAACTTTGTGTTTTTAAATATCCCCCACCTTTCTCCCAGCCACAGGGAAAAGGTCATATATCAAGTTCTTTCATGACAGCCAGTGAAGGCCAGCATGCCAGATAGATGTAACCTAAAGCAGGCATAAGAATAGCCAGATATTCAGAAGATATTCAGGAGAGGGATAAAAGGAAGTATTTCACTTTTAAGTTTGCTTAATTTATTGTCCCTGTTTGCATTAATCCATAAAATTTTAAAACTATGCCCACATATTAATACATTTGAGAATGGAGTTCTTCTGTGACAGTGTAAAGAGAACCTATTGGTAAGTTTACCCCTTTTGGTAAAAGACTTAAGGCAATTATATAGCTAGTCACTTATTTTAAAAATCTAAAATTTCATTAATCATACACTTCCATTTACTCCAGCAAGAAACCAAAGAGCTGCCTCAGAAAACCACTCCTCAGATGCTTCCTTTTTATACCTGGTTTTCCCAGATTATTACCTCTTCGTGGTTTTAAGGTTGTAACTGTTTAAAAATTATGTTAATATTAATTACATGCAAAACTTATTGTGATTAATCTGTAGAAAGGAATTGATGACTATATAGATGTAGTTTTTATACATAAACATTTCAGTTAAAAGTTAGAACTCCTGCAGGATGCTTCAGTGTTTGGAGAAAAGACAATTGAATCAGCTACACTGAAGGTTTAGAAGCAGGGTAAAACTTAAGCTATCCCTGAAGACAATGTCTTCCTCCCTTTTCCCATTCCTTCTCTCTCTCTCTCATATCTTTTATTTATTTATTTATTTTGTAAGTAGGTGCACATTATTGACCAATACATAGAATTAAAAAAAGTCTTAAATATATTTCTCAGAAAAAAAGATAGTGGAATGAAATTTAATGATTTTATTGTATTTATGTATCTAAAATATTACTTTCATAATTTATTCTAGTCAATCCTAAAATCAGTGCCCAATTTCACAGAACAGCTCGAAAAAAGAAAACCTTTGGAACTTACTTTCAGAGAATGTCTTAAAATAATATCAAAATGGGGTGCACTTTGCTTTTTTTGAAATTATAACCTCACTGGTACTATTTACCAAAAGGAAGACAAGAGTCTAAATCTTGTATAGAGTATCTACTATTCTTTGACTTGATAAGTTCAGAAACTAAATGGTATTATCTAAAAGAACTAGATGTGCATTTTTATCTACATTTAATCTCAAGGCAACAAAATAATGTTCTTTTGTAGAGAGCATTTTAAGCATTTAGAAAAAAATATTGAGCAGTGCTTTTAAAATTCTCATGGGAACAATAAATCATAGTGAATTCATTTGTGGGGACATTAGCATCATTAAAGAACTGCAAAGATAGAATCTTCTATCTTGCAGAAGAGTAATGTGTGGAATAAAATAGATACCTGTCTTAATGAATGTTAGTCAAATTAGCTTTGTGTAATTATAAAAATCTTCTTATGTGTCTTTTTCCTTTGACCCTAGTTTTCTAGTACTACACACTTTCCTAAGTAGATAATCTTGCCTTCCTAATGATGAGAAGATTATTATGCACTTACATCATTCCTTTCATCTGAACATCTTAAAGTCAATCTAATTATCCCATTTTACAGATGGAGAATCAAACTTTTAAAGTTTAAATGACTTGCCCAAGATCAGAGAGTCAGTGACAGTCAGCTGAAGAATCAAGAATGTCTGGAAATTTGTTGCAGTCAGGTCCAAACACAAGACATTTCTATCGTTTTGATAAGCTTGAATTTCATGTACTATACTTAATAGGGCAAAATGGCCCATTGTGCTAGATAAACTGCTGTGCATATATAATCAGTATTCATTCACAAGAATTGTTTGGTTGTCAGTGCAAAGCTATTCTGTTTACATCTGCTGGAACCACAGCTGTAACATATGTGTGAAACAGTTAAAGCTTGAATCAAGCTGTATCTCAGAGGACTACAGACCTAGTATTATTTAGGTGGACAGAAAAGTAGAGACAGGAACATAGTTTTTCAGGGCTGAAATGTACCCTCTCTACCTCCTAGAAATTCTCTGCAATTTCAGGTTAAAGTGGCTCGCAATCTAATTGGCAACTGTGTTTTCCTTTCTTCTGTTAGGAGAATTCTCTACATGTTTATATCACTTCAGATCTATGGCCCTTTGGTGGCAGTTTATCCTATTCTTCATTAAATTTATTGTGAAATATTTGAATATTAATTTTAAAGAACTAAAAATACACAATTGTTAAGTCACTTCAGTCGTGTCTGACTCTGTGCAACCCCATAGATGGCAGCCCACCAGGCTCCCCCGTCCCTGGGATTCTCCAGGCAAGAACACTGAAGGGGGTTGTCATTTCCTTCTCCAATGCATGAAAGTGAAAAGTGAAAACGAAGTTGCTCAGGGGTGGGTAAAATATTGATTATGCCAATAAAGGCCACATATAGGAGGCTGGTCATTTTCAGTAATGTTATTATTAAATCCTAAAAGACTGCCAATTGCTCTTGATTCGTATGCCATAGTTCAGTTTATTTGTATTTCTGCTTTACTGTTGGGGGTTTCACAATAGATTGTAATGGGGTTAATGTGCCAATTATTTTTCTACTATCTTTCCACCCCTTACTTATCCTTCAGTACTGCTATGTGATGTTAGGGCCAAGAGTTTGCAAATTACATTTTTTCGGTTTTATTATTAAGAGACAGAAAAGTGGAGGATCAAAAGGCAGAAAGAAAGGAGAAACCATTGTTCTTCCTCTGTTTTCCTCCCTTCCTCCCTCCTCTCTCTCTCTTTATTATACCAGTGCTTTTGCAAGTGGTTGAATTTCATAATTTTAATTTTTGAGGCAGTGTCTCCTCTTCCCTGGCCTCATGTGAAAGACGCTCTTGTACAAAGTGGCCCTGATGGCAGGAATTCAGGTTGTACATAGCGATGCTAACATAGACTTTCTACTACTGATTTGGTTATGGTCCCTGTTCAAAGACTGATTAGCCCAACACCAAAGTCAGCTCAGAGCCCTCTGTGTAGCCTCAGTCCCAGAGGGATCAGTTTGCCTGATAGAAGTTGTTTCATTAGTTCTCTTTACATCCTGAAAATGGCCACACTTTGAATGTAACTTGAATAAAAACTTGTTCTGGGTGAGGATTTGCTTTTCTTGCCCACAGTTTTGCTGATATTCCATAATCTATTGAGTGTTGAAATGTCTTATTTACTATCATAATATCTCACCCTAAATTACTTCAGACTGAGGAATTTCTTTTATATTAAACTATAGCAGCAAGCTATAGAGAAAAAAAGAATGGAAAGTGGAGAGACAAAAGAATGCAAAGGAGGAATTTACCATATAATAAAAAAATTTCTATCAAAATAAGGAGGAAATATTCATTACCATTACCATTCTCATTTATGGTATTTGTAAACTTCTTTTTCCCACTCCCATATTTCTTTTGACCTTAGCAAGCAACTCAGCTGGTCAAGGTCCCTTTACTGTTTGTTGACTCAAAACTTCATCTTTGAAAAATCTGTGCTATAAATATTCCTATCTGTATTTCTACCTGTTGTTGATGTTTTACATTAACTTTTATCATGGGACATTGGAGTGCTTAGAGGTGCCTACAATGATTTGTATTCAGATATAGTTCTCCCTGTCTTCATTACGTAGAAGCAACACAATTTACTGTTAATAGTCAGAACCAATAATCAAATTCAGTACACTAATAACCTTTTTGCCCTTGGTTCACTAATATCAAGAGCCTAAAGTTTCCTGTTTAATGGAACTACAATTGTATTTCCTGGTGGAAATATACTACTCTTGGGAACTAAGACTTATAAACCAAATAGAGCTGTAAATTGCAAGAATGAAAAGAACAGAATTCATTAGTAGATAATTAAGATTAATAGTGGAAAGAGTTACTCCCAGTATTTATTCTTTGATTCCAGACATGTGAATCTTAGGTATGAGGGAAATTCATTCCTTGGCTACCGATACAGAGTGTGGACCACATCCTGGAGAACATTATCTTAGCTCTGCAAGGTGTTGTCATCTGTTTGGTGCTGTAACTAATTATTCAAGTGGCCATTTTATCATTCTGTCAGGTTAGCTGCTTCAGGGCAATGGGAAATGTGGCAAGACCAGTAGATTCCTTGAACACAAGCCCATTGCCACACTTCATTTGCTATAAAATGAGTTCCCTGTGGAGAATCAGTGCTGAGTGGAATACCCAGATGGTGAATAAAGCATTCTGTAAGTCCACAGTGGTGATCTTGGCAAAAGCATTGTAGGCAGAGAAGGCAAATCTGTATCCACAGAAAGTATCTATTCCAGTGAGAACAAAGTTCTATCCCTTCTATGAAGGAAGTGTTCAAATGTAATCAACCAACACTAGGTAAGCAGCTCGAGGATCTCTACCATGTGGGGACTGCTGCCATATGGGGTCTTAGGGTTGGTCTCTGCTGTTGGCAGATAGACACCTGGCAGTGGTTATAGCCTTGGTAATTGAAAGGTCATATATCTGAGCGTATGTGTAGCCTCTCATCCACACTTGTCACCGTGGGTTCTTTGTTCATAATCCTTTTGGGTAAAAACAAGATCAGATGGGAAAGAAAGATGACTGATAGTCAAATAGCCTTTCCTCTGCTAAGGCTGCTTTTTGATGAGCTTTCAGGTGAGACATAAATATCTTTCCTCACTGTGACCAATCAGAGAAATCGATGATCATATCTTTTCCTCAGAATTCTTGTCACATAATTTTCCAGTTGTGTTTCCTCTAAGTTTCTGAACACTCAGCCATTGCTCAATAATCAATGTAGATCTATACCTCTTGCCATCTCTCCTTTCAAACAAACAACCAGGCACACTACTTGAAGTTCTGCTGACTGGTGAATTTTCTTTCACCATTCTCCTACAGAGTGCTGTGATCGTCCACTTTAAGCTAGTACCAGCGTATCATGCAGAGCCATCTGTAAACTAGGCCTGGTATTTCTGTCTTTTGTCACTTGGTTATACATACTTCTCCATAAAGTCATAGTTAAGAGTTGAAACAGAAGAAGCCATGCAGTAGGTAGGGACTGTGAAAATCTGAGCCACTTGCTCGTGTAGTTTTTTGTACTTTGGGGCTTTTTCTCAAAGCTCAGTCTTCTATAGAACACTTCTATTTGGTGATGGAGTGCTTGCACAGATAGCTGAGTTTGTAAGGGGAAACTCACAATGCTGCATTTGTAAGACAACAAACTAGAGACAATGTTGAATTTGAAAGGGGAAACGCAGATTGCACTGTTCCTTGGTAGCCCACAGCCAAGTGTTGAGTTTTTACTAAATCTTAGTCAACCCATTCCAGTGTTCTTGCCTGGAGAATCCCAGGGATGGGGGAGCCTGGTGGGCTACCGTCTATGGGGTCGCACAGAGTTGGACACGACTGAAGTGACTTAGCAGCAGCAGCAGCAGCAGTAGAAATCAGAAGCTGTTTCTCAAAGGAAAATAAAATGTGCATAGCATAACTTTGCTCTAAAATCCAAACTTTGGAACTGTGATCAAACTGTAGGGGCATGCTGATGGCTGAATACCTTATCACTCTCTGCCCCAGATATACTGTCAGATCTACTAGATTATAATGGGATTTAGAGGCATGTAACTAGATCTAAACTAGCCTTACAGAAAGTCACATGGAAAAAGACAAAGAGAAAGAGAGAGAAAGGGTGAGAGATGTTAGTTTTCCATACATTTCAAAGTTCCAGAAATGTAATGAATCCATCTTGGGAGGTCTTATCCCCAGCTATCAACTGACTGTAACCTCATAAGTGGCCTCAGCTAATACTATGTGGAACCAAAGAAATCTCCAGAGGAACCCTACCTAAATTCTTGATTTATAGAATTTCGTTCCGTTCCGTTCAGTCGCTCAGTGGTGTCCGACTCTTTGCGACCCCATGAATCGCAGCACGCCAGGCCTCCCTGTCCATCACCAACTCCTGGAGTTCACTCAGACTCACGTCCATCGAGCCCGTGATGCCATCCAGCCATCTCATCCTCGATCGTCCCCTTCTCCTCCTGCCCCCAATCCCTCCCAGCATCAAGGTCTTTTCCAATGAGTCAACTCTTCGCATGAGGTGGCCAAAGTACTGGAGCTTCAGTTTGAGCATCATTCCTTCCAAAGAAATCCCAGGGTTGATCTCCTTCAGAATGGACTGGTTGGCTATGTCATTGTTTCAAGCTACCAAGTGATATTACAAAACTAAAGGCCTTTAGTTAAGCTGTTTTTGGCAGGTTGCTGGATCTCATGGCCATATAGCAAATCCTTCATAAAAAGTTTTACTTATATGGTATCCACCAAACCTTGGCTTCTCTTAATTAGTCTACTTATAAATAATCTCACCCATTGTGCCCTATGGGTTTCCCAGGTTGTGCCAGTGGTAAAGAACCTACCTGCGAATGCAGGAGGCATAAGAGACACAGGTTCAATTCCAGGGTCAGGAAGATTCCCTGGAAAAGGAAATGGCAACCCACCCAGATTCTTGCCTGGAAAATCCCATGGACAGAGGACCCTGGCATGCAACAGTCCAAAGGGTCACCAAGAGTCAGACATAACTAAATGTCTAAGCATGCATGTATGCACAGATTCTGATTATATATATCTTTTACTTGATTCCTTACAAGTGATGTTTAGGATATTTTCTATTATAAAATCTATTTCAGTGAATATTGAAACATGCACACATACATATGTAAATATATAGATATGTGTCTGCATTTTCTAATTATCATCTCAAGACATATTTCAATACAGGACATTAGTGGATACATATATTTAAATGTTAACATCTATTACCAAATTCCTTGTGCCAATATACATACCATGGAAATTTCTTGAAAATGGTGTTATCTTAGAGTAGGATATGTATTTAAAAGACTACTAAAATGGAAGACTTTTTAAATCTTTTAAGAACTGAATTTTTTGCTCAGCTTCTTTTTTTTTTTAATTAAGAATTTCTTTTAAATTTGGAAGACAATAAGTACTTTTATTCTCTAAATGGTCTTGATATGTAGCTCTAACTGGAATAATTCAGCATGTTTCAGACATTTGATTTTTTATATTTTTTCTTTTTTGGCACTCTATAGGGATTAACAAAACTTTTTTACAAAATATAATTGCTAAGTTTCTTTTCTGGGAGAAGGAGTTATACTCCGATTTTCTGGTAAATACCTGAAGCTTATCCATCTATTCCACATCATTTAATAATACTCTGAGGCATTCTTATCCATAGATATGATGGAATTGGATTTCTAAGTCAGCAATAGGCAACTTTTGAGATAAACTTCTTTCCCTAGAGATGAAACCTGAAAAAATGCTTACAATAGTGAAGGTGTATATTTTTATGGAAGAAAATAAGTGTATCCAGAAAATAAAACCAAAAGAAAGAAGTACCCTAAAACTGTCAAAAATGGGTAACAAAGAAGATTAAGAAAAAAGTCACCTTTCAAACTAATGCACAGTGTTTGCATAACAAAAACTGAATTTACCTGAACTTGTACGATGGAAGTGAGCATATTTTCTTGGACAAAGGTAAAGAAAAGTTTTTCAAATTCGTGATTATTGTATTTTTGACCAGTTCCTCTTGTTAAAATATTTACTTTTTTCCTCCTCTTATGATTTCACAGAACTGAAATAATATTCTACAACCACTGGTCACTTATATAAGAGAATTTTCATTACTTTTAGCTTAAAAGACTCTTGTTTTAACAGTAATACTTTATACTAGCAAAAATGGATCCATCTTCCAGTGGTCTTGGCAAACTATTAAAGTCTTAATTTCTTCAGCTTCTGAGGCTCCATCTTCTGAGAACCCAAACATCTCTCTGTACACCAAGAAGAGATAACCAAGACTGGTACTCGAGTGGTGAGATCACATGGGCCTCTATAATTGCCATTTCAGACAATGCTAATTATTTGTTTAGATCAGTTTTCAGCTGTCCCTCAAAGTGGCACATGTTTTGAGGTACTTAAACCCAAGCACAGATGACTGCAAAATGCTTGGATGAGTACGTAGAGAGAAAGAGGCAGAAAGCAACACAACTTTTGCAAAGAGTATATGGCTTCTTGTTTCTTTTCCCCTCTGTCATTATCCTTTTTGATAACTTGGCCTCCTGTCCTTCACATTGTCTCACTTCTCTTTTGCCCAATTTTATTTGAATCTCTAGTTTCACTCTGTTTAAACTTTCAACTCCAGAGCTTATAAAAAATCAGTGTTTACAACTCTACATTAATTTTTTCTCAAGAGAGGAATCTGATTGGGCTGATATCCAAAGTAGAAACTTCCTTATTGCTGAAAGAATTCAATCAGAGACAGATGGGTCATCAGTCAATGTAGTAGAGAGAGTTCTAGTTTGGGCATAGAAGATGGACCAGATGAACCCTAATTCCTTTCAGCTCTAGGATTCAAGTAATATATCTTTGCTTAAAACCATCTCCCTAGAAAATATCTTCCAAAGTAAACATCTATATTATTATTTTTTCTTCAATCTCTGTCAAAAGATTTGCTATTGTCATCATTGAAAATGGATGTAGAACATTCCAGCAAATTCAGTTCCTCAAAGTGCCAGATGTTATAGTATTAATCATATATACATACACATATATACGTAAATATATATGTATTTATGTATGTGTAGTATGAAACACGAATGCTCAATGGTACTAGATAAATTCTTTCAAAGAAAGAACTTTTTAGTGTGAAACATTTTATTACACATTAGTAAAATTCTACATGTAATCCATGTAATAATCTAAGCAATTTGGCACTCTGTCTTTGTGTGGCTGCTCTCATAAATTTGAGCTGGGTGCTTAGTCCACGAGGGTATCATTGCTAAGGAAACCATTCCCTTGGTATCCATGTGTGTTTAACAAGCTTTGTCTTGCTTTCATATCTGACTTACAGATACTTTATATTTCAGATAGGACTGACATGATATATTAAAAAAAGGAACTCAAATCCCAAATATTTTCACTTTCAATTAACTCCCCTTTGAAATAGAGACCAGTATAATAGTTTAAGCAAAAATTTAATGAAACTGCCTCTGTGTGTCAAGCCTCTATCTCTTCACATATGATGAACACAAATTGATTAGACTTGATCTGTTTTGTTTCAGAGAAAAGCAATTCTACTATTTTTATTCCACTTTCTGTCTCTAGAGGTAAATGAATAATATCAGGCAGCATGCCATTTTCTCTGAGGAAAAAAAGAGCACCCTCTTTAGAGTATCACTTTCTTTCTTTCTAATCCAAGATTTTGGAGATTGCTTCTATAAAGCAGTAGCAGTAAAGTGTCTCTTCAAGAAGCTTTGTACCTTATGTTTTATTCTTATTTTTCACTGAAGATTAATTCTTAAACAATAAATTACAGAGACCTTAAAAACTTCAGGTTGATGCATTTTGACAATTGTATATTTGATAATTGTAACTGGTACCCAAATAAGATACAGTAAATTTCCTTCATTCTAGCATATTCCTTCATGACTCTCCTAAACAGTTCATTCCTGTTATTCCTTTGGATTATTATATCATTGAAATTAATTTTGCTATTCTTAGACATCATATAAATTTAATCATCAGTATATATTATTCTACATCTGGTTTCTTTCACTCATATTTTTTTACTCAGCCATTAAAAAGAATACATTTGAATCAGTTCTAATGAGGTGGATGATGCTGGAGCCGATTATACAGAGTGAAGCCAGAAAGAAAAACAGCAATACAGTATACTTACACACATATATGGAATTTAGAATGATGGTAATGATAAACCTGTACACAAGACAGCAAAAGAGACACAGATGTATAGAACAGCCTTTTGGACTCTGAGGGAGAGGGAGAGGGTGGGATGAGTTGGCAGAGTAGCAGTGTAACATGTATGATATCATAAGTGAAACGAATCACCAGTCCAGGTTTGATGCAGGATGCAAGATGCTTGGGACTGATGCATGGGGATAATCCAGAGAGAGGGTGTTGGGCGGGAGGGGGGAGGTGGGGGTCGGGATTGGGAGTTCATGTACACTCGTGGCTGATCCATGT
>SJXQ01004781.1:163732-203166 GCA_006408695.1 Aepyceros melampus
GATGTGTAGCAAAACGAATACAGTATTGTAAAGCAAAACAAACTAAAAAATAAAAATTAATTAAAAAAAAGAGAAAAAAAAGAAAAAAAACTTTTTATTTTATATTGTAGTATAGCTGATTCCAATATAAAATAAAAAAAGTTTTTTTTTTGGTTTAAAGAAAACATATATTGGAGTATAGCTGATTATCATAGAAAAAGCAAAAAAACATTACAAATTTCAAAAAAAAATCTGCTTCTGCTTCATTGTCGACAACAAAGCCTTTGACTGTGTGGATCACAATAAGTTGTGGAATATTCTTAATGAGATGGGAATACCAGACCACATTATCTGCCTCCTGAGAAACCTGTATGCATGTCAAGAAGCAACAGTTAGAATTGGACATGGAAGAACAAACTGTTTCACAATTGGGAAAGGAGGATTGTCATCCTGCTTATTTAACTTATAGGCAGAGTACATCATGCAAATTGCCAGGCTGGATGAATCACAAGCTGGAATTAAGATTGTCAAGAGAAATGATAACAACCTCAGATATGCAGATGATCCCACCTAAATGGCAGAAAGTGAAGAGGAGCTAAAGATCCTCTTGATGAAGGTGAAAGAGGAGAGTGAAAATGTTGATTTAAAACTCAGCATTCAAAAAACGAAGATCATGGCATCTGGTCCTATAACTTTATGGCAAGTAGATGGGAAAATGTGGAAACAGTGTCAGATTTCATTTTCTTTAGCTCCAAAGTCAATGCAGTTGGTAACTGCAGCCACAAAATTAAAAGACACTTGGAAGAATATCTATGACAAACCTAGATAGTGTATTAAAAAGCAGAGACATCACTTTGCCAACAAAGGTCTGCCTAGTCAAAGATAGGACTTTTCCAGTAGTCATGTATGGATGTGAAAGTTGGGCTATAAAGAGAACTGAGTGCTGAAGAATTGATGCTTCCGAACTGTGGTGCTGGACAAGACACTCGAGAGTCCCTTGGACAGCAAGGAAATCAGCCCTGAATATTTATTGGAAGGACTGGTGGTGAAGCTGGAGCTCCAATCCTTTGGCCACCTGATGCAAAGAGCTGACTCATTGGAAAAGGCTCTGTTGCTGGAAAAGACTAAAGGCAAGAGGAGTAGGGGGCAACAGAGAATGAGACGTTTGGATGGCATCACTGACTAATGGACATGAGTTTGAGCAAACTCTGGGAGATAGTGAAGGGCAGGGAAGCCTGGCATGCTGCAGTTCATGAAGCTGTAAATGGTTAGATACAACCTAGTGACTGAACAACAACAGCTGATTGGCAATGTTGTGACAGTTTCAGGTCAATAGCAAAGGGACTCAACCATACTTTTGCATGTGTCCATTCTTCCCCAGACTCTCCTGCTGTCCATGTTGGGAGAGTCATCTCTGTTGTTGTATATATCAATAGTACATTGTTTTATATTGCTTAGTAATCTTCCACATGACAGAGTATTATCCACTTTTCCTGTAGGTGGACATTTGGGTCTTCCTAGCTACTGACTATTCTGAACGAGGCTGCCACGGACATTCTTGCACAATTTTTTGGACTTATTATTTCCTTTTGGGAGGCCATTAACATAGAAATTATTTTGCTAGTTTACATATGAGTGTATACTTAATTTTATAAGAAATTGCCTAACAGCTCTCCAAGTGATTTCACCAAGCTTGACTTCCACAAGCAGTGTAGGGGAGTGTTAGTTGTTTCACATTCTCACCAGCCTTTGGTGTTGCCAGCTTTTTTGACCTTTGCTTTTCTAATGAGTAAGCAATGGTTTCTCACTGTAAGTTCAGTATGTATTTCCCTTATAACAAATAATGTTGAGTAGCATTTTGTTTTTTAATTATACATAAATCTATTGTAAAGCATGTGGTTTTTTGCCTGTCTTTATTGCATTGTTTCTCTTTTGTTTTTGATTTAAAGTAACTTTTTATAGTTTTAAAATGAGTTCTTTTTCAGAAAAAAGTTCTATGTCATTTTCCCCCAAGCTAGGGCTTGATTATTAATTTGCATTATGATGTCTCTACTGGTTAATTTTGTATGTCAACTTGAATAGATGACAGTCAATCACTAATCTACGTGTTTATGTTTGTGAATAAAAATATGTTCCTGTGTATCAGTTCAGTTCAGTTCAGTTGCTCAGTCATGTCCGACGCTTTGTGACCCTGTGAACTGCAGCAGCCAGGCCTCCCTGTCTATCACCAACTCCTGCAGTTCACTCAGACTCACGTCCATCGAGTCAGTGATGCCATCCAGCCATCTCATCCTCGGTCGTCCCCTTCTCCTCCTGCCCCCAATCCCTCCCAGCATCAGAGTCTTTTCCAACGAGTCAACTCTTCGCATGAGATGGCCAAAGTACTGGAGTTTCAGCTTTAGCACTTACCTGTGAGGTAATAAATATATATGGTAAACATCTACAATTAGTTGACTTTAAGTAAAGAAGATTATCCTGGATAATGTGGGTAGGTCTAATCCAATCAGTTGAAGACTTTAAAAGAGAAAACTGAGATTTCCTGGAGAAGAAATTCTGCCTCAAGAAACATCACATAGAAACATCACTTGAGTTTCCAGTTTGCCCTACAAATTTTTAAGGTTTTCTAAATTAAAAAATTTTTATAGTCCGTGCTTTTGTGACTTCTTTAACATATCTTTGCCTAATTCAGGTTTGTAAAAAAGTTTTTCTATATTTCTTCTAAAAGATTATCATTCAAGCTCAGCAATGCTATTTAGGTTTTAGTCATGTACATATTCCATTAGATTTGTTTTTAAATATTTGAATTTTTTATATGCCTGTTTTAATAGTCTTTGAAAAAAAAGTTATTCCTTAATTGTCCATTACTAATATATTTATTATATATTAATCTTGTATGATAAGACCTTGCCAAATTTTGTGCTAGTTTTCTCTTATTGCTGAAACAAAATACACTTAGTGTCTGAAAACAATATAAATTTATTCTCTTAGCTTTGGGATTCGAGGTCTTAATATGGGCTGTCTGAGTTGTTTCTAGAAGCTCTAGGGGATGACCTTTTACTTTCCTTTTCTAGTTTGTAAAGGCCGCCATTCTTTGATCTGTATTCCTTGGAAGCTCTATCTCCCATCTTAACACATTATTGACTGGGAGTCATATTGATGCATCTTTTGTTACCTGAACATTATTGACCAGAGACGTATCAATATGATTTTAGAAAGTGATACAATTAAATCACTGTGAGAGGTTGTGAGAGCTTAAAATTGATCAAAGGTTCATTATACCATTATGACTGTTGTTAACATCCACATTTTGTTCCATTAGTTTTTTGTTCCAATCTTCTGTATATATTAAAAATATAAAATTTTAAAAATTGATCCGTCACAAACTTTAGAGTGAAGAATTTTTTGGTGAATTTTATGCAGATACTTTTCCTGATTGTATGTGTGACATATATACTAGTGTCTCAGAAGATAGTTCTTCAGAATATAGCTCTGATTCAGATGATATTAGACCAACAAAGACAAAAGACTTTAGTGATTGATTCTAATAAGAAAAATGAAAAAAAAAATGCTGGAGAATGATCTTTTGTGTCTACAAAAGAGTGGGTTGAAGACAACACTTTGTAAAACTTTAGAGACTTTATAGGTATATCAAGTGTAACTACTGAATGTAACAACGTACAAAATATTAGTGAAATAACAGAGTTGAATTTTGACGAGACAGAATAAAAATCACAGATCTCAGACATTAGTTTCTGCAAAAATTCCCAAGGAAATAATGAGTTAAAATCTAGAAACATAGCTCTTTCAATCTCTTTTTTCACTCTGCTTTCTTCGAGTAATTTTATATGACTTTGATCCTCTTCCTTTACTTATAGTCCCTGTGATTATATTGCGGCCATAAAATAATCCACGAAAATTTCCCCATCTCAAGATTTTTACTTAATCACACATATAAAGTTTATTTTTTCCCCCCCCCACAAGGCAACATTCATGGGTTTTGGGGATTAAGACATTGTGTGTGTTTGTTGAGAATCATTCCGTTCAGTTCAGTTCAGTTGCTCAGTTGTGTCTGACTCTTTGCGACCCCATGAACCGCAGGACGCCAGGCCTCCCTGTCCATCACCAACTCCCAGAGTTCACTCAGACTCACGTCCATTGAGTCAGTGATGCCATCCAGCCATCTCATCCTGTCGTCCCCATCTCCTCCTGCCCCCAATCTCTCCCAGCATCAGAGTCTTTTCCAATGAGTCACTCTTTGCATGAGGTGGCCAAAGTATTGGAGGTTCAGCTTTAGCATCATTCCTTCCAAAGAAATCCCAGGGTTGATCTCCTTCAGAATGGACTGGTTGGATCTCCTTGCAGTCCAAGGGACTCTCAAGAGTCTTCTCCACACCACAGTTCAAAAGCATCAATTCTTTGGTACTCAGCCTTCTTCACAGTCGAACTCTCGCATCCATACATGACCACTGGAAAAACCATAGCCTTGACTAGACGGACCTTAGTAGGCAAAGTAATGTCTCTGCTTTTGAATATGCTGTCTAGGTTGGTCATAACTTTTCTTTCAAGGAGTAAGTGTCTTAATTTCATGGCTGCAGTCACCATCTGCAGTGATTTTGGAGCCCCCAAAAAAATAAAGTCTGACACTGTTTCCACTGTTTCCCCATCTATTTCCCATGAAGTGATGGGACCAGATGCCATGATCTTCGTTTTCTGAATGTTGAGCTTTAAGCCAACTTTTTCACTCTCCTCTTTCTCTTTAGTCTCTGCCATATTAGCTTTCTTCTTGTGTCTTGGTATGAAAGGTATTTAGTCTCCTCTTTTTGTTGACCTATCTATTTTTTCTTTTTCTTTCAGAATTTTGATGAAGTGCCCAAGTGTGGTTTTCTTTAAATTTATCTGGCTTAGTGTTTATTTTACTTTTTTGGACCCTAGAGTTGATGTCTTTATTTACTAAAAATTCTCAGTAATTTCTTTCTCAATCAAATATTCTTCTATTCCATTTTCTTTTCTTTTTTGCTAGGATTTCAATCATTCATATGTTAAATCATTTAATATTTTAATATTGTTCCATAGATCTTGTACACTTAGTTCTGCTTTTACATTTATATTTTCCTTTTGCATTGCAGTTTGAATAATTTCTCCTGATGTTCAAGTTCAGTGATTGTTTTCACTGATGTTTCTAGTCTTGTGTTCAGCTCATGAATATTTTGTTTATTTCTGATATGTGGCTGAGTCACTAAGTTGTGTCCAACTCTTGCAACCCATGGACTGTGCCTGCCTGGCTTCTCTGTCCATGGGATTTCTAGGCAAGAATACAGGAGTGGTGTGGCATTTCCTTCTCCAGGGGATCTTCCAAACCCAGAAATTGGACCCGAGTCTCTGGCACTGCAGGCAGGTTCTTTACTGACTGAGTTACCAGAGAAGCCTTATTTCTGATAATGTCCTTTATATTTCTATTTGATTTTTCTGTTTTTTTTTTTTTCTGTCTGCTCAAAGCCCCAAATGTTTATGCTTATTGTCCACCTTTCCCTCATTGTTCTTTAACATACTGGAATATAGAAACATAAGATTTAAAATCACTGTTTCATAATTCCAACATCTGTTCTATTTCTAAATTTACTTCTATTGTGTCCTCTATTAATTGTAGGTGATGTTTTCTTGATTCATGTCTCATGACTTTTAATTATATGCTTTACATTGCATATAAAAGAATAGTAGAGGCTGAAGTAAATGTTTTCCAGAAAAAGACACGTTCCTTCTGTCAGGCTGCTGGTGTGTCCAGTATTTTCAATCTTAATCAAGTAATTGAGTTGGATTTAGGCTTTGCTACAACTTTAGTTAATAACAAATCACCACTAGCTTCAACTGACTGAGAAACTCCAGAGATTTCTTTATGCTTTAGAGTCCTCCTGCTAGCTTTTCAAATTGTGGGTGATATCTGTCTCCTTTATATCCAGCTGCTTGCTTTGTTAGTTACTGGTGAGTTCTTTCTTCCCTCCAGTTTTGCTCTTGGCTTTCTGTACCTTGGGAGTACTCTCTCTGCTCAGCTTTCCTGTACTAACCTCTGGACAACCTCTGCATTGCACTGGGTCAAAGTTCAAAGTGTCTTGGAGGATTTTTTTTTTTTTTTTTTGGTTCTTTGACCTTTTCATGAATCTTTTGCAGTCAGTGACTTCTCTTGATAAAGCTTCTGAGTGTGTCCCAGAGGGATTTCCCTCTGCTCTCCTCTGCAACCTTCACTGACTTACACTAGGGGAAGGCCCTGCAAATTCCAAAGAGAAGTCTCTTTCAGAATTTTGTCCTGCCCAAGCTTTTGGCATATAGGATCTTGGAGAAGTGTCTTGGGAAAGAGTTGGCAAGTAGATGCAGACTCACTCCTTGACTTTTAACAATTCTAATCCATCGCACCAGTCCACAGGTGGTCACTGCAAGTTTGTAAAAAGTTTGGCTGAAAGCAGTTGTGCTTTTCTTCCAGAAAATTCACCATTCAGTAGACTTTTTATTTTTCTATCTTCAGCTTTCATATTGGTTTAAAATCTATGATTTGTCATTTAATTGGCCTTTTGTTAGCTTGGAAAGATTGCACTCTAACTTTCTATATCCTAACCTAAGCTGAAAGTTCTCTCTTGATCCCTTTCTAATGTCATTTTAAAAGCAGATTAGTTATTTGAGACTGTAACTGACCATGATACTTACAGTATAATTTCATTCCTTCTTTCCATTTTTTAGCTATAGATATGAAGAGTTTTCAAGTTCAAATAACAGACAATTAGGTGATTAGATGCTACCTGTATTTCATGTACATTTATATGAATGTTCAGCATGTAAAAGTATGTTTCTATATGGTACTACAAATCAAAAAATATTCAAAATAGAAGAAATGCACCTAAACAGCATGGAACAATTCCTAAGAAAACAAAATAAGCTGTCATGATGTATTTGTCCCCAGTGATTCTTATACATTATCAGATGTTGTCACCTCTGCTATAGTGCACAGCATATGAATAAGTTATTCTTGTTTGAATAACTGCAACTGCTTTCCTATAAACAGTCTCACTAGTGAAATAAGATGTCATAACAACTCCAGAATTTTCCTCTCTGAGGAACACCTTCTCCGATTAAGGAATTAAGGAAAACAGAGAACATAGGTTGAAGGTATATGAGTAATAAGAGCACTTAAAATCTGTGAATTTTTAATATAAACAAAAAAGGCAACCAAGCAATAATGTTACAGATTGAAAAGTTAGAGAAACAGAAAGAAAGTTTGGGTCACAAACAGGTACTGTGCTAGCACCTGGGAGTCAAAAGAAGTGATAATATCAGGCCAAGTAAAAAGCTGCAGAGCTTTGCATATGTAGAACATGGGTCATTTCTCATGGGCAGAGTTTCTGGAAGATTTGGATATGATCTACTTCTAAGGAAAAGGGCTAAAATTTCCAACAGCAAAAGGCTTAAACCAGAGAATAAAAACTATGTGTTTTCAATCAGAGAATATGCTCTAATCAAAAAAGATGCTGAAGACCTTTAACTATAGCAGTGTTAGCAAAGCCTCTATACTACTTAACACATAAAACAAATTATAATGATATCAATAAGATTACCCCACAAGTAATGGTGCTATATAAAAACATAAAAACAAAATGTATGATTATGATAACCTTATTAAAACAACTACCGTTTTCTCTTAAATAAACATATAACCCAGACTTGGAGGATTTACTATTTAGTGACTAAGTCTTCTAGCCATTTGAGACTGAAGAAGAAAACAATAGATGAATTTCTTCCTTTACCCTGAGTACAGGGTTGTAATAACCTCAACTAAGGAGTGGAAGGAGTCAAGGAGAGCAGGGTTATGATGGGAAAACAAACATCTTTTTGATAGCTTTTTTTTTTTCTAAAAATAATAAGGGATGATTCCTTTATTGAAAACTGTAAACACACATACTCAGAAACCAATAGAACTATTTAAATGTGTGAGCAGGAAGACTTTTATTTTCAAGGAATTACACAGTAAAGGACTGCATAATTACAAAGCACTACAAATCTATATCATTTACTGAGTATTTAATCTCATTTCTTTCCTTCTCTGCCCTTTTCTGATTTGCTATTGGTGTAGAAAATTTGATTCTTTTTTTTTTTTTTGTTTTTTAATATAAATTTATTTATTTTAACTGGAGGTTAATTATTTTACAATATTGTATTGGTTTTGCCATACATCAACAGGAATCTGCCACAGGTATATACGTGTTCCCCATCCTGAACCCCCCTCCCTCCTTCCTCCCTGTACCATCCCTTTGGGTCATCCTGGTGCACCAGCCCCAAGCATCCAGTATCATGCTTGAACCTGGAATGGTGATTCATTTCATATATAATATCATACATGTTTCAATGTCATTCTCCCAAATCATCCCACCCTCTCCCTCTCCCACAGAGTCCAAAAGACTGTTCTATACATCTGTGTCTCTTTTGATGTCTCACATACAGGGTTATTGTGACTATCTTTCTAAATTCCATATATTTTCATTAGTATACTGTATTGGTGTTTTTCTTTCTGGCTTACTTCACTCTGTATAATAGGCTCCAGTTTCATCCACCTCATTAGAACTGATTCAAATGTATTCTTTTTAATAGCTGAGTAATACTCCATTGTGTATATGTACCACAGCTTTCTTATCCATTCATCTGCTGATGGACATCTAGGTTGTTTCCATGTCCTGGCTATTATAAACAGTGTTGCGATGAACATTGGGGTACACGTGTCTCTTTCAATTCTGGTTTCCTCAGTGTGTATGCCCAGCAGTGGGATTGCTGGGTCATAAGGCAGTTCTATTTCCAGATTTTTAAGGAATCTCCACAGTGTTCTCCATAGTGGCTGTACTAGTTTGCATTCCCACCAGCAGTGTAAGAGGGTTCCCTTTTCTCCACACCCTCTCCAGCATTTATTGCTTGTAGACTTTTGGATCGCAGCCATTCTGATTGGTGTGAAATGGTACCTCATTGTAGTTTTGATTTGCATTTCTCTGATAATGAGTGATGTTGAGCATCTTTTCATGTGTTTGTGAGCCATCCGTATGTCTTCTTTGGAGAAATGTCTATTTAGTTCTTTGGCCCATTTTTTGATTGGGTCATTTATTTTTCTGGAATTGAGCTGCAGGAGTTGCTTGTATATTTTTGAGATTAGTTGTTTGTCAGTTGCTTCATTTGCTATTATTAAGATAAAGATATTTCAGGGCTTGTGGCAGAGAAAGCAAGCAAAAATAAATACACATGATAGTCACTTGCAAGCACAGCTCAAAGATATTGCATGATAATTGTATTAATTTACATTTGTAGAAGATGTTAGAGTTTTGAGGAAAGCCATCATAATGTATCTGTTCCCTACCCAAGTTTGGAATCATATGAAAATAAATACAGAAATCAGTGAGATGGAAGGAAAATTAAGTTTTGTTATTGATGAAGGCTGAATTGAGGACAAAGGATATATGTGTGGTCACAGTAGATTTGCTAATACTTTACCTTCTAATTAGAAAAACTTATTTCCCAGTCATGGAATGGGTGGATGGTTGTAGGCCTCTACCCACTGGGGCTTGCTCCTTAAACTTATAACATAGAGTAGCAGAAAAAAAAAAAAATATATATATATATATATGTGTGTGTGTGTGTGTGTGTGTGTTTATATATATATATCCCTTAAATGGCCACATTCAAAAACAAACAAGGAAACAAACAAAGCATTGAGCAGAACATGGTCACTTCTTTCACTCAAAACCCAACTAGGTAAGTAGATGAGGGAGTGGAAGAGAAACTAGCAGTGTTGTTATAGCAGAAATTCCTTCTCATGGAAATATGGAGGTTCACATGAACACAGGTCACTTAGCACTGAGTACATGAGCAAAAATTTATCCTAAGTTAAACATGAAGAAATTGAGGTCAAAAGACACAAAATAATTGGTCAGATTAAAAGAGCTAGTAATATATAAAACTTAGATTTAGGCAAAGGTACTCTCCTTCTATCTTTTGAAAAATAGTAGCTTTGACTTATCTACAAGAAGACTAATGTGACCTGATGGGCATAAGTAAAGTTTACAAAATGTTCTTAATTCTCAATTTTAAAAGTGATGCTATGCTTCTATCTTCCAAACACTTTCTTTTTGTCTTTTTGTCTTTTTGGGTGCCTTTTCATTTAACCAGTTCAGTTCAGTTCAGTCGCTCAGTCGTGTCCAACTCTTTGTGACCCCATGAATTGCAGCACGCCAGGCCTCCCTGTCCATCACCAACTCCTGGAGTTCATTTTATACTCTGCGTCAAATGAGATGTAATATGAAAATCACAAATTGGGGAGAATTTGCCCTGAGTTATCTGATACCAGTGAACAAAGGTCTTGCCTATTTTGGTAACTCTGTCCAGTGAGGTCATGGTGTAATGGAGTAGAAAACATGAATTCTTTGCAGGTTCCTTAGCTATTCCTATGTCAGTTAGATTAGCTATACTTCCACAAGCTTTTCCAGACAGAGACCTGGACCTCTTAAGAATTAATAGTGTTGGAGTCAGATCACATGCATCCTGTGAGTAGTCTCTCAAAAGAGGAATGCATATTCTGAACTACTCTAGTTTATCCCTTTATCAATTTCACCATGAACTAAGTTCCACCTCTTCCTTGATGGAAATGAGTGAAAGATCCATGAAAGGCCAGAAATTTTATATGATGACTTTCTCAACTAGGAAGGAATCATCAATTATGCCTGAGGAAGCATAGCTCTGATCACACAATGTACCTACACAAAATAAATTTCTGTAAGTTTTTATATCTCAATGTATTGTCTTTTTTAGTCTAGATTTCTCATAGTCTGATTTCCCGGGCTTATATTACAAGGATCTGTTGGTAAACTCAAGACTGTGTACCTCATTGTTCCTTAAACATTTTCTGTGTTTTCTCATTTAGTGACTGTGCTTTATGCTTTCTTTTTCTTTCTTTCTTAATTTTTGGCTGTGCTGGGTCTTCATTGCTGTGCAGGCTTTTCTCCAGTTGCAGCGAGGGAACGAGCAGGGTCCATTCTCTAGTTGCCTTGCACAGGCTTCTCATTGTGGTTTCTTCTCTTGCTGTGGAGCATGGGCTCTAGGATGCACAGGCTTCAGTAACTGTAGCAGATGGTCTCGGTAGTTGTGCTTCCCAGGCTCTAGAGCACAGGTTCAGTAGTTGTGGTGCATGGGTTTAGTTGCTCTGTGACATGTGGGATCTGAACTGGCAGGTAGATTCTTTACTGCTGAGCCACTGGGGAAGCCGTGTGACTGAGCTTTCATTAGCAAATATATATAAGTATCCAACATGTGCCAGATACTGTTTTAGGCAATTGAGATACATCAGTGAACAAAACTTACAAAAATCTTTGCCATTGTGGGTTGTTTTCTTAGTAAGATATGGATAATAAGCAATATGTATTTGAAAAAGTAAACTTACAGGATTTTAGATGGTGTTATGTGCCATAAAAATAGAGCAGGGTGAGCAAAACTGAAGTATCAGGGGCACAGCAGACAGGGGAAGACATTTTTAAAAGGGTGGTCAAGGTAAGATTCATTGAAAACTTGGCATCTATTATTAGATTCCTAGGGCTTCTGCAACAAGTTACTACAAACAAGGCGGCTTGCAACAACATAAATTTGTTTTTCTCAGTTATGGAGGCTAGAAGCCCAGTTCAAGGTGTTGCTGGGACCACACTGCACTCCCTTTGAAATGCCTAGTAGAAAATCCTGCCTTGCCTCTTTCAGCTTCTGGGGGCTCCTGACATTCATTGGGTTGGGAGTACATAACTTCAGTCTGTCACGGTCTCATATCATCATATGACATTCTCCTCTGTGTGTTCTTCCTTCTCTATGTTTCTCCTCTGTGTGTCTCTTACAAGGACACATTACTGGATTTAAGGAGTAACCAAATAATCCTGGATTTTCTCATCTCAAGGATTTTAACATAATTACATTTACAAAGATTATTTTTTCCCCAATAAGTGTGTATTAATACTTCGGCCACCTAATGTGAAGAGCCAACTCACTGGAAATGACTTTGATGCTGGGAAAGATTGAAGGCAAAAGGAGAAGGGGTGGCACAGGATAAGATGACTAGATAGCACCACCGACTCAAGGGACATGAATTTGAGCAAACTCTGGGAGATAGTGGAGGACAGAGGAGCCTGGCATGCTGCAGTCCATGGGGTTGCAAAGAGCTGGACAAGACTTGGCAACTGAACAATAACAATGCATTCATAGGTCCTAGGGGTTAGGATGTGGACATGTGTTTTGAGGGGTCACTATTCAGCCCACTAGAATATCTGAGGTAAGATATGGAGCAAGTGAGAGAGTTAGCCATATGGTTATCTGGAAAAAGAATGATCCAGATAGAAGAACACTCAGAGTAAAGGCTTTATGGTGTGATGTACCTGAAATGCCTGAAGAACAGCAAGTGGGCCAGTATAAGTGGAGTAGAGTAAGAATAAGCCAAGGTGACTAAGATGAGGCAATCAGGGAGATAGGAGAAAAGGCTTCAATATCTTGGAAGTCAAGTGAAGAAAAAGTCCGAAGGAATAGCCAACTCTGTCTACTCACACTGACATGTGAACTAAGATAAAGTCTGATCAACTTGAAGGTCATGAGTGACCTTGTTAAAAGCAGTTTAATGTAGGAACTACAAACCCAACTGGAGAGAATTCAAGTTATACTCATTCAACAAAGCAAAACACAATGACCAACTTCCCTGGTTTCACTACTCACACAGTAGTATATCTAAATATTTTATCACTTATATTTCACACTGCATTGGAGTTATTTATGAGCTTATTTTATTTTCCTAAGGAGATTGTAAATTTATTATGAATATAGCTTACTTTAGATTCATTTCTATATCCCTCATAGGACTTAATATAATGACATGTACATATTAAATGCTTCTTCATTACTATTCACAGAGTAAATGAATGAACCCTAACTATAGTCATATTATCTGAATTTCTACCTTAAAAAAGAGTTATGTCTTCTTTATGTACAAACCATAGGAAATTTTTTAAAAAGAAAACGTTTGGACATATAAGCCAAAAAAAAAAAAAAAAAAAGGAGATCCTTCATTTTTGTTCTGTCTTGGATATTGTCTTAACTAAGTCATGACCTCAAGTCCATTCTTACTATTTTTAGTTCAGAGAGGAATAATGGCACATTCTCTGCATAGAATTACAATAATTAACTGATATTGCGCCTAAGCATAACAGTCAAGAATCATTTGTTTATAGTACTGTTACTTGTGGTTTGTTGTTGTGTGAAGGTAGAATGTGATATGAAGGAAGTGGTTGGAAGGCTGTTCACACAGGATAGTCCTAAACCCACAGCAACCTAATCACTATCTTCCAAGCTAGGACAGGCAAGACTATTTCTGGTAGATTCAATGACAGCCATATCTGTGATGCCCAAAGACAGAGAACTGGCAATATTCTCTAGGGATACTCAGCTGTTAAATCATAAAATATAAATTATCCTTGACCCTGAATCCTCAATCACCCTCAATAAAATAACCAACTCCTGTTTACTGTGTTAATTTTCCTAGTCTATCAGAACAAAAACACTTATTGACAAAGACAGTGCTTTTTATTCCTTTGCCCATGTTTGTTTTATTATCTCACAGGCTAATCTTAAAGAGGACTTCCCTGGTGACTCAGACAGTGAAGAATCTGCCTGCAATGTAGGAGATCTGGTTCAATCCTTGGATTGGGAAGATCCCCTGGAGAAGGGAATGGTAACCCACTCCAGTATTCCTGCCTGGAGAGTTCCATGGACAGATCATGGGGTCGCAAAGAGTTGGGCATGATTCAGCGACTAACATGATCACGAACCTTAACGATGATACAGAGAAGATGTCAGGTATTTTCTTCTGTTGGTTTAATTTATATCTAAATAATGTCCTAAAACAAAGTCTTCCTCTACCTAGGGCAATAGTTGTGAACAAGTGTTCCTCTGTGTTAGGATGTTTGCACTTTATTTGCATACCTGTTAACTTTGCATCACTCTTCCCTGTGTGCCTAAAATCTACTCTTTCTTGTGCAGGAAAAGCCCAGCCTATACTTCCATAATCCCTTTCTTTGCAGGGTCCCAAGTTGAAGTTTGACAATGAGAGCCCAAGAAAAGGAGGGGTCATTACTTTTGGAAGACTGTGTTCATCAGATACGGTGGCTTCTCAGTATATTCTAGGGGCTCACTCCTTATGGTCAGGATGACCAGACCTACAGCCACAACAGCAGACTTCCCAAACTCCTTTATAATCTCCTGTTTGTCCCACAGTAGTAGCAGCTTCTCAGATATCTCTGTGAGCTCCAGGGTCTCCATCCACTGCAGTGCTTCAGATAAAAGTCCTGATGGACCGTTTCTTCACTCCTCCAGGCACTGGCTTCTAGAACTTTATGTCCCACATTTATATTATTCCCATTTTTTATATAAGCTTCTTTTTCTTCATAGTACCTGTAGTCTCTCTAATTTTCTCCCTCTTGTTCTTGCTCTCTTTTCCTGACCAAAACACAGACTGATATACTCATTCCATAAACATTTTCTTAGTTATCTAAGATGTAACTTGTGGTGGGCTGGCCTATGAGACTCAGAGCTAAAGACATGGTCCTGCCCTCAAAAAGCTGAAAACCTAGTGGGAAGATTGAAAAGTAAACACAAGGTGCAAATGAAAATCTGTAGGAAGTTTCATGCAGACTGGGAAGGTCAGACAGTACACTTAAGAAGAGGGAATATATATGCTAAAACCAGCTAGTTTTCTTATTACCCATTATTCCATTAGCAGAAATTTGCTAAAATTTTCATCTACATTTTCAGAGTAAGCATTTTGAGTTATCTTTCTAAATACAATTTACTTGATATGACTTAAATGCAAGCATAATAGTCCATAATAGCCAAAAATAGCACTTTTTCTAAGATCATTCCGACCACATTAACACCTGAGCATTTAACTTACCTTTGAACAGAGATTTAAAGAATTCCTGTGCAAAATGCCTAAGTGTTTCTTTGCTTTGTTGAATTTCCATCTAAAGAACCCCTGCACCAGGGCTGCTATGGAGTTCACTCAACGACTGAGCTCTCCCACCCAGGATTGTATCATCAGCATAAAGATGCCCGCAACACTCAGAACACTGCCTTGTCAGCTTATTTATAAAGATCATAAATAACAATGGTCCAAGAATTGATCCCTGAGGAATCCCCGTAATGACATCCATTAAATCTGACATGACACTGTTTAATAACACAAGTGGTGTGTACCCTCTTAAGTAGCTAGCACACCAATTAATTAAGGATCATGCCATACCTAGTCCATTCCATTTATCCAGCAAAGAAGTATGCACTACCAATTAGGAAATAAAATGATGTTTGCAGCAACACTAAGCTATTTGTCTGAAAGAAGATCTCTTGACTTTCACTGTAACCCTGCAATGGACACATCCTCTCCTTCAGTGAGCTTGACTGTATTTCATTTTACTATGGAAAGTGAGGCGTGATTTTAACTTGGAAATGACCCTTTGACATCACATCTAGGATCTTCCCAGTGAAGGCATACTTAGACGTAATTGCAGTAGATGAAGCTTTGAAGTAATAATCTTGCATGCTTGCTTAAATAGTTAATAGAAAAATCTAGTTCATTGGTACTTCACAGGAACTCATTTCCACATCTTTACACCATTGAGTGAAATCTAAAATGCTGTCCAATGCCAACTTTTCTTGCCAATTTCTTCGCAGTTAAAGAGCTCTTAATAATCACTGGTAAAACAAATAAAGGGAAGAAACTGTAGAAATTACATTGGCAGTATATAGTATTGGGGAAAGGGAGAAGGAAAGAGAAAATAATCTTTTTGCTTGTATTCAGAAATAGGGAGTTTGATGGTGAGAATAAAGATCCTCTTATCTTGGAAGCTGTGAGAAAGGAAGAGAGGAGGGGAGGAACATGCTTTGGCGTCTCCAGCCGCCCGAGATAATGATGATGATAATGCCACATGATTGAACTTAATGATGTTGAATCAATTTATGATGATGATGATGAGTTTTAACTTGAATCATGTAATGTTCCTTTATTAGGAGGAAGATAGAAGGGCAGAGGAAATAGAAGAGAAAAGAAAATGAAAAAGGGAGGCAAAGAAAGGAGAAACAAGGCAAGTAAAGAGGGGAGGAGAGGTGAATTCACTTTGTGTTTGCATTGTCAATACTGATACATTTAGTATTATGGTCATCAGAATAGCATGATATTTTTTTCAAACCTCTGTGATGCATTTAGTGAAGAAGATATTTTTCTAGAGAATGATTTTCATTACACGTATGGGTCAAAAAAATAGGAAAAATACAATTAATGTCTTTATCAACTTGCTTTTCTTTAGCTGAGTGTCCTAGAAAATAAAAAAAGCTTGGCAGAAATATGGTCAAAATGTTCTCTTTCTTTCAGAGAAGGACACTGAACAAATGACTCTTTGCCCCCTGGGTCAATTCAAGCTGGTCAGAGTAAATCCCTTTTCTAATATCAGAAACTTTCCCATCCTTAGACACAGCTGCAGCTGCCTCTTTAGTGGAGGAGAAGGCTCTGTTGAGTGTTTGACATTTGGAATCTACTTATTTCCTCAAAAGCTTCAGCCTTTACAAATGGAAAAGTCATAAGTTTTCTATAATTACTATCCGGGGCAAGATTGAATTGGCTATAGATTGCAAAATTTCTTCTTCTGGATTTGGTTGATATTACAGGGATTTAAAAAAATAGTAGCAAGGACACTTGTGTGAAAGTATTCTCCACGTTAGGATTTCAAAAGGTTTTCGAACCTTAATTGTATAATTAGGGGCCTCACCCACCATTAAGAATACACCTAATTATCAAACTGCACTAGAAAATTAAGGATCTCTATCTTATGATTTCACATAAAGGAAAGCTGAGGTGCGTAGAGGTTGAAAGATTGATATCAGATGTCTCAGCAAACTGCTCTGAAATTAAGGCCCCTGCTAACTGATCACTTGTGATAAGTCTGAATTTACAGGAGGCCTAAATGACTATTATATAGTTGCATATTTTAGATCAGCGCTACTCAAAGTATGGTCCATAGACCAGCAGCAACTGTATCACCTGGAAGGCCCTACCCAGACCTGCTGAAATCATAACTTTGGGGAATGGAGCATAGAAATCTGTTAATAAAGCATCTCTGCAGAGATGGGAATACCAGACCACCTGACCTGCCTCTTGAGAAATCTGTATGCAGGTCAGGAAGCAACAGTTAGAACTGGACATGGAAGAACAGACTGGTTCCAAATAGGAAAAGGAGTACCTCAAGGCTGTATATTGTCACCCTGCTTATTTAACTTATATGCAGAGTACATCATGAGAAATGCTGGACTGGAAGAAGCACAAGCTGGAATCAAGATTGCTGGGAGAAAGATCAATAATCTCAGATATGCAGATGACACCACCCTTATGGCAGAAAGTGAGGAGGAGCTAAAAAGCCTCTTGTTGAAAGTGAAAGAGGAGAGTGACACACACACACACACACACACGTCTCCCTTTCTTACTATGTTTTTCTTTGTGTGAATTGCAAATTTTAACACTGTTCTTTACTTACTTAGGATTCAACTAGAGTCTGAATTATGTTAGTATTTGGGAATTTCATGAAAACAACTTCAATATAGTCCATTTTTAAGGAAATTATATCTGTTTCTGATGTTTTACGGCTCTCTGTGTGTGTGGGTTTGTGTGTATTTGCCCATTTCTACCCACAATCTTTCCTTTTATTCATTCGAGATAGGTACTCACTCTCAAAGGTGAGTTCAGTCTTGGTTTTTTCCCCTCATTGGAAATTTCTGATGATAAGCCTCCACATATTTACCAAACTTCAGTCTGCCAACATCTTCATTACCAACTGCCAGGCCACTTTTCTCTCTTTGATTTAGAAGAATAGGATGAGACCTTCCCAGTAACAGTTTCTTTTCTTTCCAACACACTTAAGTGCGGTGCTGACATATAACTGGCTTGCTTCCCTGTCCTCACCAGGAGAAGACAGTAAATTGCCATCTTGCTGATGCTAATCTTGGGATTAGCTAAAATTGGGATCATGCTTTATTAATGGTCACCAACCTCAATTGGTCTTGCTAGTGCTCCATAGCTTTAGATACAACCTCTTGCAAAACCTCAGGAACATTTCCTTTTTTTCTTTGTCGCACTGATTTACTAGTGTCTTCTATTTTTTTAAACCATTTTTTCCACTAGTGTTACTGAATGGATCTGATGCCCTCAGTGGCCAGCAAAAGAAATGGAAAAAAAAAAAAAAAGTCACACCAAGGCTTTTGCGGTGGGTTACCATCCTGTGAGGCCTGTGACCTTTCTTTGCCGTTGTCAGGGTCGCTGTGGCACAGTAAGTCCCTCTTTAGAGATTTTCTTTAGTAGGTTTTCAAAGATTCACTCAGTAGACTGAAATTGTCCCTGCTCAATAGAAATTGATTGTGAACACTGATTCTGCGAGGCTAATACAGGAGAGAGACCCCCTGCTGGGAAAGCACTGTCCAACCGGGGGAGGCGTTTGGCTGCTATGATATCTGATCGCTTTCCTTTCCCTTTTTGATTTCACAGAGGCAAATCTCTAGACTTGTAAGACGGCTTTCAAATTTCTCTGGGCATGGGACCTTTATCAGTTGTTTCACCTTTGCCAGTTTTACATGTATTAAAGTTAACAGTTCTCTCTCCTATTTTCAATTAGCGTTTCAAATGTCTTCTATTCTTTATTTGTTCCTTTGATTTGTGACAGGGAAACTATCAAGTAGTAAATATTTACATTTTCTTTCTTTTTCACTATTTAAAGACATAGGATCTAGAGAAAGATCCAATGTTTTGCTGAGTAGAGTATATGAATTTGCTGAGCATGGATAAGAATTCATGTGGGAAAAGTCAAGAAAGTTTGAAGTATGAGGTAAAAATAAAAAGGTGTGAGGAGTGGATGGATAAACCTGGTAACAGTCCAAGGGTCCAAGGAGAAGAGTGTGAGTGAAGTGGCTCTGGAAGGTGAAATGAGGGCGAGGAGGAGAAAGGTTACTAAAAAATGTTTTGGTGGGAGAGTAAGAAGAGATATTTGCAAACAAGGAGAGATAAACATCAAAGAAAATGAGAAACGGTTCAAGGAGATGCTTAGGAAACCTTGCAATTGAATTTAACTATTCCCTACTCTGTTCTATGAAAATGTTACTAAAATTTTAAGCTGTACTTTAATGCTTTGGACTCAGGTAAGCCTATTTCTTAAAAAAGAATAGTGCAACTTTTCTTATTTATATTTGATTTTAAAATTTCCCCTTTAATGGAAACATGTGATTTAAAATAAAAAAATAAGTTATACAAATTGAATGAAGTATACAGAAGAATGAAGTATATACAAAATAGGTTTTAGATGCTCGATTTACAAATGTGAGGTGAATGTCTTCTTATTTTACTTTCCTGAAGTTTTTCCCAGTAGAATGTTTGTTCCTAGGACATACATACCTTTTAGATTGAGAAACATATTCTTAACAAAAAACATTTAATATCCCAAATCCTACCTATACTAGTCAAATACTGCAGGCTCCATGACTCAAAGGCAAGTATAACATCCTTTCTGTCTACGTGAATATGCAGACATAGCTGTGTAACATTAGTCCCATGAAATCAATATGCAAGTGGGCAGCCTATGAATATCTTCTAATGTTCATGCGAGCTCAGTTGCTTCAGTCATGTCTGACTCTTTGTGACCCTGTGGATTGCAGTCTTCCAGACTCCTCTGACCATCAAACTTCCCAGGCAAGAATATTGGAATGGGTTGCCATCCCCTTCCCCAGGATAGCTCCCAACTCAAGGACTGAACCCATGTCCCTTATGTCTCCTGCATTGGCAAGCAGGTTCTTTACCACTAGTGACACCTGGGAAGTCCCTATTAATGTTGATAAGAAATTATAATTTTACAGTGCATATGAAAGTTGCCATAAGTAAAAATATGCTGCTGAAATAATTCCAACAGTGCGATGAACACATTAAAATTTGGAAAGAGCAGGATGGATGAGAAGAACACTTGATTTCAAAATGATTTTTTATAGATTCACTCTTGTGTATAGGTAGTTGATGTGAAAAAACCCACAATTTTGGTAAAATTGTTTATGTGAAATATCTAAACTATAGATGTTAAATTAATATCTAGCCGTGAACTTATTCCCTAACCTATCATGTTGAAATATAGGAAATCCAGCAATTTTTGGTCACTTTTGGCAAATATTGATGTAAATATTTCTAGACTCTATTAAGTTCTTTTCATTACAGACTATCTATACTGTTAAAATCAAATGGTTTGAAATAAATACTAATTTGTTCCTAATATTTTGATATGTTTTACTTGAATTAATTCTTGAGAGTTATATATCTTTATATGGGGCTATTAAAATTAATTTTCTTTTACTTGAACTCAGTGTCAAAGTGACTCTGTGATATTTCTTTTTCAATCCTCTTACATTATCGTCCAGTACTTGCAGCCAGTCTAGCACTGGCAGCAGCCAAAAGCAACATATATTGCTATAATAGTCACTGCCCATCACTAACTGGAGATTCAGGGACTAGGTTTAAGGGCCCAGGTCATCTAGATCAAAAGGACAACAATGATATCATACAGATTGCTTCAATATGCTAGAATTACTTTTGCTATGTGCTGATGAAAAAAGCATTTTATTTCTTCAGGTCTGAAAGTTGTTTGCATTTTAGCTCTGCCTCTCCAGCTTCCTAAATAACCTTGTCAAAGTCATTTAACCTCTTAGTGTTTGTTTTCTCATCTGTAAAATGAGGATAATTATCCTTACCTATCTCATAGGGATGGTGTTCAGATTAACTAATTAATGATTAGAAACTGCTACAAAAGTGCTCAGTATTATCAAGGAAAACCTAAGTATTTTCTGTGCCTTTGGGTAAGAGTGCTACTTAGTAGAAATGACTCCCAAAAAGTGATCAGCTGATGAGCTGCCAGCTCCTTCCCTGAGGAAAGATGACTGGCCCTGGGACTTTGCCCTTCATTGCTGTTTTGCTAGCTGAATAGCACAGAGGCTGCCTACATAACAAAGAACACAAGGATCAATGATACATTCCCTGACGCTGACACATTTGAAGAGCTGCCAAGTGGTAGCAAGATGTGCCACTTAAATCTGAAGAAGCCATCTTTAACTACCTATTCAGAATGCAAAAATCCCTGTGGGTTTGTAATATACCCTTATGCAAAATGAATTCAGCTGCACATTTTCTTTACAGGTTAAGGAATATTTGTTCTCATCTTTACATTTTACCTTTTGTCTGGCAGACTCACGGTGTCTGGCAGACTCATCAAGCAATGGACATCGGGCTGCTGTCATTAAACTTTCTATATCGGCATTGCAGGACAATGGACCTTGTTGCCTCTTTCACATCTGTCTGAATCTCTTGGCAGCTGAAAATAAGAAACACTGCTCAGGGCTTTACCTGGTACTCTTCTTGATCCATGGGTGTTTCTGGGCTCAATGTGTACATTTTCTCCCCATTTTGATTGCCCTATTTGGAATTTCCCCTCTCTCCTGTTGGTTCACCACCTTGCTGTTATGAATGTTCTCTTGTCTGCAGTCTACTCTCTATATCACAACCAAATTGTCTTCTTTAAATACAAAACCTGCTGCTTTACTCTTTTACTTAAAGAGTAAAGTGCCTCTGAAGTGGCTTCCTTTACCTTTTGGGACAAAGGCCATCTTACTCAGGATGACAACTGAAGTCTTTCACAAATAGGTTACAATCTACCTTCCAGTTTCTTTTTTTTATAACTCTAAAATTATCGGTCCTAGAACATTCCATTTGTGGGCACAGCTCCACACAGCTAGTGGTGTTTACTTAGTGCCAATGTTCTTTCCTCCTGAGCTATACACTCTTTGTCCATGAAGAATTTGTTCTAATGTCAGTTTTTCCGTGACAGCCTATTATCACTGTCACTTAAAAATTCGTTTTTCTTGCAAGATCCATTATACTTTTTAAGATAAATTTTGCTGGACTCCAACCCATGTCTTCTGTCCTCCTAAAAAGGACGTGGTGCTGAGCCCTATCCCTATGTCTCAACTTCCGTTTTATATTAACTTATGGATCAGGGATAATAAATCACCTCCTAAATGGGTTTAAGAGCAAACAAAATAAAACATGAAAGTTATATGCTATATACTAAATGCAATACAGATGTAAGTTATTACAATACTTATCATGTTGTATTGGAGTTAGTTGTATAAATGTTTGCTTCCCTTGATGGATTATCTAATCACATGGAGAGAGGAAATTATATTATAATTAAGCTTTGTATTCTCCAATATCTATAAGCATGCCTGGGATAAAGTAGTTGTTTAATAAATATTGGTTGAATGTATGAGAGTAAGCAAACAAGAAAGATTGCAAGGCACTCTATGTTAAAAAAGGAATATTGCTGCATTTCTTTAAATGATGTTCATTTTACTTTGCTGCATATCCAGAATAAAGAATGGATTTAAACTTTTTTCTATATTGAGTCACCCTTGCGATTGTAATGTCAACCATTTTTGTGATTTCCTAATTTTCAGGATATAATTAACCTATAAAATTACTTGATTAAAAGAACAATTCCATTGATGGAAAAATAAATATTCACTCATCATCAAATACAATCAACTGAACAAGTCTTAACAATGCAGTGAATAAGACTGGTTAGGTCTTACGAGACTTGTTGATTGTGTTCTAATTTCTAGTGGTATATATATAAAAAAATCTTGGCAACTATACTTTTCAAACTACCAGAAAGGATAAGGGAGAAAGTGACATCAAGATAGAAGCTTCCTTTTTTTTCTAGGTCCTGTTTACAAGCTTAGCCTTAATCATAGCATATAATGTATCAGATTTTAAGTGGTAGCAAATGGAAAAATAATTAGACAATTCCATGTATGATACAGGTTGCTTCCCCATCCCCCCTGATTATCTTTTGAGTTTCTTTACTTGCAGTTTAAACATTTGTTTATTGTTGATAAATCTGATTAATATTTTTAACATCACTTTATATGAAAACTTATTGCCTTTTAGACAATGGTGATTTATTTAATATAGCATGGAATTGATACAAAATTCCAGAAAACAGGTTTGGCACAAGAGAAAAAAGTTACTTGAAAATATGTTTCTTAAAACTTAAAGAATTATATTTTACATAATCCAAAATGCTACTGAGTTCATCATTTGTAGGGCTACTGACAAAGCATTTTTTAAAAGATAGAAGAGTAATTTAAACTTTTCATTAAAAGCCTTTTCAATCTCAACTGAATAAAGCCAGCTGTTCTTTTCACTTCTTCTTCTATAGCAGCACATCATAAACATTTAGACCAAAGCTCTGGACGACACCAAAACTGCTTATCCACAACTGCCTCCTTCCCAGAAGCTTGAAAGAGGATGGGAGCTGGCAAAAGATAAAGACAAAATATCTTAATCAGAGCTCTGTCAATTGCTTGATCTGGAGTTTACCACTGTGAATAGCAAAGCAGTACTGTTTTAAAAGCAATGTTTACTGGGTGGAGGAAAAAACAATCAGCTTATGTAGCCATTGCTCTAGGATGCTTCCCTGTTCTTCCCCAGCCTTCAGGAGTATCAAAAATTAAATCTAGACCCACAATGACAACCCCAAAGAGGACAGCAAAAGTCCATTTGATATCATCTCTTATTACTCCTCCTACTTTTGGTGATTGCTTCCTTCTCTTTTCTCTGGTTTCTCTTCACCCATTAATTTTTCTAAATGAAAATTTTCTTTAAGAATCTACCACTGTTCCTTTTAGTGGACTCATCCTTTGCAAGCCTTCGACTATAATCCCTGAGGATGTGACTCAAAAGTGTTTTATTCTCATCCTGATTTTTCTTCTGCGTTGATGCCTCCTGTGATTCACTGTCTTTTGGATCTCTCTTCAGTGTCTCCTCTGGTCTAATCCATCTAACACCCTGCTGTTCGATGTAATCATCTTGAAACATATCTCAGATAATGTCACTTCCCTGCTCAAAATCTCAAGGTCCCTTTATTGCTTAGAGAAGATCTAAACACTTAAGAGGGGATTCAGGATGCCAGCATGATTTGTCTTCTGCTTTTTCCCTCAAATCTTATTTTTCTCTCTTTTATATATCCTCCAGGACAGAGTTGTACAGAAGCAATATAATATGAGTCAGATATACAACTTTGAATTATTCAGTAGCTACCTTAAAAGTAAAAATAAACAGATTAAAATATGTAATGAGCAATTAGATGTCTATAATTTACATTTATGTATATACTTTAACTTACATTCATATATGTTTATGTTTGTTTATATTTAAAAGTTATATTTATATTAAATATATAAACGATACAAGTACTACAAATTATACAGTCAATCTAAAAAATTAGTTAAATAATGTGGTAGCTAGCTTTCAAATGGCCCCCACTGACTTCTGCCAAGATCAATGACTTTTGATTATGTTTGTATAAGCCTCCCCACAGTGTATCAGTGTTGGTCGGTGCCAATAAAATATGGCACATGGTATGTCACTTTCCAGGCTAGGTTATAAAAGGCCTTGTGACTTCTGCTTTGTTCTTTCTTACTATCATTCATTCTGGGAAAAGCCAGGTGCCTTGTGATGAGGACACTCAGGCAGGCTTGTGAGTACACAGAAAGAAGCTGAGCTTTTTACCAACAGCAAGAGAGAAACTAAGGCCTGCCAACAACTGCAGACGTGATCCCTCATGGAGCAGATTATCCAGCCATAATCAAACCTCAGATGACAGCAACCTCAGCTGAGGCCTTTGCTCCAAATTCAAGAGCGACCTCAAGTTAGAACAGCCTAGCTAAACCACATCCATACTCTTGGCCCTCAGAGGCTATGTGAGATAATAAATATTTGTTGTTTTAGGATCTAAAAGTCTGAAGTAATTTGTTATGTAGCAGTTTTAAGTTAATGTAGATTTACATACTTGCCAATCAGGTGCAGTTGTAACAAACCTCAACACATAGTAGTGGCTTTGGAACAAGGCAGTAGGTAGAAACTGGAAGATCTTTAAGGAGACTGTTAGTAAATGCTTTTGCTGTTATTGAGGTGCAAAGTCCTGTCTGACTCTTTGTGACCCCAGGGACTGCAGCACTCCAGGCTCCTCTGGCCTCCACTATCTCCTGGAGTTTGCTCAAATTCTTGTCCATTAAATCGGTGATACTATTTAACCATCTCATCCTCTGCTGCCCCTGTCTCCTTTTGCTTTCAGTCTTTTCCAGCAACAAGTTTTTTTCCAATGAGCTAGCTCTTCTCATCAGCTTGCCAAAGTATTGGAGCTTCAGCCTTAGCATCAGCTCTTCCAATGAATGTTCAGGGATGATTTCCTTTAGGATTGACTGGTTTGATCTCCTTGAAGTCCAAGGGACTCTCAAGAGTCTTCTTCGGCACCACAATTTGAAAGTATAAATTCTTTGATGTTCAGCCGTCTTTATGGTACAACTCTTAAATACATACATAACTGCTGGGAAAATAGCCCCATAAAATCTGTTGTTAGAGAAATGATACTTTTTGAGAAGCTGTGAATGAAGGCTTAAAAGAAATGGAGCAGAGTCTTTATTCAATAAGGTCAGAAAGTTTAGGATGTTCTTGCCCACAATAACTTGAAAATTAAAAAATCCACTCAGTGAACTCGGTGATTAGCTAAGGAGATTTTCATGTAAAGTGGTAAAGATGCCAACTGAACTCTTCTTGATGCATATGTTGAAGTGAAAAAGGAGAGAAATAAACTAATGGTGAATTATGCCAAAATTAAGAAATGCCTTGTGAGCAAAGATCAAATCTAGGGTACTATCAAGAAAACCTGGTTCAAGAACGAAGTCGTGGGTGGAACCGTAAAATCTTTAAGACTTCAGAAAGATCATAGTTATTATCTCACAGTTCAAGACAGCTCAGTCATATAAACATCCTTCTAGAAGGGTACAGTTCACAAAATCCCTTAAACAATAGGGCTTCTAGACATTTGAGGATCTTGTTCCTCAACCATCTCTTGGAGAAACTCAGGACTGAAAAGAACTTATTTTGAAGAGGATTATGGTTGTGACTTTTTTCTAATAGAATGAATCATAGTAAGAATCATCAAAAATCCACATAGTTTTAATGACAGTTATATTCACAGAAACGGCTAGCTTGCCCCAAAAGGTAAAGAGAGAACACAAAATAAAAAGTGGCCTTTAATCCCTAAAATTCTATAAGCAGGAATGAGGCTGAAAAAACTATACAGTTGCAAACACAGACTGCTTTCTTGGAAAAAGAAGGATGAGTCAGAAGGAAGAATCAAGAATCCAGGAAGTAGCATTAAAAGCCATGGTGGATTATTCCTGGGAAGAAATGAGACTGATGCAAGTGACAACCAACATTTGCCTGGTTCAGTATCAGAAATGTAATGACCTTGTGCTTTTATCTTCTCCCATCTTAAACAGGAATGTCTGTGGTGGTTACATTAGGCTTGTCTCACAGTTATGTTATGTGATATGCATCAGTAAAAATGTATTTCAAATTTTGAATTTTGATCTTTTCCCCAGCTGGCAATATGT
Organism: Aepyceros melampus; assembly: GCA_006408695.1. Classification (NCBI taxonomy): domain Eukaryota; kingdom Metazoa; phylum Chordata; class Mammalia; order Artiodactyla; family Bovidae; genus Aepyceros; species Aepyceros melampus. The sequence goes on from SJXQ01004781.1 coordinate 190,337, forward strand.
GGTACAATAGTCTCATGATGCTGTGCAGTGACAGCAAGCCATAGTTTCCAGTCGGCCACTCCATCACAAGAGTAAACAACTGATAAACTTACAACCACCTGTACCCATGCAACCATTCCCTTTTTCACATTCAGTATTGTTTTCAATAAATTAACTGTGATATTCAGTATTTATTATAAAACAGGCTTTGGGTTAGATTTTGCTCAGCTGTAGGCTAATGTAAGTGTTCTGAGCACATTTAAGGTAGGCAAGGCTAAGCTGTGATATTCAGTAGATTATGAGTATTAATGCATTTTTGACTAATGTTATTTTCAATTTAAAATTGGTTTATTGGGATGTAATCCTGTCAGAAGTCAAAGAATATCTGTATTGGCTACCATATTAGACAGTGAAGCCCTAAAAGAAATATATATCTCCACATGAATTTAATACTCCCAGGATTTTCACATTTCCAGATCTATTTTTTGTTTGTTTGCTCAACATATTCTTTTACCTTTCTCCATCTGGTGACTGTCTCCTCATTTTTGAGATCTCATCTTATTAAATTTCTATGATTTCTTTTATTATCCAACCACTAATAATTAATTATTACTTTCAGCCATTTCTTGGCATGGTTCTTATAGTTGGTCACATGTATCTATTTCTCAGACTGTAAGAATCTTGAGAGCAAGGACAATATATATTTAAAAACTCTTTGCATGTATGCTTAGCTTACTGCTTAAAGCTTAGCATTCCATAAATACGTGGTATTACAGATTATTAATCAGACTTTCCTGTGCTATACCATAGATCCTTGTTGATTATCCATTTTAAATATAGCAGTGTGTACATGTGAATCCCAAACCCCCAATCTATCCCTTCTCTCCCATCCCAATATTCTATAATAACCTAAATGGGGAAAGAATTTGAAAAAGAATAGATGCATCTGTATGTTTAATCACATTACTGTATGCCTGAAACTAACACAATATTCTAAATCAACTATACTCCAATATAAAATGAGAATAATAAATAGTAGCATTAATACATAACAGTAGATGCTAGATACTTACTTGGCAAAGATATTGTGGAAAAGGATTTTGCACTGCATGAAAAATTGACCTGCAATATCCCTAAAAATTGTCAGTATCCTATAAAATGCATCACAGAGAGATGTAGTTCCTACCCGAGGGCATCTAATAACATGACATATTTCTCCCCCCAAATAACCATGTGCAGATTTGTTATGCAGAGCATAAATAATTGAGTAAAGAGGTTTGCCCATTACTCACGGCATATAGCCTCTGCAAAGAAAGTCCTGTTTCCTTCTGTCCCTAAGAAATGGTCTTTGTGCCAGAATGAAAATTGTGCTTCAGGTCTTCTTGAGCTGAAAACTCTACAAAGTATTTTTAATATTTTATTGTATTGTAGATGCTTGAGGCAGAAATCAAAGAGCACAAATCCTAGGTCCACAGAGAGTTACTTCTTTTCTTTGGCTTATGAGAAAGAGATCTAATTTTTATTTAATGAAGAGTGAATATTCTTCAATAAAGGGATGACTTATAAAAACAAGTTAAAGAGTTAAACGAGTTAAACACAATGTCAGATATTGCATGATTAAGCAGGATGTAGAACTTATAAGAATGTTACCAGGGAACCATCTATCAGTAAATAGATATCCTTTCCTATTTTAATTTTGCAGAGACAGGAAAGCAGATGGAGGCAGAGATATGAGTCTCATCCTGGTGAGTTATTGTTCCAAATAGTGGCATGGGAGCATTATCTGACCAATTTGAGTCATGAGCTTCCTCTCGACATAATGTGATGACCCACATACTGAACTTTTGTCTCTCACCCCTCTTCTGAAACACATAGTGCACTTTCAACTCCAAGATGATAATGCATCCTCAGGAGTAGGGGGAGGAGGGCATCATCAAATGGATTGAGTTTCTTAGCAATTTTTACTAATAAATTATAGCTTTTAGATTTTCTTTCATTCTTTTTCCCTCCCTCCAAAGGAAGGATGCCAGAAGCAGCATATCTTGCTCTTGTCTTGTTAGTGAATCACAGAAATATTAGCATCCTGGATGAGAAAGTCATGGAAGCCAGGGGCTGAAAACTCAGTGATCCATATGGTTTACAACATATACCCTTAGGCAGGGCTCCTGGGTTGTGTTGTTTAAAAGAAAAAAGGAAACAAAGCCAAACCTGAAACTAAACAAAGAGAGAGACGAAAGACTTTCTTATGTGGGAAATCATTCTTTAGAACTGACATCCTTTGTCTGCTGGGCCTTTAAGCTTGTCACCCAATTACTTACGGAGAGAGTTTGCACAGACTCACATGGGCACCCCACAGGAAGGCAAACCAAGAGTTATTTCCATGTCCACCTCGTATTAATTTGTACAAGGGAAATTACAGTGGACTAACGGAGTACCTTCTTTCCATTTGTGGCTTCTCTGTCAGTTTTCAGTAGGGAAGGTTTAGGACAGGAAATTTGCTTTATGAAAATCACCTAAAACTCTTCAAAGTGCTCTTAACTCCTAGTGCTTAGAAATTAAGATTTCCTTTCCTTATAAATTCATGTTAACTTGTTTTTGAAGAAACTCTGGGTTTTATTCTTCTCTCACCGAAAGCTTACCATCAAGATAATATTGAATATAGTCACCCACTTCAAAGTCTAACTGAGATATAGATCATGACAGTATTGAATATTTGATAATTCCCTAAATGAAAACAATGAAGTTTTATGTCATTAGGATATGAATTTATATTTGAATACTGTTTAAATTTATGTGAGATGGAAAAATAATATTCTCAGATGGTGTGTAAGGTAACAGACCTAAAACACTTAGATTCAATTGTTTAGTCTCATGAATGTGATCAATTTATCTAAATCTATTTTTAAAACTCATCTATGTATTTAGAGATACTCGTATTTACTCTGCTTATTTCTAAGACTTGACTTTATGTGACAATTCTTTGCTAAAACTATAAAGCTTGATAAGAAAGATGATTAATTACACTATTGTTTTTAGCCAGATCTCTGAAATTACATAAAATAAATTTGTCCTTCAGCTTTATAAGTATCTTAAAAATGCCCTTTCATTCTTCTTTTCAATGTAGATTTTTCTTCCATATATGATCTTTTTTTAATCTAATGGAGAGTTAGTTTGAAAGAGAAATTAAACCTTTGGAAGACAATTAACAGGTTAAGGAATAATCATGTATTTTCCAGTTAGTTATCTCCTGAGACTGAGGTGGCTTTTTGTTAATCTTGAACCTAACATAGATCGAATCAGTCTGACAGTTTATCAGGATCCTTCATATTCTCTACTAGATTTGTTTTAGCATAATTTTAATCTACCAGATTGTTCCACTTTACACATCTTTGGAATCAAACAGGTATTTTCCATTAAATATGATGTTGGTAAACAGTGGATTATTGAGAATGATAGAGAAACTCAACATGCCGGAGGGGAGTCCAAGTCTGACACATAGCATATCTGATCTTAAAGTAGTTGCTGTAAGGATCTGAAGAAACTTGTGATATCACATTGAAGCCCAGAAAGAATGGAAAAAATCCTGGCTAGTTCCTTTATATTCAGAAAGAATGATTGAATGTATTATTATGGTTTTTAAAAAATGCAAGAAATTGTGCTTATAGAACCATAAATATGGGCTTCCCTGGTGGGTCAGTGGTAGAGAATCCACCAGCCAAAGCAGAAGACGTGGGTTTGATCCCTGAATTGGGAAAATACCCTGGAGAAGAAAATGGCAACCTACTCCAGTATTCTTACTAGGAAAATCCCATGGGCAGAGGAGGCTAGCGGGCTACAGTCCATGGAGTTGCAAAAGAGGCAGACATCTGAGTGACTACAACAACAAGAACAGGCATAAATATAAGCTAGGTATGTGTCAAGTCTCACATATGAGAACCAGACGGAAAACGCACTGTCATGTAGCTATAAAACTAAATCTGAGTCCTGGAAATTATTTTTTAATGTTTTTAAACTTATCAAGATGAAAGAAAAGTTTTTTTTTTCATCTCTGTGCTTTGATTTTCTAGCCTAAAGTGGCAAGTCTGATTTTTTTTTTTTTCAGGAGCAAGTTAATTTCTTAAACACGAAAAGGGAAATAAATGTTCTTTGTTGTTAATGTCTTGATTATTGCTAGTATCTATTGTTAATACTTGTGTTAATACTTGTTAATACTTGATTCCTCAATATGGAACAAATCTCAGTTCTTCCCAGTTCTCTTTCAATAAAACAATAGCATGGTCACCATCCTCTCTCCAAAACGTTGCCACATATACCTGAAAAATTGAGAAAAGTCACATTGAACCATTTAACTAGGGGCTGATTCCAGGCTCTGTAGTAAGCTTTGCCTAGTGATGTGTGAGTAGAAAGATCTTAGAAACACTACAGATGGATTAAAAATATGAGTGGGCAGCTGGATTGCTTGACCCTGGTGGTCCAGCATCTGGCAAACATCCAGGCACTGAAAACAAAGAATGGATACCCCCAATCTTATTCCCCATTTCAACACAAAGCAGGAAACACTGCTTACCATATTATATTATAAGGATTTTAGGATTTTGTATGCAATACACAAAAAATCATTTTAAAGCACAATAGAGAGCTAAGAATTGCCACAAAGTCTGAAAAGGATTACAGATCTGATATACATACATATATATATATATATGTATATATATATATATATTAATTGGAGAAGGCACTGGCACCCCACTCCAGTTCTCTTGCCTGGAAAATCCCATGGATAGAGAGCCTGGTGGGTTGCAGTCCATGGGGTCGCTAAGAGTCGGACACGACTGGAGTGACTTCACTTTCATTTTTCACTTTCACGCACTGGAGAAGGAAATGGCAACCCACTCCAGTGTTCTTGCCTGGAGAATCCCAGGGACGGGGGAGCCTGGTGGGCTGCCATCTATGGGGTTGCACAGAGTCGGACACGACTGAAGCAACTTAGCAGCAGCAGCAGCAGCATATATTAATTAATTAATTTAACATTGTATGTTTTTAAGGGATGGTGAAAACTCCCTTGCCCTCCATGCTGGTTTCTTCTTTCTGAATATTCTATTTTTCAAATTCCTTCCTGTAGTATTAACTTCATATATCTGAACTATGATTTGGGCTCATATAGTAAGATTGGCTTCCAGGTTTTATAAAAGTTTCTCACTCATTTTCTCCTATCTTTACAACCATTTTAAAGCTCTTGTTGGTGGGTAAGCAATGATGAAAGAGAGCAAGCAAGTGACCTCTTGTATATTTCTGGAGAAGTAATTAGTGAGTTAGATCCCCCAGAGACACAGGTAATATATTACAGTTTGTAGGTAGTTTGGCACTGCTGATATTACTCCACCCACACAACTCTAATCAACTTACATATTTTAAAGCAGAGGTAATGTAACAACAGCAGATGGAAGAAAATGTGTTTATAAACAATATATGTGTACTTTCAGGTTTGACACAGAGAATCTATAGGAATTCATTACACAGTTAATATCACACTGACAACTGATGGTGGAAGTAGATAGATTTCAGTAAACCCTTCAATGTTATATTTCAACAAAGACTAATAAGGAACTCTAAGTTGGATTCACAATAAGAAAATAAATAAATAAATAATGCAAACTAGACATACTCACCCTTTAACTCCTGCTCAGGGTAGTCAGGCTTGACATTCTCTCCAGAGACATTAACTGTGGCATAAATGTGACTGGAAAACCAAACTGCAGAGCAGTGTTTTACTTAGAATAGTAAAGGTAGCAGTGTTGCTGCTACTGCTGCTAAGTCGCTTCAGTCATGTCCGACCCTGTGCAACCCCAGAGATGGCAGCCCACCAGGCAAGAGTTCCATGCAAACGTTCCATTTCCTGTTGACAGTGTCAAGCTAAATATTTAATTGATCTCTAAACATATTCAGGTATTTTTCGCCACTGATTGAGAATTTAAAATGGGACTATATTGATTAAAATAAAGCACTGAAATAAAAATTCTTCTACCCCTGTCATTACACTAAAGGGTTTGACTGTGTGGATCTAAACAAACTGTGCAAAACTCTTACCTGCCTTCTGAAAAACCCTTGAACAGGTCAAGAAGCAACAGTTAAGACTAGACATAGAACACTGACCTGGTTTCAAATTGGGAAAGGAGTACATCAAGGCTATGTATTGTCACTCTGCTTATTTAATTTATATGCAGAGGACATCATGTGAAAGGCAGGGCTGGATGAATCACAAGCTGGAATCAAGATTGTTTGGAGAAATATCAACAACCTCAGATATGCAGATGATACCACTCTTATGGCAGAAAGTGAAGAGAAAGTAAAGAGACTCTTGAGGAAGGTGAAAGAGAGAATGAAAAACCTGGCTTAAAACTCAACATTCAAAAAATGAAGATCATGGCATCCAGTCCCATCACTTCATGGCAGCAAATAGATGGGGAAACAATGGAAACAATGACAGACTTTATTTTCTTGGGCTCCAAAATCACTGTAGATGGTGAGTGCAGCCATGAAATTAAAAGATGCTTGCTTCTTGGAAGAAAAGCTCTGACAGATGGTATATTAAAAAAGAAGAGACACTTTGCCAGTGAAGGCCAATGTAGTCAAAACTGTGTTTTTCCAGTAGTCATGTACAGACCTGAGTGCTGAAGAATTTATGCTTTCAAACTGTGTTGCTGGAGAAAACTGTCAAGAGTCCCTTGGACAACAAGGATATCAAACCAGTTAGTTCTAAAGAAAATCAGCTGTGAATGTTCATTAGAAAGGCTGATGCTGAAATTGAAACTCCAGTAATTTGGCCACCTGATGGATGTGAAAGTTGGACTGTGAAGAAGACTCAGAGCCAAAGAATTGATGCTTTTGAACTGTAGTGTTGGAGAAGACTCTTGCGAGTCCCTTGGACTGCAAGGAGATCCAACCAGTCCATTGTGAAGGAGATCAGCCCTGGGATTTCTTTGGAAGGAATGATGCTAAAGCTGAAGCTCCAGTACTTTGGCCACCTCATGCGAAGAGCTGACTCATTGGAAAAGACTCTGATGCTAGGAAGGATTGGGGGCAGGAGGAGAAGGGGACAACAGAGGATGAGATGGCTGGATAGCATCACGGACTCGATGAACTTGAGTCTGAGTGAACTGCAGGAGATGGTGATGGACAGGGAGGCCTGGCGTGCTGCGATTCATGGGATCACAGAGTTGGACACTACTGAGCGACTGAACTGAACTGATGCAAAGACCCAACACACTGGAAAAGGCACTGATACTGGGAAAGATTCAAGGCAGGAGAAAAAGGGGATAACAGAGGATAAGAGGGTTGGATGGCACCACTGACTCAGTGGACATGAGTTTGAGCAAACTCATGGTGAAGATGGTGAAGGACAGGGAAGCCTGGCATGCTGCAGTCCATGAACTAGCAAAGAGTCAGATGTGACTTAGTGATTGAACAGCAAGCCCTGTATGAGCTCTCATAAACAGCTTGGTTGAAATCACTTAACATTTCTGTATCTATAGTTCCAGAACAATCTCCAAACTGTTAATTGGAAATGATGGACAGCATGTCTGGCCTGGGTAGGGTACAGATATTGAGGTCCTATTCCAAAGAAATATATTTTTTAGCCTATAATGGGAATGGGTGGAGTGATATCCACTCCCTCACACTGTCTTCTTATCAACTTCCTGGTCTCTAAAGAGTAAATGCAAATACCTAGTTTGCACCAGTACCCATCCAAAACCGGACTGATATCACTAACTGGTCACAGCACTCTTGACTTTTCAGCTGAGATTTGGTGTCAGAATCCTTGTCAACATATTTCTTTAAGAAACCAGTCTTTTCTAACTTTTAATTTTCTATTGGGGTATAGCTGACTAACTGTTGTGACAGTTTTAGGTGAACAGGGAAGGGACTCAGCCATACATATACTTCTATCCACTAAGGAGGCAGTCTTAATAGTTCAGAATCACCTCCTGAGATGAAATGTATTTCATCATTGCCATTTCAACTCTAAACAGACAAGCTAGAAAGTCTTTTAGATTGACCTTAGATTCCTCCAATACATAAGAAAAGCTCGTGTAGACTCTACCTTGATCTCTTGATAATAATAAACATATTCCTGTCCTTCTCTCTAGCAGAGGATAGAGTCTAGGCTATCTGCACTTTGAGTAGCCTCTTATTTCTCATTCCAGATTATTAGTACCAAAAAGTAAGAAAAGCTAATGATAAAGACCAAAACAGATCCCTTGCTTTAATCTCTGCTTGCCCTGATGTGTGTGTGAAATTGTATGTTAGTCCCTCAGTAATATCCAAGTCTTTGTGACTCTATGGACTGTAGTCCACCAGGTGCCTGTGTTCATGGGATTCTCCAGATAAGAATACTGGAAGGGGTAACCATTCCCTTCTCCAGGGAATCTCACTTTAGCAAAAGATTTCCATTATTTACCATATACTCAGTTCTCCACAAAAAGTAAGAAAAGCTAATGATAAAGACCAAAACAGATCCCTTGCTTTAATCTCTGCTTGCCCTGATGTGTGTGTGAAATTGTATGTTAGTCCCTCAGTAATATCCAAGTCTTTGTGACTCTATGGACTGTAGTCCACCAGGTGCCTGTGTTCATGGGATTCTCCAGATAAGAATACTGGAAGGGGTAACCATTCCCTTCTCCAGGGAATCTCACTTTAGCAAAAGATTTCCATTATTTACCATATACTCAGTTCTCCAAAGTTCTACTCTCATTTCTTTTCTCTGGGAAAAAAAATTAGCAAACAAAAGTTACCCATGTTTTGTGAGGGTGAAAAGGAGGGATTGGGGAATGGATGTATGAGGAGTATTGATATCCTCAGCTTAATTTATACTCCTTCATCCATTAATTTATTCAGTAGCTATTTAGCAACTGTGATCTGCTAGCAATAGTGAGCCTAACAAGAAGATGGAGTGAGCTGAATAAACTTGAAGAATTTATGGTCTAAAATGGAATGGAGAAATTAATTAAATAATGGTCAAATATGTACATGTAAACTGTGTTAAGCCTAAGAAAGAAAAGTAGAGTGACTTGGGAAAAGAAAGCAGAGAACTGTTGTAGTTGGTAGGAAGGAAAAGGCTTTTTTGTAAGGTTCATGCTAAAATCTAAAGATTAGGATTTAATTAGATGGAGGGTAGATGCCTGAGAAGGCAAGGGCAACCTGGAAAATCCCATGGACAGAGGAGCCTGGTAGACTGCAGTCCATGGAGTCGCTAAGAGTCGGACATGACTGAACGACTTCACTTTCACTTTTCACTTTCATGCATTGGAGAAGGAAATGGCAACCCACTCCAGTGTTCTTGCCTGGAGAATCCCAGGGACAGTGGAGCCTAGTGGGCTGCTGTCTGTGGGGTTGCACAGAGTCGGACATGGCTGAAGTGACTTAGTAGCAGCAGCAGATGCCTGAGAAGCAAGAAGAACCTTTCAGGGAGGGGGAGTAATGTGTACTAAGTCCATGAGGCAAGACAGTATGTCAACTTTGAAGAACTCAATGCAAACGGAGAGCAGAGGGAGGAGTTGATCCCAGTAAGTTGTGGAAGATGTTGCTAGAGAGCTAAGCAGAGCCTTGGTAGAGAGTATGGGGACCTGTGAACCCTGCTGATGGATGCAGCTCAAGTGTTTTAAGCAAAAATATCACACCATGGTTTTTGCTTGTTTTCATTTGAGATCACTCCAGTTTGGAGAATGCAATGGAAAAGAACCAGAGTGGTTATTAACAGAAAATATAAGAGGCTATTTAGCACTTGTGCGACATGATGACAGCTTGGGCAGAGGTGATGGCGACAGAGATGAACATAAGTGGAGAGATTAAAGAGGTCTTTAGAAAGGAAAATCATCAATGCTATAAGGCAGTGGAGTTGAGGGAATAACTGGAGAAATAGGAGTTAATATTGATTTGAAAATACTAGTTTGCACCAGCGGATTGAGTATTTTGCTGTTTACTAAAACAGGACACACTGAGAAATGACAAGATTTTGAGGATTTAGGGTTTGAGTTTTGTATAATTGATTTACCAGTGGATTTTTCAAATAGAGTTGGCATGTAGGCAGTTGAATATACTGATCTGAGTCACTGCAGGGTGAAAATGCAAATATGAGACCATTCACATAGGTTCATTTCCTGATTACTTTCATAAAGTCATTTAATACAATTAAGACTTTCTGTTTAACTTATCACACATAGGCCCAGTGTCTCTACTACAAACAAAGTTTATATTTTGTAGAGATGTACTGTTTTTTAAATTACAAGGTATGTATGGTGGTGGTGGGGATTTCCTGACACCTGTTGAACAAACACTATCTGCCAATTAGTGGACTAGGTTCTTACATACATGATTTCATTTAATTAATCTTATTCCCTAGGAAGTATGCACAATTACAAAGGGGAGAAAATTGAGGTTTGGAAAAGTTGAAAGAACTAAATCAAGATCCTTCAGCAATTTGAGTATGAGTCTGAAGACCCTTGTTATGTCCATTGTGACATGTTCTTTCTCACAAGTTTCAAAATAAAGTATATGATTGTATGATACCATATATAATATCCAAGGACTTTCCAGGTGACTCAGTGAGTAATGAATCCATCTAAAATTTAGGAGACACAGGAGATGCAGTTTCAATCCTTGTGTCAGAAAGATCCCCTGGAGGAGGCATGGCAACCCATTCCAGGATACTTACCTGGAGAATCCCATGGACAGAGAAGCCTAAATGCAATGTATCTGATATTATCTTTTTTCTTCCACTTAGAATATGACATAACATTGAATCATATTCTAAAGAAACTTTATACTAGATAATATTTATCATTTTAAAAATATTTAACAGTTGTTCAAGAAGCTTTCATTGAATGTTCAATATAGGCCAAGAAACTGTATTACTGGTGGCTCAGAGGTTAAAGCGTCTGCTTCTAATGCGGGAGACCTGGGTTCGATCCCTGGGCTGGGAAGATCCTCTGGAGAAGGAAATGGCAATCCACTCCAGTATTCTTGTCTGGAGAATCCCATGGACTGAGAAGCCTAGTAGGTTACAGTTCACGGGGTCGCAAAGAGTCGGACACGACTGAGCGACTTCACTACCACCATCACCAAGAATACAAATATGAAAAAGTGAAATCCCATACTTTTAGTTTATTCCTCATTTAGTAGGAAGAATAGGGAAATACAATCATGATATTTATTAATGGCTGGCTCTGTGCCAACCATTGTGCTATTTTTTTTACATGGTTTGTCTCAATCCATATTATATGATTATGAGCTACATAGATATTATGTTTACTGTGTTATAGATGAGGAAAATTGGGTTCGATCCTATCCAGTAATCAGCAGAGATAAATTTTGATTTGACTTCTCTTAAGTTTATATCCCAAATTTGTGATTAGATTATTCTCTCTCTCTCTCTCTTTCTCAGACTAACAGTTGTACAGATCATGTAATGGGTTATTCTAGTTTCTTATGTCATGTACAAAGGGAAAAAAGGAGTATTCACGCTAATGATAATTTCAGAAAGACAGAAATACTGAGTTTTTTTATAAATGCTTTAAATTTTACTTTTATTAAGAGAAGAAAAATGCATATATTTACTAAATGTTAACAATAAAATCTTATAGACTTTCCATGAGACTGAGAATTGAAAACCATTTGTAGGGAAATGGTGCATTTTAAATGTCCTTATTAGTTTAGAACCTAAGGCAGTTTCATATATTGCCTTCCATATGAGGACCACAATTTATTTTATAGGCCTTGTGCCATGTTCAATTTTAACTTAGTATTACAGAGTTTAGAAATATTTTATTTTTATTTTTCCTTGGAACTGGATGTTGTCAAAGCACATATCAAATTAAAAATTTTTTTTCTGTTTGAGGGGTGGTTAATTTGAAACAAAAGATATCTCAATTTAAATATCATACTCTGAAGTAACTATTGTTTCGTTTGGACTGTCAGTTAAAAGGAAAAAAAAAGCTCTCTTAATATGTAGGTGTATCACCTGGTTACATTGAATTTCTATTTTAAAATAGAAAGGAAAATATGAGTAAAGGAGGCCAAGGTTCCTAAATAGCTTACAGATATGTCTTTCATATTTATAAAGTTTAATATTAATGTTTCATGAAATCTAGCATGTTTATACTATTTACTCACTTATGGTGAGCTTCTAGTTGGCCATAACTATCTTTATAGCCAAAAGAACATATATTTGAAAAAGAAAGTAAAAAAGAATAAACAAAAATGTAGCTTTCTACTATTCTCTAATATTTTGAATCCTAAGGATTAACCTGTAGATGTATAACATTATTTAAAACAATTTAATGTTACAAAAAAACTACATTGGTATATTGCATGTTTGTGCTTTGGTACCCTCTGTTGTTTTTCAGTCGCTCAGTTGTGTCCAACTCTTTGCGAACCCATGGGCTGCAGCATTCCAGGCATCCCTGTCCTTCATCATATCCCAGAGGTTGCTCAAACTCATGTCCATTGAGTCGGTGATGCCATCCAGCCATCTTGTCTTCTGTCATCTCCTTCCTCTCCTGCCTTCAATATTTCCCAGCATCAGGGTCTTTTCCAATAAGGTGACTATTTGCATCAGGTGGCCAAAGTTTTGGAGTTTCAGCTTCAGCATCAGTCCTTCCACTGAATATTCAGGATTGATTTCCTTTAGGATTCACTGGTTTGATCTCCTTGCAGTCAAAGGCTCTCAAGAATCTTCTCCAACACCACAGTTTAAAAGCATCAATTCTTCAGCTCTCAGCATTATTTATGACCCAACTGTAACATACATACATGACTACTAGAAAAGCCATAGCTTTGACTATATGGACATTTGT
>SJXQ01004781.1:204129-394534 GCA_006408695.1 Aepyceros melampus
GCCCTGGGATTTCTTTGGAAGGAATGATGCTAAAGCTGAAACTCCAGTACTTTGGCCACCTCATGTGAAGAGATGACTCATTGGAAAAGACCCTGATGCTGGGAGGGATTGGGGGCAGGAGGAGAAGGGTACGACAGAGGATGACATGGCTGGATGGCATCACTGAGTCGATGGACATGAGTCTGAGTGAACTCCGGGAGTTGGTGATGGACAGGGAGGGCTGGTGTGCTGCGATTCATGGGGTCGCAAAGAGTCGGACACGACTGAGCGACTGAACTGAAATGAACCGAACTGAACTACTAGGTACCAGAAAACATGCATACTTAGAAATATGATGTTATACAGTCTGTCTTCAGGAATCTCACAATATCTTGATGGAGACAAATAAACAAATGAACAAAAAACGCACTCTAGTGCTGAAAATTAAACAACTATTGAAATGGAATGACTTAGTTTTGTATTATATAAGAAAAATGACATACTTAAAAGTAAAGGGAATAGAAACAAAGAAAAGGAGCAAGTAAGGAAGTGAGTTAAGTACAGTGGAGGCTGGAGGGAAGGAAGGAAAGAAGAAAGGAAGACAGTAGGAAAGATAATAAGGAAAGAAAGAGACATCTACGGAAGCATAAAGTGTTACTCCTATCCCTCACTTTTCAAAATAGTTGTTACATTCATTCATGTTCATGTCTGTTTGTATATCTATTTGTGAGTTTATTTGGGGTGCATGCACAGATACTAAATAAACATGATTTTAATATATATGCATACTGGATTTAACTACCATTGGGTTATTTCCCAAAATGACTACATAAGTTTATAATCTCAGCAGCAGCAAATACAGCAGTAAAAAAGTTCATATTTCCCCATTCTCACCAGCATTTGCTATCTTAATTATTATTTAATTTTATTGTGGTTATTGTGCAGTTACACTCATCTCACACGCTAGTAAAGTAATGCTCAAAATTTTCAAAGACAGACTGCAACACTATGTGAACTACAAACTTCCAGATGCTCAAGTTGGATTTAGAAAAGGAAGAGGAACCAGGGATGAAATCACCAACATCACTTGGATCATCAAAAAAGCAAGAGAGTTCCAGAAAAACATCTACTTCTGCTTTATACATTATGCCAAAAGCTTTGACTGTGTGGATCACAATAAACTGTGGAAAATTCTTGAAGAGATGGGAATATCAGATGACCTGACCTGCCTCTTGAGAAATCTATTGCAGGTCAGGAAGCAAAAGTTAGAACTGGACATGCAACAACAGGCTGGTTCCAAACAGCAAAAGGAGTACATCAAGGTTGTATATTGTCACCTTGCTTATTTAACTAATATGGAGATTGCATCATGAGAAATACTGGGCTGGATGAACCACAAGCTGGAATTAGGATGGCTGGGAGAAACATCAATAACCTCAGATATGAGGATGACACCACCCTTACAGCAGAAAGTGAAGAAGAACTAAAGAGCCTCTTCAGGAAAGTGAAAGATGAGAGAGAAAATGTTTGCTTAAAGTTCAACAGTCAGAAAACTAAGATCATGACATCTGGTCTCATTACTTCATGGCAAATAGATGGGAAAACAGTGGAAACAGTGACATACTTTATCTTGGGGGGGCTCCAAAATCACTGCAGATGGTGACTGCAGCCATGTAATTAAAAGACATTTCTTTCTTAAGGGAGAAGTTATCACCAACCTAGAGAGCATGCTAAAAAGCAGAGACACTATGTCAACAGAGGTCCATCTAGTCAAACTATGGTTTTTCCTGTCGTCATTTGTGGATGTGATGGACTATAAAAAAAAAGCTGAACGTGGAAGAATTGATTCTTTTGAACTATGGTTTTGGAGAAGATTCTTGGGAGTCCCTTGGACTGCAAGGAGATCCAACCAGTCCATTATAAAGGAAATCAGTACTGAATATTCATTGGAAGAACTGATGCTGAAGCTAAAACTCCAATACTTTTGCCACCTGATGCTGACTTACTGGAAAAGACCCTGATGCTGGGAGAGATTGAAGGCGGGAGGAGAAGGGGATGACAGAGGATGAGATATTTGGATGGCATCACCGACTCAATGGACAAGAGTTTGAGTAAACTCTGGGAGTTGGTGATGAAACAGGGAGGCCTGATGTGCTGCAGTCCATGAGGTCACAAAGAGTTGGACATTACTGAGTGACTGAACTGAACTGAATTGATTGTGCAATTGAATAGCTTTTCAAATACATATCAATCCTTTTTATTTTCCTTAGCCAATTTCTTACTCACATCTTTTGCAAAATTTTCTTTCTTATATACGAATTTTTGTTCTTGCTTGGGAAATCCCATGGAGAAAGGACCCCAGTAGGCTATACGATATGAGGTTGTGAGGAGTTGGACACAACTAAACAATTCAACAGCAACATATTTCACAATTTTTTCTATTTCTTAGAGTATACCCACTCAGTCTTTTAAAGCTCTATCTACAGTAGATTTTACTTTATAATTTTGGTTGCCATATATTTCATTTTCAACATTTTAGTAACTGTTATAGTTTCCTTTTCCATGGTCTTTAAAATCAAATCCTATATTTCTTTATGTATGTTTAACAATTCTGATAGCTGATGTCCTGAGTGGACTCTAAACCTATTGTTTTATATTCAAGGTTACTTGTTGCTTCATGTCCTTGGTAGTTGGGGTGCTGAATTCATTGTGACATCATCATCTGTAGGAATCCCCTAGATCTAATGAAGATGCTTTGCTCCAGAAAGCATTTGTTATCTAATTCTTTTCCATGATGATCATACAATTACCACAAAATGCAAAAACATAGTAATGTACATGTTAATTCATTTGCATTTTGGATATTTTTCACGAACCTTGAATTTACTCTGATCATTTAAATTGAAAATAAAATTTCTGGGGGCCATCCAATAACTTCTGGGAAATACTTGAGAATTTTCTGAAAGACATAAATATAGAACATCAACTAAAATGTGCTATAATCCAAGTATTTTAATGTCTTCTAAGAATTAGTTCTTGTGGATGCCAGGCAGTATCATGGGAAAAAAATGCTTACTATCAAAATAGTTTGCTTGATCCTTGGGGGAATGTTTTCTAAATTCTATGTTTTTCTTGATCCTAATTTGGTGATATTTTCTGTCGTTTAGACTTGTTTTGATTTTTTTTTAAAGTGACATTGAGGGTCAACACAAAGATATTGAAGTCTTAAATTTATTTTGAAGTCTTTCAGAAACTGGAATTTAGAATTAAAATAAAAGTGCATATAATAGAGACTGATAATGATACAAAGGCCCATGGAAATCAAAGCCAAAGGAGAATTGTAAGCATATGATTTCCTTTTTATTATTATTTGTGATCCTTGTGACTGTGTCTTGTGTATAATTTGAGAGATTTGCTTGGATTCATAGTAGAGTATCTTTTCTTTTTCAGAGTGCTTATGTCCATGGAACACTGAAAATGAAATCGTGAAAAAGTTAGCAAAGGGTAAACATTTTTAAATTTTAAAATTTTGTTTAAAATCTCTTTCCAAGGAATGGCTCTTGGTTTTATTGATCTTTTCTATTTTTTTAGGTTTCTATTTATTTCCTTTCTGACCTTTATTATTTCCTTCTTTCACTGACATTGGGCTCTGTTTGTTCTTTTTCTTTCAGGTTGTTTATTTGAGACTTTTCTTGTTTCTTGAGGTAGGCATGTGTTTCTATAAACTCTCTTAGAACAGTTTTTGCTACATCCCATAGACTTTAGATAGTTTTAATTTTAATTGTCTCAAGGTATTTTCTGATTTCCTCTTTGATTTCCTGATTGAAACATTGGGGTTTTTTTAGTAGCATGTTTTTTAGTCTCCACCTGTTTGTGTTTTTTCTCATTCTTATTCCTGTAAATGATACCTATAGTTTCATAATGCTGTAGTCAGAAAAAACGCTCGATATAATTTCTGTCCTCTTAAATTTGTTCAGACTTGTTTTGTGGCCTAACATACATCCTGAAGAACATTGCATGTGCTCTTGAGAAGAGTGTGTTCCTGTTTTGGGATGTAATGTCCTATGGATACATATTAAGTACTAGTCCAAAGTGTCATGTAACAGCACTGATTTCTTAATGGTTTTCTAATGATCCTATCAATAACCTCAGATATGCAGATGACACCACCCTTATGGCAGAAAGTTAAGAGGAGCTAAAAAGCCTCTTGATGAAAGTGAAAGAGGAGAGTAAAAAAGTTGGCTTAAAGCTCAACATTCAGAAAACAAAGATCATGACACAAGCTGGAATCAAGATTGCCGGGAGAAATATCAATAACCTCAGATATGCAGATGACACCACCCTTATGGCAGAAAGTGAAGAGGAGCTAAAAAGCCTCTTGATGAAAGTGAAAGAGGAGAGTGAAAAAGTTGGCTTAAAGCTCAACATTCAGAAAACAAAGATCATGGCATCTGGTCCCATCATTTCACAGGAAATAGATGGTGAAACAGTAGAAATAGTGTCAGACTTTATTTTTTGGGGCTCCAAAATCACTGCAGATGGTGACTGCAGCCATGAAATTAAAAGATGCTTACTCCTTGGAAGAAAAGTTATGACCAACCTAGGTAGTATATTCAAAAGCAGAGACATTACTTTGCTGACTAAGGTCTGTCTAGTCAAGGCTATGGTTTTTCCTGTGGTCATGTATGGATGTGAGAGTTGGACTGTGAAGAAGGCTGAGCACAGAAGAATTGATGCTTTTGAACTGTGGTGTTGGAGAAGACTCTTGAGAGTCCCTTGGACTGTAAGGAGATCCAACCAGTCCATTCTGAAGGAGATCAACCCTGGGATTTCTTTGGAAGGAATGATGCTAAAGCTGAAGCTCCAGTACTTTGGTCACCTCATGTGAAGAGTTGACTCATTGGAAAAGACCCTGATGCTGGGAGTGATTAGGGGCATGAGGAAAAGGGGATGACTGAGAATGAGATGGCTGTATGGCATCGCAGACTCGATGGACGTGAGTCTGAGTGAACTCTGGGAGTTGGTGATGGACAGGAAGGCCTGGCGTGCTGCGATTCCTGGGGTCGCAAAGAGTCGGACACGACTGAGCGACTGAACTGAGCTGAACTGAACTGAGCAGCATAGACATATTACTTGATGATTGGTAGAAAAAAGGGAAAAGTGAATTTAAAACCTTCCATTTTAGAGCAGTGTAGAAGAAAAATATTGAATTGAAATAGCCTGAAGTCATGATCACTGGGGAGAAAGTTAATTTTTTGCTTAGTCACTGCAGCGCTTTAAATATCCTTTTCTTGTGTGTATTTATCTCCTATAAAGTATTACATGATATATTGTGTATCCTAGCCTCGGGATTGAGTTCCCTAATGGTCTCCTTCACTGAAAGAACCAGGAGTCCAAGATCATTCCATCAGTGGGGCGAGGGTTTTCAAAATGAACACTTAAGTGTCGTAAATAAAAATCATGCCTATTTATTGTTAAAAAACAAAATTTACCCAATTAAAATTTGAATATCTAACTGCTTTCTTGAATGATTCATGAATCAGGCAACATCTCATCTAGCAAGTCAAGGGGAGTTCCAAAGGACTACAGAAAGGGAAAGGTTTTAATAGCCAGGACAAGGAAGTCATAAACAAAGATTATTTCAAGCTTAAGTAGCATCCATCATCTTCCTTTGCAGAACGGAAAGGATTAACTCATTGGTACTACTGACCAGAAAAGTTCACACTGACCAGATAAGATTACGTTCCTGGAGCAGATTATAACTGCAATTAGCTTAGGTATTAAGTTTGATTTTACACAAGTGGCTCCACTTTCAGCCTTTTTTTTTTCTTTCTTCTTAGCACTATCAATATGATCAATTATTTGGTACCCAATAAGACACGCGCACATATGCACGTACACTCATTGCCGGGGGGGAGGGGGGTAAGTGGTCAAATCTTTCAGTAA
This sequence comes from Aepyceros melampus, assembly GCA_006408695.1. NCBI lineage: Eukaryota > Metazoa > Chordata > Mammalia > Artiodactyla > Bovidae > Aepyceros > Aepyceros melampus. The sequence continues at coordinate 210,055 of SJXQ01004781.1, forward strand.
GTAAAGGAAAATGAAGAATTTTATTTTTTAAATGATAAAATATCTTCCCAACTGAGTGACTTAAGTTGATGTTGACATCTGCTTGAGATGTGAAAGATATTTTACTTGCTGTATTAATACTCTAAAAACATAAAATTGAGGCTACAGCTTAAAATATGTCTAAAGTTTGAGCCTAAATATGATTCTCCCATTTACTGACCTTTATTTCACCCAACTGAGAAGTGAGCATTCAGGAGTATTTTGGGCCTCTTTTTCACTAGCGACTTGGGCTTGATGATGAAGCAGGCCTGTTGATAGAGCTTCTGTATTTCCCTCTGGAAAATGTTGCTATACCTATGAAGTTCTACAACTATCTGGGCACACTCACTGCTGTTTCTAAATTCATAGATTTATCTCTCTAATTTTCTGCATTCTTTATAAAAGAGACTCTGCACCCTCTGTGCAGGCCAGCATCTGTGTCTGTCAATCAGATCTCTGTCCCATTGTGTCATCTTTTAAGGTCAGGTGAAAAATAATGTCACAATAATGTGTTTTGCATACTGCAATTAGGCACTGAGTTCATTGAGCTGAATTTGTATAAAAACAAAAACAAGCAAATAAAAATGAACTCACATAAAAATTGATTCATCTTAGTGCAAAAGTCACCTGGTCATGAATGCTAATTAATTGTATTGTGTGAAGTGATATAAATCCTTCAAAGTTGAGTAAGGAGAGTGTTAATTAGTATGAAAATGAAAGACATTTTCTGAACATGTAATATTAAAGAAGGTAAAGATGAAAAGGGCTTGTTGGAATGGAATACCATAAAATTAATTGACAAAGTCAAAGAACAAGACAGTATTTTATAGTTGTGACTGTTAATCCATTAAAAAATTTTGTAAACCTGTGCTAACTAAAAAAAAAAAAAAATGCACAACACAAGAGGTGAGTTAAGTTTTACTTGGAGCAAAATGAGGATAATAGCCTCGGAGACAGTTTCTCAGACAGTTCTGAGGAACTACCCCAAAGAGGTAGTGAGGAAGGTCAGCATATATATGATTTTGCTAAAGGGGGATATGTGAAACCAAGCACACATTTTGGCAGAAGTTTGTTGCTAATCACAGGTAGAAGATGTCTCTGTTAATGACATTAGTGCTTTTCTAGTATGAGAAGATAGAAGAATTTGGACTCATATCTAACTAACTGAAGAGCTTTTCTGCCAGTCTTTTCCAGAGCACTGAGTGGAAACCTGTTGATCTCCTTCCTGAACTCCTTCAGGGTATGTTGGAGGTTAGAGACTAAAGTGGATAGTGACTTAATTTTTGAAGAGGCAGATGGCAAGTGAAAAACTTTAGTTGGCACTTTAAGATCTGAGAAGAGAGGCAAAGACAGTTAAGCAAAAACAAAATTAGCTGTTGAAAAAGGGGATGAGGTTTATTTAGGTGAGAGCAAGATGAATTATTTGCTTGAGTATTCCCTGAAGAAGGGAAAGGTAGTATTCTAGAAACCATAGTGAATTCTCCTTAGGGGGAAGTGAGATGTTAAAAGGCTTTACCGTCATGCCAGAGAAGATAATTAAGAAATTACAGCTATTAAATTTGACAGAGCATTAGTTTAAATGTGTTACTCACTAGAATTCTGAAAGAGGTAACAAATGGTACAATTTTTAGTGAATACGTTTTATAAATCTTTGAGGACAACATCTCACCAGATTGGCTGAAGGGTGAGAATGTATTTGTATATTTGAGAAAAGAACACACACACACACACACTCACACACACACACACAGGAGCCTGGGGGAAAAAAAAACAACAACAACAAACCAACTCCCAAGGAAAGCCTGAAGCTTTATATGTCCTTTTCCTCTTTTATATGCAATTACTGTAGTGTGCTTACAGATATTAACCCACCAACATCAAAAGACCTTGCAAAAGTAGACAGCAAGTATCATTTCAGAATCTCCTACCTTGATTTAAGGAATTAAAACAGAAAAAAAAGAAGTCACCTTGAAAACTGGTAGAAAGATCCAGCCTAGGATCTACGTAACTGACAATTACCAAACAGTTGGTAATGCATAATTTAGTAATACCAGAGTCAGCTTCGAACACTGTCCTTATCACCTTGCTATAAAATCTTTAAATGGATCAGTGCTGCATTTTAAAAAAGCATAAAATATTGCTACACTGAATAATAATTTAACATAATAATCACATAATGCTTATCACCTACTTTCCAAATTCTACATGTTTTACAGTTCTCCCTAATCCTGATAGTATCCACATGAGTTGTTGTTTGGAATGAAGAACTTTTAATGTAATAGCTCTATTCATTGCATCAGAAATCTCAAACACTTTGTTTCTAAAGATTGGCAGATACTTGGTGGCATCCTTGACACTCGTTTTCATGAAATATTCTCATTTCATGGTCTTGGAGATGGATAACTTAGAGTAGTGATAGCAAATGATGGTCACAGTAAATCTTAGCATAAGGATTAAAGTCCTTAAGAATCTTCCTCTTACTGACACTGGCTGTGTCCTCTGTATAGGTTCTTAGGCTGGATTAAAGATTCCCTGGGATAGGATCCTGGTTTGATCATCTCTGTTCTATCATAATAATAATGCACTTAGTCTGTGTTAACTCACTGTTGGGTGAAGGAATGTGTGAATATAGTGTTCCTCCAATAAAGATTTTTCTGAAACTGTCCATGGAGAAGTTTGGCATTCCTTTTATGTATTTCCAGATTGGTGTCTATTGCAGAATTTACAAACTTCCTTGTAATCTGCTACTTTTAAATCTGGTGTTTTCACACCAGATATAGTAACTGCTACTTTGCAGTATTTAATAGCAATATTTCTACTCATTCTGGCCTAGCTATTTTGCTAATAATTATATATTCAATGCCAAACACACAGGAGATACTCAGCAAATGTCTGCTAATGAACAAATCCATGTGATTCCCTCCTTCATCTCTATCTGCTTATATATCTCAGTAAACAAAACAATAATGGACATGTTCAAATACTTGAAAATTCTAATATTGCTTGAGATATGCAGCCATTATATATGTATTTAGTGATATTTGTGATTTTATTTTAACTCTACTTCTCAAATATACTGCCACACTTTTTCCTGTGAGTATCCCTGTGATTTTTTATATCAGCATGAGGTTCATATAATTCACAAGTTCATAAAGAATTCAGAGTGAATTAGTAGAAAAAACACTGTGGATTTGTATTTAGGAGACCAATGTTTTTAGCTAGGGTTTACTTTGAAGAAATAAGTTAAACTCTCTGAGCTAAATAGTGTCATCTATAAAGTGGTAGGATTAGACAGGGTGATATCTAAAATAATCCAATCCTGCTAACTCTAAATGTCATTTTTTCTAAAACAAATAAACAGGATAAACATTTATTGATTAATGTGCAGTAGCAGTGTACTGAGAGAGAGAGAGAACATTCAGAGAGTCATAGTCATTGTTGGGGTCTATATATTTAGGGCAGTGTTGTCTAATATAGATTTCTGTGATGATAGAAATGGCCTATAATCTGTGCTGTCCAATACAACAAACAGTAAGCACATATGACAATGGAGTACTTGAAGGGGGACTAGTGTAACTGAAGAATTATATTTATTTTATAAATTTAAATTTAATAGCTACATGTGGCTATATAGGACAGTGTTGGTTCAGGGAGACAAGATTCATGAATGAAAAATGGACAGATACTGTAGTAAAGTTGAAAACAGAAGTATAATACAGGACAAAAGATTAAATTTGAAGAAATTTCTCCATGTTTTAAAGAAGTATATCAAGCTTATAAATAAATAAAATAGATCAAAATGCATATAATACACACTGAAATTAGTTCAGTACTCGAGTTTATATAAGAATCTTTTTAGTAATGTAGAAATGATCGTAGGTAAGGACTTCTTCTAGAGCACCTAAATATGTTTATAATAAGATTTTTAGCTAAAATTTAGGAAATGCTGAGGAACATAGCAAACATAATAATGTTATGTATAATCAGTTTATGGTATTTCAATGACTATTATCATCCCATATAACAGTAATGAGTATAGGAATAGGAAACAATAAACTTGAGAATCAAAACCAGAGTACAGTATTGATTCTGGCTTTAGAAATGACAGGGGAAATGATTATGCAAGTGTACTGATTCTCTAAAATACTCACTATTCAATGCCTTGGCAAAGTAGAGTGAGAAGTCCTTGCTTAGAAACTTAAAGGAAAAAAGAGGAGATGAAACATTAGAACATGGATTCTAAATCAATCCAAGTTATTTTGGTAGATCATAATGAAAGTGAAGGCATATTTGGAGTAGTATACTATGTACACTTCAGAACACCATGTTACTCTGTTGAAAGAATATCATTAAAATTAAAGAGGTAGAATGGAGGGCAACCAGATAAACTTAAGATTAAAGAGGCTAGAGCATTATCAATGAAGAATGACTATCCATCTTAGCAAATGTGGCCTTAAGAGAGATGACTAATAAGAGAACTGCAAGCAGTTTAATAGGGATTATAAGGAAAGGCTGGATTGCAGATGAACTGAAATAGAAAAAGAGGAAATGCAAAGTAGGAAACACTTTCTCATAGTGAGAGTCAATTAGACAAATGGAAAAGCTAGCTAAAGAAGGTGGCTGAATTATTATACTATATTTAATAAAGATATTAAAATGGAATCAATTATAAAATTAACTCTTCCATTGGTAAAACTTTGCCAAAAAACCTAACAACATAATATTGCTAACAATAAATTGAATAACTAAGATATAGACTATATCATTAAAAGAACTAAAATTGTGATGTAATTATGCCTTATACATTTGAAGGGTCAGTTCAGTTCAGTTCAGTCGCTCAGTTGTGTCTGACTCTTTGCGACCCCATGAATTGCAGCACGCCAGGCCTTTCTGTCCATCACCAACTCCCGGAGTTCACTCAGACTCACGTCCATCAAGTCCTGATGCCATCCAGCCATCTCATCCTCTGTCGTCCCCTTTTCCTCCTGCCCCCAATCCCTCCCAGCATCAGGGTCTTTTCCAATGAGTCATTTCTTCTCATGAGGTGGCCAAAGTACTGGAGCTTCAGCTTTAGCATCATTCCTTCCAAAGAAATCCCAGGGTTCATCTCCTTCAGAATGGACTGGTTGGATCTCCTTGCAGTCCAAGGGACTCTCAAGAGTCTTCTCCAACACCACAGTTCAAAAGCATCAATTCTGCGCTCAGCCTTCTTCACAGTCCAACTCTCACATCCACACATGACCACTGGAAAAACCATAGCCTTGACTAGACGGACCTTAGTCGGCAAAGTAATGTCTCTGCTTTTGAATATACTATCTAGGTTGGTCATAACTTTTCTTCCAAGAAGTATCGAGAAATGTAATATAGTATAGTGGGCACTGACACTGGAGTAGGAAAGACCTATATGTGAATGGCATTACTAATGCTCAAAGTAGAGTCAGATTGCTTTATCTTCCTGAATTTGAATCACCAAAATTGAACAGAATTCAATGATACCTACTTAAGGTAGCTGTTTTGATGTTTAATAAAATAATATGTAGAAAATGCCTAGCACTGTGTCTGGGCAATTTTTGTTCCTTATAAACATAGTCTCAATTTAGTCAACTGTAATATACAAATACATACATGTCATAATAATTCCTTCTAATATTTATCAAGCATTAGCCTCTGAGAAGCGTTCTCCTATGTACCATTACCAGCTGTATAAACAGAGGAAAGAGGCTACATTCTTTGCCCTCAAGGAATCATAATCTAATCAGTAAAAAAGAACTCACAAACAATAGTTACATAAGTTAAACCATGAGAAGTGTTCTAAACAGCTACAAACAAGTGATTTAGGAAAAGAAAAAGGCAGGATTGGAAGGGGATGAGCAGGATAGTAATCTGTGTAGAGTAGGATGAACTATTTTATCTTGGTGTTCATGTGTCCTTGTCAAATCATTAATTTTATTTTATATAAAAAATTAATTGGAAGAAAATTACAAGGTTGTGTTGATTTCTGCCATACAACAATGCAGATCAGCCATAATTGTACATATATCAATTCCCTCTTGAGCCTCCCTCCCCTCCCCTCATACCATGCATCCAGGTCATCACAGAGTGCCAAGCTGGGCTCCCTGTGTTACACAGCAACTTCTCAGCTATCTATTTTACACATGGTATTGTGAATATGTCCATGCTACTTTCTCTGTTTATCCCACTCTTTCCTTCCTCCACTGTGTCCGTAAGTCCTTTCTCTATATCTGTGTCTCCATTCCTTTCCTGCAAATAGGTTCATCAATACCATTTTTTTCTAGATTCCATGTATGTTAAAATATGTGTTAATATGTTATATTTGTTTTTCTCTTTCTGATTTACTTTACTCTGTATAACAGGCATTAGGTCTATCAACCGCACTAGAACTGTCTCAAATTGATTCTTTTTTTTAGCTGAGTAATATACCATGGCACATATGTACCAGATCTTCTTTATCCATGCATCTGTTGATGGACGTCAAGGTTAATTCCATATCCTGACTATTGAAAACAGAGCTGTGATGAACATTGTGGTACATGTGTCTTTTAAAATTATGGTTTCCTCAATTTATTAATTCAGATAATGCCAATGATGTGATCAGTCATCTAGAGCCAAACATCTTGGAATGTGAAGTCAAGTGGGCCTTAGGAAGCATCACTATGAACAAAGCTAGTGTAGGTGATGAAATTCCACTTGAGCTATTTCAAATCCTAAAAGATGATGCTGTTACAGTGCTGCACTCAATATGCCAGAAAATGTGGAAAACTCAGCAGTGGCCACAAGACTGGAAAAAGTCAGTTTTCATTCCAATCCCAAAGAAAGGTAATACTCAAACTACTGCACAATTGCACTCATCTCATACGTTGGTAAAGTAATGATCATAATTCTCCAAGCCAGATTTCAATAGTATGTGAATCATTAAATTCCAGATGTTCAAGCTGAATTTAGAAAAGGCAGCAGAACCAGAGGTAAATTGCCAACATCCACTGTATCATCAAAGAAGAGAGTTCCAGAAAAACATCTACTTCTGTTTTACTGACTATGCCAAAGCCTTTGACTGTGTGGATCACAATAAACTGTGGAAAATTCTTGAAGAGACGGGAATACCAGACCACCTGACTTACCACTTGAGAAATCCGTATACAGGTCAGGAAGCAACAGTTAGAACTGGACATGGAACAACAGACTAGTTCCAAATAGAAAAAGAGTACATCAAGGCTATATATTGTCACCCTGTTTATTTAACTTATATGCAGAGTTCAGTTCAGTTCAGTCGCTCAGTCGTGTCTGACTCTTAGCGACCCCATGGACTGCAGCCTACCAGGCTCCTCTGCCCATGGGATTTTCCAGGCCAGAGTACTGGAGTGGGTTGCTATTGCCTTCTCTGTATGACCAACCTAGACAGCATATTAAAAAGCAGAGACATTACTTTGCCAGCAAAGGTCCATCTCCTCAAGGTGAATTTTCCAGTAGTCGTGTGTGGATGTGAGAGTTGGACTATAAAGAAAGCTGAGTGCCAAATAATTGATGCTTTTGAATTGGGGTGTTGGAGAAGACTCTTGCGATTCCCTTGGACTGCAAGGAGATCCATCCAGTCCATCCTAAAGATTAGTCCTGAATATTCATTGGAAGGACTGATGCTGAAGCTGAAACTTCAATATTTTGGCCACCTCATGCGAAGAACTGACTCCTTGGCAAAGACCTTGATGCTGGGAAAGATTGAAAGTGGGAGGAGAAGGGGACAACAGAGGATGAGATGGCTGGATGACATCACAAACTCAATGGACATGAGTTTGAGTAAACTCTGGGAGTTGGTGATGGACAGGGAAGGCTGGCATGCTGCAGTCCATGAGGTTGCGAAGAGTCAGACACAACTGAGTGACTGAACTGAAGAGATTATTTATTATTATTATTTATTTATTTCTTTAACAAATATTTATTTAGCACCTAAGTATTCTAGGCTCTGAAATACAGTGATGAAAGAGGCACAGTTTGCTTGCTTTCACTGAGTCTACAATTTAGTCTACAGTGATTTGGAGAGCTGTGCCATTCTTCATTTCAAGTTTGTTCCTATGGGGTGAATGGGATAAGGGTAAATCTCATGGCATGGGACCCAAGTTATACAATGTTTAGATTAAAAGAAGTTTCAAAAGTAAATCATAAGGGTAAAAACTTCTGTAAAAAGCAATATACATATTAAAAGGTATATTTGTAGAAACAGGAAAGATCAGTCCTTTCTTTCTGGGATACTATACTAGAAAGAATGCTGGGCATAAGAGAGGATCTTTGGCTTTATATGAAGATAACTAGGTTTCTTTTTAAATATGAATGGATGGAGTCAGCTTTTTCTCTCATCTGTTGCCCTCATGGTTCAGGACTAATCTTTTATTCTTCAATACCAAATAAATATTTATTTAATGAATTAAATAAATAAATGAATATTCTTTAAGTTAAAACATTTATATTTTATTATGGAATATAATTTCTGGTAATTTATACTTATATAATTATTCTTTTTGTTGAGGCTAAGATTTAAGTTGCCCTCCACACAAATCTGATATTAATGTGGAAATTCAGTTACATTACTGTAAAACATAATGAAACAATGAGCTTACATTATATTTCTCTTTTCTCCAGACACCCTCTTAACCTCTACCATTGCCTAACTGAATCATTTATGTTAAAAGATGTTATTTCATGAATATGAGAAAATGCTTTCTCTTTTTTATTTGAAAATGCTTTGCCATTTGCAATTTCAATGTCCTTCTTTGTCTTTTTGCCCAGGAAGTCATAAAAAGCAGATACTGCTAACAGTCATTAGAATTACCTAGTTCAGTTAAGGCTATATAGGTACTTAGCCAGATTTATCTGAAGATGGCTGCATTTAACAAACCTCTCAATTATAAGTTAAATGATCTATCTACCCAAACTGTAAAATAGTCTAATAAATTGCTGGTGCATAAAACTATTCAAAACTTAAAAGCTTTTGGAAAGCAAAGGAACAAAACAAAAATCAACCTGCTGAATGGGAGAAGATATTCAGAAATTATATGTCTGATAAGGCATTAATATCTAAAATAAACAAAGAATGCCTGTAACTCAACATCAAAAACAAACAAACAAACAAAAAAAAAACCAATAACCCTCAAACAACTTGATTAAAAAGGGGAAAGTGGACTTGGATAGGCATTTTTCCAAAGAAGACATACAGTGCCCAACAGGCACATGAAAAGATCCTTTACATCGCTAATCATCAGGCAAATGGCAAATCACAACACTGAGATATCCCTTCATACCTGTCAGAATGGCTATCATCAAAAAGATAAGAAATAACAAGTGTCATTGGGACTATGGATAAAAGGGAACCATAGTACATTGTTTCTGGGAATGCAATGGGAAACAGTACGGAGTTTCCTTAAAAATTAAAAAGAGAACTGTGTTATATGACACAGCAATTCCACTCTAGGTATACATACAAGGAAAACAAAAATACTAGTTCAAAAATATATACATAGCATATTGTTCAGAGATGTGTTCTTTACTTGTTTATAAAGGTCAAGATACAGAAGTAACCAAGTATCCATTGATAGATTAAAGAAGATGTGATATATTAAAGCCTTAAAAAGTTTGACTTTTATGGATGGACCTGGAGGATATTATGTGTACTGAAATCAGTTAGTTCAGTCGCTCAGTCATGTCTGACTCTTTGAGACCCTATGAATCGAAGCACGCCAGGCTTCTCTATCCATCACCAACTCTCGGAGTTTACCCAGACTCATGTCCATCAGGTTGGTGATGCCATCCAGCCATGTTATCCTCTGTCGTCCCCTTCTCCTCCTGCCCCCAATCCCTCCCAGCATCAGGGTCTTTTCCAATGAGTCAACTCTTCACATGAGGTGGCCAAAGTATTGGAGTTTCAGCTTCAGCATCAGTACTTCCAATGAATACCCAGGACTGATCTCCTTCAGAATGGACTGGTTGGATCTCCTTGCAGTCCAAGGGACTCTCAAGAGTCTTCTCCAACACTACAGTTCAAAGCTTCACTTCTTCAGTGCTTAGCTTTCTTTACAGTCCAACTCTCACATCCATACATGACCACTGGAAAAATCATAGCCTTGACTAGACAGACCTTTGTTGGCAAAGTAATGTCTCTGTACTGAAACAAGGCGTACCAAAAAAGAGAAATACTGTATGTTTTTTGCTTATATGTTACATCCTAAGAGTAAATAGAATAAATATAACAAAAGAGAAACAGACTCACAGATATAGAGAACAAACTCATGGTTACCAGTAAGGACAAGGGTAGGGAGAAGGGCAAGATATGAAAAAGGCATTAAGAAGTACAAACTACTAGGTATAAAATAAATGAATGCAAGATGTGAAGTATATGATGAAGGGTAAAACCAATAATTCATAATAAATTTATATGGAGTATAATCTATAAAAGTAGCTGCTCACTCTGTTGTACACTTGAAACTAAGTGATATAATTGACTATATGTCAATTTATATATATATATATATGTGTGTATGTGTATGTATTTGTAACAGATATGGAGAATACTATCACATTCAACAAATGATCAAGAGGGTTGATATTATATTTAAAAAGAGCCAGAAGTCAGATACAGAAATACTAATATTCAGGTCTACTCCTGATCCAGAGTGTGTTAATTTAAATAGCATATTTTTAAGATTGCTAATTGATTTACTGGGTACCCTCCATAATCTAGAACAGTTTTTTTTTTTTTTTTTCCTTCTTTTTAGGAATCAGGACACATTCTTAGAATTTTCATTAATACGGGACTATAGCACGTATAACTTGCTTGATTCCTCTTTCTTTCACTCTCTCTTTGGTACTTTCTAATTAGCTTTAGAATAAAATTAAGAGTTTTGCCTGTCTTTTTGTCACTTTAGAAAAAGAAAATGAGATTCAAACTCAACTTTGGTTTAGTTAGGTTCAGATTTTCTGGTAAGAAAGCAATGCAAAATTTTAAGCACTTTGTGATTTGTTTGGTATCATTTGTTCAATATTTTTGAAAAGACAGTCAGATAATGCATGGAAGACAATGAAGGACTAAACATATTGGAAATAATTCTAGGTTTCAAATACTGTCTTTCTCTTCTACCTATGATTAGTTGTCAGGTCTTCAGAAACTCTCTTAAACAATGAAACCAGGGATAATTTAATATCCCAACTTCAAAATGTGCTTGAATAATGACTGGTTTAGAATGAATTTGAAGCACAATAAAAATTTTGTGTTTTAGAGACTCAGGTTCTAGCTTCAGTTTTGCTGATAGACTGTCTCTCTGGGTGAGTCACTTTTGTTGATTCTTTTGTTGTCCATCTGTCACAGGGTGAATGACCTGCCTTATTCCTTGGCAAAAAGGATAAATAAACATTTCCTAGGTTTTTCAAATGCCAATTTGATCCAAATGTTGAATGCATATGAAAACAAACACAATAAGACAAAAGAGAAAGGCTTTGTCATCTCCACAGCTGGGAAACACAAAGCACTGAAATACTGTTTGTTCCACACAGAGTGTTAAATGCTGTAGCCGATTTTTATTCATTGCATAGTTGCTTTTGTTGGTAGTGTGTAAACAAAACCAATTTTATTATTTTTTTTAATAAGTGGATTTTTTTGTGTGTGTGTTAAAATTGCTAAGAGAGCATCAGTGGAGAGTGTTCACTTTTGATCTCTTTTACCTGTAGTGGTGATATGTTTGCACTGAACTAGTGAACTATCCACTGATCCCTATTGGGATTGGAATCTTTCTGAGACAGCTGGCCAGGATTACTGAAAGCACGATATGTGAGTGAAGAACAGATGCTTTCTTCATTTGAAGTTAACCAGTCTGTTAGGATTCAACCTTCGACCTCATCTTTATCAGTATTTAGAACTAGTCAAATTAACTGGTCCCATTTTCCTCCTCTCATAGCCTTTAGGAAACTGTCTCAGAGAAAGGATGGTATGTAACAGGTATTCTGCTCCCTACTTAGGAGCCATTAGTTGTCTCAATTTCACTTTTCCTAAGTTTTCAGAACAAAAAATCTAGAGAAAAATTTTAATATTGGGAATTATCATTTATCTTGTTCTATGGTTAGCCTGGTTAGAATTATTTTCATTTAAACTTTCTATCAGTTCAGTCTCAGTCATGTCTGACTCTGCGACCCCATGAGCTGCAGCACAGCAGGCCTCCCTGTCCATCATCAACTCCTGGAGTTCATCCAAACCCATGTCCATTGAGTCGGTGATGCCATCCAACCATCTCATCATCTGTTGTCTCCTTCTCCTCCTGCCCTCAATCTTTCCCAGCATCAGGGTCTTTTCAAATGAGTCAGCTCTTTGCATCAGGTGGCAAAATATTGAAGTTTCAGCTTCAGCATCAGTCCTTCCAATGAATATTCGGGACTGATTTCCTTTAGTGTGGACTGCTTGGATCTCCTTGAAGTCCAAGGGACTCTCAAGAATCTTCTCCAGTACCACAGTTCAAAAGCATCAATTCTTCGGCGCTCAGCTTTCTTCTTTATAGTCCTACTCTCACATCCATACATGACTACTGGAAAAACCATAGCTCTGACCAGACAGACCTTTGTCAGCAAAGTAACATCTCTGCTTTTTAATATGCTGTCTAGGTTGGATAACTTTCCTTCCAAGGAGTGAAAGTGAAAGGGAAATAGCTCAGTCGTGTCCGACTCTTTGCACCCCCGTGGATTGTAGCCTACCAGGCTCCTCCCTCCATGGGATTCTCCAGGTAAGAATACTGGAGTGGATTGCCATTTCCTGTCTTTTAATTTCATGGCTGCAATCACCATCTGCAGTAATTTTGGAGCCCAGAAAAATAAAGTCAGCCACTGTTTCCCCTGTCTCCCCATCTATTTCCCATGAAGTGATGGAACTGGATGCCATGATCTTAGTTTTCTGAATGTTGAGCTTTAAGCCAACTTTTTCACTCTCCTCTTTCATCTTCATCAAGAGGCTCTTTAGTTCTTTACTTTCTGCCATAAGGGTGGTATCATCTTCATATCTGAGATTATTGATATTTCTCCTGGCAATCTTGATTCCAGCCTGTGCTTCCTCCAGCCCAGTGTTTCTCATATGTACCCTACATATAAGTTAAATAAGCAGGGTGACAATATACAGCCTTGACATACTCCTTTTTCTATTTGGAACCAGTCTGTTGTTCCACGTCCAGTTTTAACTGTTGCTTCCTGAACTGCATATAGGTTTCTCAAGAGGCAGGTCAGGTGATCTGGTGTTCCCATCTCTTTCGAATTTTCTACACTTGATTGTGATCCACACAGTCAAAGGCTTTGGCATAGTCAATAAAGCAGAAACAGATGCTTTTCTGGAACTCTCTTGCTTTTTTGATGATCTAATGGTTGTTGGCAATTTGATCTCTGGTTCCTCTGTCTTTCCTAAAACCAGCTTGAACATCTGGAAGTTCATGGTTCACGTATTGCTGAAGCCTGGCTTGGAGAATTTTAAGCATTACTTTACTAGCATGTGAGATGAGTGCAATTGTGTGATAGTTTGAGCATTCTTTGGCATTGCCTTTCTTTTGGATTGGAATGAAAACTGACCTTTTCCATTCCTGTGGTCACTGCTGAGTTTTCCAAATTTGTTGGCATATTGAGTGCAACACTTTCACAGCATCATCTTATAGAATGTGCAATAGCTCAACTGGCATTCCATTACCTCCACTAGCTTTTTTCATAGTGATGCATCCTAAGGCCCACTTGACTTCACAGTTCAGGATGTCTGGCACGGAGAGTGATCACACCATCGTGATTATCCTGGTCATGAAGCTCTTTTTTGGTACAGTTCTTCTGTGTAGTCTTGCCACCTCTTCTTAATACCTTCTGTTTCTGTTAGGTCCCTACCATTTCTGTTCTTTTGAGCTCATCTTTGGATGAAATGTTCCCTTGCCATAATTTGATTTGTTTCTTGTAATTGTAGACATAATTATATTAGCCAAAATTAAAATGCAAAAGCCTTTAACATAATTTTAATGTGCCTCATCTATGGGAAAATCAAGTCTTCCCTTCAACCCAAGACAGCATAGATTTTTTGCCTTTTCCACCATATGAAGACACAGCAAAAATATAACTGTCTACGAATAGGAAATAGATTTTCACCATACATTGAAACTGCCTGGTCCTTGATCTTAGAGTTCCCAGCCTGTGCAACTATGAGAAATAAATTTTTGTTGTTTAAGCCACCTAGTCAATTGTATTCTGTCATGGACTAAGACACTATATACCTCTGGCAGCTAACATGTTTTAGAGGTATCCATACCTTTGCCACTAAGATGATTGTCCAGGTACCAGAGTATTCCTGCCTTAGATAGTATTTGGTTTACAAAGATCAGGCTGACAAAGAGATTATGACAGACAGTGCTTTGAAAAAAAATGTCTTCACATGATGGTTTTTCTCAAGTATAATCAGTTAAAGTCAGATGAAGATGAAAGACTAATAATTTTGACAATGCTGATGTCTTCCACACAAGAGTATCCTGCTTTGATCTATAAGAAGAAGACAAGGTAATTCATGTATTGTATGATGCTCTTGGTAGATAAATCCTCCTAAAATGTATTCAGGATGGATTCACTTATCTGCTCTATTTATTCTCTGATAATGTATGCAACTTTATTAGTTATTTAGTATCTAGTCACCTTTAATTGAAATTAATCATAATCAATCTTGGATATCACTTCTAGTTGACACTTATCCAAACTATATGCTTCATTTTGCTTAAAAGATAGCAGTTTAATACAAACATCAGTGTGTTTTTCTATTTACATGTGAGCACAAGTACCTCTTTACTCTGGTAAAGAAGTTTTATCGAAACTTTCAGTAGCTTTCAGTTTTTTAGGATCTTATGGTCTCCTTCAAAGTAATATTAATCCCAGTCATTTTCATTCTTGTTAAATAACTGTGGAGGTTTATTTTATATTTCTTCATGCCTTAATATCCTTTCTTAGTAAACCTACTTAAATTCAGTGAATTGTTCTAGTCATTTCAGATTTCAGGATTGAAGGAACACTCTTTCAAACTCATGACTGGTTAGTGTGAAAAACTAAAACTTTCTTTATCATGTATATCTTCATAAAGACTAATAATAATAAAAAATATTACTTAGAAAAAGATAAAATAAATAATTTAAAAATTCTGCTTAAGCATTTATCTTTGTGTTAGGTGAATCTCTTTAAATTTGAATATTTATATTTTCTATTCTTTTTAATGAAAGCACAGCAGAACTTTTTTGAAAATAAGAAAAATAGGTAATAATGATTTAATTTACCATTTCTATGAGAGGCATTGAATAGTATCAATGACCAAAAAAAGTCAAGCAAAATAGAATTCAAGTTTTACCGCTGCTGATTCCTATATATGTAACCTTCAAAAGTTACTCAACTTCTATAAATCTGAGAAAATATTATCTCCTAAAATCCATTGTTGAAAGATTAATAAAATCATATACATAAGGTGCTTAATGGGATCTCTATCTCTATCATCACTCCTGCCAACTTTCATGTAGGTGATCTTTCTGCTTAAGTGTGCTCTTGATATAAATTACCCTTTATTTGTGGTTGATTTTGATAACTGTTTTCAGATTACTGAAAAATATGCAGTTAGAAATATAGACACATAGAAGGCATGTGGAAAAATATCACAGGGATAGAAAATGCTGATAAACGTGGAAACTCTTTCTGATAATGGAGTCCCTATTCAAAGATTTTCAGTGATACTCTGCTAAATCCTTGTAACTCATATAAAGCTACTAGTCTGTGTGTGTGTGTGTGTGTGTGTGTGTGTGTGTGTGCACACAAGTAGGAGGGAGGGAAAGAGATAGGGGAATAGGAAATAATCTTCCTAACCCTGTCTACTTAAGCTTTTTTCTCTACTGGGGAAATTAGGTCAAACAGAGGAAAAACAAGCTTCAATAAAAGCCAAAAGGCCAGTGTATTACTAATTAGGTAAATAAACAGTGTGCTGTAAAACCTTTTAAATTTGTTATCTGGATCATTCAGAATATCATGAAATTTGAAATAACTGCTATTCCCCAGTCTGTTAGGTAAGATTTCCCCATTAAAATCAATCATTTAAACCAAAGTACAAAAATATATATAATTTGAAGTGAAAATTGGGTCCCATGGGTACTCAGGTTGCTAAATTGGTTAGATAACTTGAAGTGAATGTCACTAAATAGCCATGAGTTAATCAGAAGTGAAAGAACGATCTGTGAATGACTCTGATTCCTTGTCAACAGCAAAAGAGGGAGCTGCGTAGCCTAGAAAGGAAGTAACCTTTGCAGATGACTTCCTTGTATTGACACGTGATCTGGACAATTTACTGTTTTCCTTTGAAGGTTCATACATGGTTAACTCCCATTCAGAATTAATGAGATACAGATACCTGATACTCAAGTGCTGCAGAATTGCCCTTCTATTCTAATTAACTAGGTATTATGATTTTTTTTTTTGTTTTCTAGTCTCATTTTTGGCCTTAATTAGAAGAGACAGTATGAAAAAATGGCTATTTCCTTTGTGCACATACATTCACTGATGTTTGCAAGTTTAACTCAAGCTTTTGGATAAGAGCAAGGCACATTGGATTGGAACATGCATTAGGTTCCAGATATCAAAGTTAGCTTTAGTTTGACTTTGTGAGATTCTAAAAGCAGCTGTGCTTTGTTGCACTTGCTTAGATCCCAACAGTGATTTAGTTCTGAGGATTATATATTTGTCTCTTATGTGTCAAAAGTCCTATCCCTTGTGACTTTACAACTCTGTTTTTGTATTTAATGTAAAAGCATGATAGCTTCGCATTGATGATTGTCAGCAGTTGCTATTTATCATCTGTCAAAAGCTTTTCTCATGGGAAGGCAGAAAATCAAATGGATTATGGCTGTTTTTTTAGTTGCTTCCAGGAATCTTACATGACACAAGGAAAAAAAAAAAAACCCAGTAAAATGACTCCTTGACAAGTAACTTAGCATTCAGATAAATCTGTGATTTTATGCACATAACAGAGCTGTCATTCACCCTGACAAAATAGCATATTTTAAAGTGTTATGTCAATTTGCTTGTTTGACCTCTATGTTGCTTCAACACCTGGCCTGATAGTTACATATCTTTGTAGTTACTTGTTTCTGGTGAAACAATAAACTGAGTTGATTTGATGCACCTCTGAAAAGTGTGAAAAGGATACAGTTATTGGATTCTTTTCTTTTCCGGTTTTCCACATTTTTGGTTGAGATTATCATCACATTCTGATGACCTATCAAAACTGGGGAAACCAATCTCATTGAAGAGACATCAGTGGGGTTTTAGTAGTTAATTTTTATTCATCTAAAATATAAGTACATGTGGAGATATAAATGATGATGTTGGAAGTAAGTGAAATCAACCATGTAGAAATTTTGAAATAAGAAACATGTTGGCCTTATAGCACCATAAAAAATGCGAACTGTGTTTTAGGAACCATCTTTACCAATAGACATGAAATTTATGACTACTAGGTTACTATAATCTATCTGCTATTAACTTTAGATTTAGCTTTAGAGATGAACACAGAGATGTGTTCCAGGCCAGAGTTTCCCAGCCTCGACAATGATAACATTTAGCTGAATGACTTTTGAGGGGGCTGTCCTGTGTTTTACAGGATAATTGGCAATAGCCCTGGCCTCTGCCCACTAGGTGCCAGTGGTACCCCTGGAGTTGTGGCAATCAAAGACATCTCAAGTGATTGCCAAATGTCCACTGAGGGCAAAAATTACTCTAGGATGAGAAACATCATTCTGTAGAAGTTCTTTCCTTTTATACAGAATTTTGAATGGAATTCTTCTCATCCAATTGTATCCAGAACTCTAAATATTACTAGAACAAATGACCAACTACTCTGAATTCTGAGTTCAAGGAGTTACCATGAGTTAAGGCAAACTACTGTTCTGAAGGCTTGCCAGGTGGTGCTAATGGTGAAGAACCCACCTACCAATTCAGGAGACATAAGAGACATGGGTTTGATACCTGGGTCAGGAAGATCACCTGGGGATGGGCACAGCAACCCACCCTAGTACTCTTGTTTGGAGAATCCCATGGAGAGAGGAGCCTGGCAGGGTTAAAAAAGAGTCAAACCTGACTGTAGAGAATTAGCACACACTGCCCTGAAGGGTTTACTGGAGGTCAGTCTAAAACTGACTGCTCATCCTTACCCACAACAGCCACTTCTCAGTAAACCAACACAAATAGAGATCTGAGATAGAAAAAAAATTTTTTTTCTCTTTCTTAGGAGTTTGATGCTGTTAATAGAACCTCTCATTTTCTGGGAGAAGCAAAGATTGCTTTATCCTCTCTCAGGTTAAAGAGAAATTTTCCAAGAGAATAATTCTTAAATATTGGGGGTGTCTGCAAATAGTGGAGATTAATTATTTTCTATTCTTCAACTCTATGTTGACCTGCAAAACCCTTAATCTCATTCTAGAGGAGTGGAATATGTTGCAGTGTTCTGATAGAGCATTCTGGAGACCTAGATTTTTGGCACATTGTCTTTTTCATTTTCCTACTTTATCATGGAGCCAAAGAAAATAAAAACAGCTATATCTCATCTATTCTCTGAAATTTGGGGGTACTTTTGAATATGAAAAACTCTGGTCTAAGACTGTGTACAGAAAATCAACAGTACTTAGAAACAGCACAATAGTGTGTCTTGAAAAAGAGAGAGGTAATCTCCACCTTACCTTATTGCTCCATATTCTTCCATGGCTCCACAAGAAGGAGTATAGAGGTGAAGGGAGGAGCAAGCAATATGGGGCAGCATCAATAGCTGCTTGCCGTGGCTCAGAGGTTAAAGCATCTGCCTGGAATGCGGGAGACCCAGGTTCAATCCCTGGGTCAGGAAGATCCCCCGGAGAAGGAAAATGGCAACCTACTCCAGTACTCTTGCCTGGAGAATCCCATGGAGGGAGGAGCCTGGTAGGCTACAGTCCATGGGGTCCCAAAGAATTGGACACGACTGAGTGATTTCACTTTCACTTTATTTCCAGTGATGGAACACAAAGTCTGCAACTTAATAATAAAGGGAATCAGAGTAAAACCACTACACTAGCAGTCTTATATGGATCCAGAATGATCCAGAGATAATTTAGTACACTTATCTAGTACACCACCTGTGGCAAGGCAGGCAAAGAGATCTCTTCTCCTATCTCTCTTTCCTTTTTAAAATATTAGGGTAAGAGGTCCAAGAAAATTTTATTTGTCCAATAACCCATTAATCATCCTTAGCTCCAAGATCAAATTATTTCTCCAACTGATGAGAATCTTATCAGAGATGCTGCTTTTGCAACTGTCTACAATTTGGGTCTCTGTTAGAAAAAATATATTAATTAATTAGAGGTCTGTAGTACCATCTCTATTTAAAGGTTACTGTTTGTATCTGCTACTTTTGTGACCATATGACACTTATTCAGCACTTGATGTCTTACATAACTGAATTCTTCTGAACTCAAACATCACTGGATGTTTAACTTCGGACTCAGAGAATTTATATTGAACCAGGCATCAAACTAATTTTTTACCCCAGCACAATCTTTCTCTCATTTTTTCTCTTTGTTTCTTTTTTAATGATAATTTTTCTAAGAAGAAAAATCATTCTTTCCAAGCTGTAGCTCTTTATTACAGAGTACACATCTGCCACCGCTATTCTATTCTATTTCTCCCCCTCCTTAATCTGCCATTCCCTAAATTCTGTTGCCTTCTCCTTATATTGATTTTGCATTACAAAACTCAGAGAACCATCTGGCAAGAGCAGAATCCTCTCTGGAAGAAGGGCAACAAACTAAGAGTGCAAAGGCCAGAAACCTCTTTAGCATAAAGAAAAAAGGATAAAAACTTGCAGCTGTAATACATTAATAATTTCTGTTCAATCTCTCTTTCTTTTTAGTGAGGATTTGTGGTTCCTGAAAAGAGATGAACAAATATTTAAATGTGCTGCCTAGATACACTCACTGTTTCTAGTCCATTATTCATTTCCCATCGTTTTCTGTGGAGCATGTGCTTATTTCCTCGCATATCTTTCTTCAGTCATCTCTGGCTCGAGTTCTTACTGTTGATTTTCACAAGTTTGAGAGAAGGGAATTTGTGTTTTATATATTCATCTTGAGTAGTAATTCCTAACAATTCTGGAGTACTTGCTATGTGTAGACTGTTCAAAATTTATGTATGTGAACTTCTACATATAATGTGTAGATCCTGAGTTTTCAAAAATGGACATACCCATGTTACCCACCACCCTCATTACACACCTTCCCTACAACAAATACATGGTTATTAATACTATTCTCATCCCCAAATATAACCATTATTCTGACTTCAAATACCAATTATTAATGCTGTTTCTTTAGAATTTTATATAGATGGAATGTATATATTCTTTATCTTTGACTTCTTTAATTCTGTGCTTGTGAGAAACATCCAAATTGTTGCTTATATGTAAATTCTCATAACTACACAACTTATTTATTCATCTTACTTTTGAAATTATGATTATGATATAACATTATATATGATTATGTGATATAGTAATCAATATATAATAGTTAATTATATACTTCATTTGTATAATATATACACATAGTTAAATATATACATATGTGTATACAAATTATATATACTTAATATATAATATATTATTAGTGAACATTCTTGTACATAGTTTTTGATGAAATCTTTTTATGACATCTATACTCAGGAGACAAATTTTGAGTCATAGGGAACACTCCCAAACAGTTTTCCAAAGTGGTTGTACTGATTTATATTCCTAGTTACAATAGATGAGAGTTCAGTTGCTCCACATTCATTCAAGACTTGATAAGTCTGTCTTTTTTACTTTAGCCATCTGTTGAGTGTTTATATATCTCATTGTTATGATAATTTACATATTTTTATGATTACTGTTGTTGAGACTGTTCAAAATTTGTGTGAATGTGTGAGAACTTTTAAGGATAGTGTTGAATATCCTTTCACATTTTTCTTGGCTATATAAATATCTTCTTTTGAGAAGTTCAAGACTTTTGCCTGCAGTCTGTGGGATGTCTGCATTTTTCATATGATATAAAGGAGTGAGAGTGGGAAGGAGGATGGCTATCTATCTACATGTTTGTATCTGATAGGCATGTTTGTTCTTCAGATTCATCTCCAGTTTTGTTCTTCTTTAAGCTTATCTTTGCTCTCTTTGGCCCTTTAAATTTCCAAGTAACTTTTAAATCAGTGTATTATAAGCCCCCGCCTCCACTACTAACATACAGATTAAAAAAAAAAAAAACTGCCAGTATTTTAATTAGAATTTCAATGAATCCACTGATTAATTTGAGTAAATTGACCTTTTATTTTAAATATTTTCTATTCCAATCCATGACTATGATAAATCTCACTGTTTAATTTCTTTCTTTAATATTATAAGTGTTCAAGAGAGCATGCTAAAATTTCTCACTATTTGGATTTTTTAAATTTCTCATTATATATTAGAAAATTACTTAGAAATTCTGTATCTATGTTATTAGATACAAATGTTCCAGATGTTGAGACTGGATTTAGAAAAGGCAGAGTAACCAGAGATCAACATGCCAACATCTGCTGGATCATCGAAAAAGGAAGAGAGTTTTGGAAATAATATCTATTTCTGCTTTATGGACTATACCAAAGCCTTTGACTGTGTGGATCACTACAAACTGTGGGAAATTCTTCCAGAAATGGGAATATCAGACCACCTGATCTGCTTCCTGAGATATCTGTATGCAAGTCAGGAAGCAACAGTTACAGCTGGACATGGAACAACAGACTGGTTCCAAATAGGGAAAGGAGTATATCAAGGCTGTATTTTGTCACCTTGCTTGTTTAAATTATATGCAGATTACACCACGAGAAATGCTGGACTGACTGGCTGAAGCACAAACTGGAATCAAGATTGCCTGGAGAAATATCAATAACCTCAGATATGCAGATGACACCACCCTTATGGCAGAAAATGAAGAAGAACGAAAGAGCCTCTTGATGAAAGTGAAAGAGGAGACTGAAAAAGTTGGCTTAAAGCTCAACATTCCGATAACTAAGATCATAGTATCTGGTCTCATCAGTTCAGTTCAGTTCAGTGCTCAGTCATGTCCGACTCTGCGACCCCATGAATCGCAGTATGCCAGGCCTCCCTGTCCATCACCAACTCCCGGAGTTCACCCAGACTCACGTCCATCGAGTCAGTGATGCTGTCCAGCCATCTCACCCTCTGTCGTCCCCTTCTTTCCTGCCCCCAATCCCTCCCAGCATCAGAGTCTTTTCCAATGAGTCAACTCTTCGCATGAGGTGGCCAAAGTACTGGAGTTTCAGCTTTAGCATCATTCCTTCCAAAGGAATTTCAGGGCTGATCTCCTTCAGAATGGACTGGTTGGATCTCCTTGCAGTCCAAGGGACTCTCAAGAGTCTTCTCCAACACCACAGTTCAAAAGCATCAATTCTTTGGCACTCAGCTTTCTTCACAGTCCAACTCTCACATCCATACATGATCACTCACTTCATGGCAAATAGGTGGGGAAACTGGAAACAGTGACAGATTTTATATTTTGGGCTCCAAAATCACTGCAGATGGTGACTGCAGCCATGAAATTAAAACATGCTTGCTCCTTGGAAGAAAAACAATGACCAACTTAGCATTAGAGACATTACTTTGCCAACAAAGGTCTGTCTATTCAAAACTATGGTTTTTCCAGTGGTCATGTATGGGTGTGACAGTTGGACTATAAAGAAACCTGAGCACCGAAGAATTGATGCTCTTGGACTGTGGTGCTGGAGAAGACTCTTGAGAGTCCCTTGGACTGCAAGAAGATCCAACCAGTCCATCCTAAAGGAAATCAGTCCTGAATATTCATTGGAAAGACTGATGCTGAAGCTGGAACTCCAATACTTTTGCCACCTGATGCAAAGAACTGACTCCTTGGCAAAGACCTTGATGCTGACAAAGACTGAATATGGGAGGAGAAGAGGATGACAGAGGATGAGATTATTGTATGGCATCCCCAATTCAGTGGGCATAAATTTGGGTAACTCCTGGAGTTGGTGATGGCCAGGGAGGCCTGGTGTGCTGTAGTCCATGGGGTCACAGAGTCGGACAGTACTGAGTGACTGAACTGAACTGTTATTAAATATGTGGAAACATTTCTTATTTAGTCTTTCTTTGGATCATTATGAAGTATCCCTTCTGACTTCTAATAATATTTTTGCTTTAGAATCTAAATTTGAGAGATACTAACTTAGTGGCACTAGATTACATTTAGTGATTTTTTGAAGGAGAAGAGGATGACAGAGGATGAGATTATTGTATGGCATCCCCAATTCAGTGGGCATAAATTTGGGTAACTCCTGGAGTTGGTGATGGCCAGGGAGGCCTGGTGTGCTGTAGTCCATGGGGTCACAGAGTCGGACAGTACTGAGTGACTGAACTGAACTGTTATTAAATATGTGGAAACATTTCTTATTTAGTCTTTCTTTGGATCATTATGAAGTATCCCTTCTGACTTCTAATAATATTTTTGCTTTAGAATCTAAATTTGAGAGATACTAACTTAGTGGCACTAGATTACATTTAGTGATTTTTTGATGAATCAGTTTCTATTCTATTTGTAAACTTTCTGAGTTACTTGTTTGTAAGGAGAAAATACTTTTGCTTTTTTTGTTTTTAATCCTGCCTGACTGTCTAAATCATTTCCTTGCAGTTTAAGATATTTTATAAGTAAAATAGTTATTGATATAGTTGAGCTTATATGTACCTATTGCCTATTTGGGATTTATCTTTTTTCACATATTCTATGTTTCTTTTTATTTCTTTTCTTACCTTTTAAAAATTACCCAGGTATTTTAAACTTTAAGTTTTTAATCTCTGTATGGTTACTCTAGAGATTACATAACATTTACTTATATGTGTTAGAATCTAATATAAATATACTTATATCTCTTCCCAGACAATGCTAAAACTTTCAGATAATTTAACTCCCTTTATCTATTCCATCTTCTTGTTTATTATTGTCATGTATTTTAATTCTAAATACAATTAAGCTCAACAGAACATTATTATTGTTTAGTAAAGTCTAAGTTCATTTATATATTAATATAATAGATATTTACCATTCTCATTGCTCTTTGTTACAGGGTCGCAAAGAGTCGGACACGACTGAGCGACTGAACTGAACTGATCCATGGTCATTTCTTTCTGCTTGAAGAGTTACTGAGGGTCTGCCAAGGAAAATTGTCTTAGTGTTTTCCTTTTTCTATCTGAAGATTTTTATTGTCTCTTAATTCTTGGAGGATATTTAAATTAAGTATAGAATTGTGCTGCTAAGTTGCTTCAGTCGTGTCTGACTCTGTGCAACCCCATAGACAGAAGCCCACCAGGCTACCCTGTCCCGGGGATTCTCCAGGCAAGAACACTGGAGTGGGTTGCCATTTCCTTCTCCAATGCATGAAAGTGAAAGGTGAAAGTGAAGTTGCTCAGTCATGTCTGACCCTCAGCGACCCCATGGACTGCAGCCTACCAGGCTCCTCCGTCCATGGGATTTTCCAGGCACGAGTACTGGAGTGGGGTGCCATTGCCTTCTCCAAAGTATAGAATTGTACACTGCCAGTTACTTTCTTTCAACATTTTAAATATATTTTTCAATTGTTTTCTTAATTCCATCATTTCTATCAGGAAGTTTACGATGACTTTTATCATTATTCTTTTGAAGGAAACATGTCTTTTCTTGTTATTTTAAATATCTTATTCATGTCATTAGTTTTTAATAGTTTTACTACAGTATCACTAAGTGTGGCTTTATGTATATTTATTCTTTTAGAATTCATAGGCTCTTTATGACTTAAAGCTTTTATTTAATTTGGAGTAAAACTCAGTCATTATATTTTCCTTACTAGTATCCTAATTATATAATAGACATTTTCACTAGCTCTCATATATATCAAAAATTGTTTTCAACATTTTTCTTTCTGTGCATTGGTTTTAATATTTCCTGCTGATAAACCTTTAAGTTTGATAGTCATTTTCTCCACATTCAATATGTTGTTAAACCCATCTATTAAGTTTTTATTTTAAGGTCATTTGTCTCTCAGTTCTAGAATTTCTATGCTGTGTTGTTCATCTTGTTCTCTATCTTTTTGATCATGTTCATTGTAGTTTTCTGAATTCTATGTCTTATCTTCATTTCATGTATTCTGTGCATATTGGTGTATTTTTTTCTTTTGTTTCTGATTTTGGAAGCTTGATGAATTTTTAACTGAATGACAGGAATTTTGCATAAAACTGAAATATATCTATGTTTCTATCTACCTACCTATATCAGACTGTTCACATTGTTCTTAGTGAACAGCTAGAGTAAGAATAGATCATCATAATCCAATCAAAATCTCAACTGGCAGGGAATTGGGGTTAATCTTAGTAAGATTTAGTCCAACTTTACTATCTCCTCTTTCCTAAGGCATAACTCTCTAGTGTGTTTGAGAAATTTCAGGTCTTACCAGTGCCTTTTCTATTCTCTGTGAATAATAATTTTTATTTGTTAATACCATGAGACACTCAAAAGCCCTATTCAGCATTTCAGTTGATTTATCCCTGGTTTCTTGTAATTTTTCCTATGCAGTCTGAGTTCAGTCATTCAGTCAGGTTCAACCCTTTGCGAACTCATGGACTGCAGCACGCCAGGCCTCACAGTCCATAAACAACTCCTGTTTATTCAAACTCATGTCCATTGAGTCGGTGATGCCATCCAACCATCTCATCTTCTGTTGACCCCTTTTCCTCCTGTCTTCAATCCTTCCCAGCATCAGGTCAGTTCAGTTCAGTCTCTCAGTTGTGTCCCACTCTTTGCAACCCCATGGACTACAGCACACCAAGCCTCCCTGTCCATCACCAACTCCAGGAACTACTCAAACTCATGTCCATTGAGTCAATGATTCCATCCAACCATCTCATCCTCTGTCATCCCCTTCTGCTCCCATCTTCAGTCTTTCCTAGCATCAGGATCTTTGCCAAGGAGTCAGTTCTTTACATCAGGTGGCAAATGTATTGGAGTTTCAGCTTCAGCATCAGTCCTTCCAATGAATATTCAGCACTGATTTCCTTTAGGATGGACTGATTGGATCTCCTTACAGTCCAAGGGACTTTCAAGAATCTTCTCCAACACCACAGTTCAAAAGCATCAATCTTCAGTGCTCAGCTTTCTTTAGAGTCCAACTGTTACAACCCATGCATGACTACTGGAAAAACCATAGCCTTGACTAGCAGAACCTTGGTTTGTAACTTAATGTCTCTCTCTCTCTTTTAATATGCTGTCTAAGTTGATCACTGTTTTACTTCCAAGTAGCAAGCATGTTTTAATTTCATGGCTGCAGTCACCATCTGCAGTGATTTTGGAGCCCAGAAAAATAAAGTCAGCCACTGTTTTCACTGTTTCCTAATCTATTTCCCATGAAGTGATGGGACTGGATGCCATGACCTTATTTTTCTGAATGTTGAGCTTTAAGCCAACTTTTTCAGTCTCCTCTTTCACTTTCATCAAGAGGCTCTTTAGTTCTTCACTTTCACCATAAAGATGGTGTCATCTGTATATCTGAGGTTATTGATATTTCTCTCAGCAATCTTGATTCCAGTTTATGCTTCACCCAGTCCAGCATTTCTCATGATGTAATCTGAAAATAAGTTAAATAAACAGGGTGACAATATACAGCCTTGATGTACTCTTTTTTCCTATTTGGAACCAGTCTGTTGTTCCATGTCCAGTTCTAACTGTTGCTTCCTGACCTGCATACGGATATCTCAGGAAGCCGATCAGGTGGTCTGGTATTCCCATCTCTTTCAGAATTTTCCACAGTTTATTGTGATCCACACAGTCAAAGGCTTTGGCATAGTCAATAAGGCTTAAGTAGATGTTTTCCTGGAACTCTCTTGCTTCTTTGATGATCCAACGGATGTTGGCAATTTGATCTCTAGTTCCTCTGCCTTTTCTAAATCCAGTTTGAACATCTGGAAGTTCTCAGCTCACATACTGTTGAAGCCTGGCTTGTAGAATTTTGAGCATTATTTTGATAGCATGTGAGATGAGTGCAAATATGCAATAGTTTGAGCACTCTTTGGCATTGCCTTTCTTTGGGATTGGAATGAAAACTGACCTTTTCCAGTCCTGTGGCACTGCTGAGTTTTCCAAATTTGCTGGCATATTGAGTGCGCACTTTCATAGCATCATCTTTTAGGATGTACAATAGCTCAACTGGAATTCCATCACCTCCACTAGCTTTTTTCATAATGATGCTTGACTTCACATTCCAGGATGTCTCGCTCTAGGTGAGTGATCACACCATCATGATTATCTGGGTTGTGAAGATCTTTTTTGTACCGTTCTTCATGTATTCTTGCCACCTCTTCTTAATATCTTCTACTTCTGTTAGATCCATACCATTTCTGTCCTTTTTGCAAGAAAAGTTCCCTTGATATTTCTAATTTCTTGAAGAAATCTATAGTCTTTCCCATTCTATTGT
Source organism: Aepyceros melampus (assembly GCA_006408695.1). Lineage (NCBI taxonomy): Eukaryota > Metazoa > Chordata > Mammalia > Artiodactyla > Bovidae > Aepyceros > Aepyceros melampus. The sequence goes on from SJXQ01004781.1 coordinate 237,664, forward strand.
TTTCCTCTATTTCTCTGCATTGATCACTGAGGGGGGCTTTCTTATATCTCTTTGCCATTCTTTGGAAATTTGCACTCAAACGGGTATATCTTTCCTTTCTCCTTTGCCTTTCACTTTTCTTCTTTTTATAGCTGTTTGTAAAGCTTCCTCAGACAACCATTTTCCCTTTTTGCATTTCTTTTTCTTGAGGATGGTCTTGATCACTGCCTCCTGTACAATGTCATGAACCTCCATCCTTAGTTCTTCAGGCCATCTGTCTATCAGAGCTACCCCTTTGAATCTATTTGTCACATCCCCTCTATAATTGTAAAGGATTTGATTTAGTTCATGCTGAAATGTCTAGTAGTTTTCCATACTTTTTTCAATTTAAGTCTGAATTGGCAATAAGGAGTTCACGATCTTACCCACAGTCAGCTCATGGTCTTGTTTTTGTTGACTGTACAGAACTTCTCCATTTTTGGCTGCAAAGAATATTATCAATATGATTTCAGTATTGACCATTTGGTGATGTCCATGTGTAGAGTTTTCTCTTGTGTTGTTGGAAGAGGGTGTTTGCTATGACCAGTGCATTCTCTTGGCAAAACTCTTTTCAGCCTTTGCCCTGCTTCATTCTGTACTCCAAGGCCAAATTTGCCTGTTACTCCGGGTATTTCTTGACTTCCTACTTTTGCATTCCAGTCCCCTATAATGGAAAGGATATCTTTTGGGGTTTAGTTCTAGAAGGTTTTGAGGGTCTTCATAGATCCCTTCAACTTCAGCTTCTTCAGCATTACTGGTTAGGGCATAGACTTGAATTACTGTTATATGGAATGATTTGACTTGGAAATGAACAGAGATGATTCTGTCATTTTGAGATTGCATCCAAGTCTACATTTCAGACTATTCTGTTGGCTATGATGGCTACTCCATTTCTTCTAAGGGATTCTTGCCCACAATAGTAGATATAATGATCATCTGAGTTAAATTCACCCATTCCAGTCCATTTTAGTTTGCTGATTCTTAAAATGCCAATGTTCACTCTTGCCATCTCCTGTTGGACCACTTCCAATTTGCCTTGATTCATGGACCTAACATTCCAGGTTCCTATGCAATATTGTGCTTTACAGCTTCCATCTTTACTTTCATCACCAATCACATCCATAACTGAGTGTTGTTTTCGCTTTGGCTATGTCTCTTCATTCTTTCCAGTTAGTTCTCCACTGATCTCTAATGGCATATTAACCTTAGTACATAGCAATCCTTCTGGTTTTCCCTTACCTTATACTTTCTAGTTTCTCCAGAAGATATCGTCTCAATATACCCCTTTCCTTATGAAGGCTTTCCCTATATATATATTTTAATTTGTATGAAGGTAGAATAAATGGAATTAAACTGAACACACAAAATTAGCTTCCTATTTATGATCAGGAGCTATAGAAACACTGAAAAATTTCATATCCTAAGTTCTTTAATTCAGTTACTTTTATTATTTTTTAATGTATAATAAACTGTAGAAGTTATGATCAAGCTCCTACAAAATAATAGTCTTCCTTGTAAGAAATATTAGCAGAAAGACTTTCTTTAAAATTTCAATTATATATATATATCCTTTAATAAAAAATTTATTTCTAGAAAAGTTTTTTTATAGAATCCTACCCAGGTGAAAAATAATTTATGCAAAGGTTTATTCATTGTTTTATGTGAGGTACCAAATTATTGGAAACAAATCAATGGCCGTCAATAAGTGAATGGGTAATAAATTATGGAATACACAGTCAATGGAAATGGATTATAAGTTTTTTAAATATGTAATTTGGATGATCTCTCAACTATGTTATAAAAAAGAATCAAATAAGTATGCATGAAAGATACTACCATTGTGTAAAAAATTGAGGAAATATATATTTGTGTGTATATGTACTTTTTTTTTTTTCATGAAGAATACTTGGTACTATGCAAGAAACTGGTGATTCCAATTGCTTTAGAAGAGTAAGTGACTATGGGACAGAGTGGAAGAACTTTTCATGGAATATCTTCCACTTTTTATGTTTAGATTTAAAACATATAAATGTGTTATCTACCAAAAATTAAAGTTATTTAAAAATCTGGCTAGATTTACAGTCTTTATTTAGTCTTAATTGTCTTCTGGAGGGTTGGACACATACACTTTCTCTGTGACTTGGACTGAGAGGTCCATTTATCTCTTCATCCTCTTTATTAACTAAGTAGAGGACTGGACTAATTATTGGAAAATTGATATGCTATCAGATATCCTAGTCTGTGCCTCCAAAACAAATCAATCTGCTGTTAACAAACTATGATCTGGGGACTTCCTTGTACAAATTGGGGAAGTCTATTATTCCACCAAGCCCCTCTTGGGTCTCTTAGACATGCTTACATATTCTGTGAATCTGTCTTGGGGTCATTTGTCAGCTCTATCAGTCATTTTTGTCCTGAAATTTACATATTTCAACACATTTCAGATTATCATTTTGTTATTGTCCTTTCCCAGTTTTTCTTCAATCTCTATAAAAATTTATTCCCGGTGTCATTTGAGGCCCTACCTTTATATTTTTTAAAATCTGAAACATAGTTCAAGCCAGTATGTTGTGTTTAACAAAAATGGTCTGAATGCTCAGAGTCAACAGAAGTTGACTTCTAAAATGCAAAGAGGAATTAAGCTACTGTTGGAAGCCACTGTTCTTAGGATTCAGAGGCCTCAAAGTAACATTTGGATTTGGGCCCAACTCTTGACAGGTTTTCACAAGTTTCAGCTCACGTAATTCATTTGAGAACATCCAGAGTGTTCCATGTTTCTGAGTCTGAATTCCCAGCTATCCTAACCCCAAAGGAAGATAGTCTTCTTTTTCTGACTCTAATACCACCTATCTCAGAGCCAACACAGTGTTTTTGCTAAATTAATGCATTCAGACTAGACAGAGATATGTGTCTTTCTTCCAAATATTTCTTCACATAAAATTACAAAAAAGGAACAGTGCTAAGAGGTACCGTAGGAAAATGTCTCCTGAAGAAGAGAACCTAAAAACATCTTTGTGTGCCAAATCCCTGAACTTGACTAGATGGCTGATTGTATCTTCTGAACAAATATGTATTATTCATGTTAATAACACTTCATATGTGTACGAAAATTTTACTAAATAGAAAACTTAACACTTAAATGCATAGTGTCTGTGTTCAAATTTTAATGCCAGCAGTTTTCTCTGAGCACTGTGGTTGGATATTTGTCTTACATTTGTGAAAATCAAAAAGCCAACTTACCGATGTCTCTAAAACAAACACAGAAAATTGCCCTAAAAACAAAGTAACGGTTTCACCCAGAAACCAAATACTGTTAACAAATTTTAAATGGCCAGTTTTTCACAAAGACAAAAATCTAACCAAACAAATACAGGCCCCCCAGTCAGTCAATCAATATAACTCTTCTGTTTTCTACACTGTACCTGTTAGCTTTAGGATAAATAAAATTTTCTTCTCTGGTATGAAACTCAGTGGCTGCCTTTGTTCTACAACAGTCTTCTCTCAATAGCTCACTTTCTTTCCTTCCTCCAGGATCAAGAACCTCTGCTTAATCCTGAGTGCTTTACTTAGAGGTAAAGCACTAAGGAAGGGAGATATTTAAAAATTATTTCACAAGAGGAGTCTTTCTTAGATGGGCTTCCTTTTTTATTTTTTTTAATGTAGAAATATGGACTACGTGATATTTCCTGTGCCATCCCATTACACGGTCTCCTTCTCTCATCTAATCAGGAGGCAGTCTTATGTGTGATTCCTCATAATATATTAATCTTCTGACTTGAGTCTGTTCATTATTTGTGCCACTATTGAACTATTCTTAGTCCATAGCAGATCCTAGTATGTAGTTCAGTTCAGTTCAGTTCAGTCACTCAGTCCTGTCCAACTCCTTGTGACCCCATAACCACAGCATTCCAGGCCTTCCTCTCCATCACCAACTCCTGGAGTCCACCCAAATGCAAGTCCACTGAGTCGGTGATGCCATCCAACCATCTCATCCTCTGTCATCCCTTTCTCCTCCTGCCCTCAATCTTTCCCAGCATCAGGGTCTTTTTCAATAAATCAGCTTTTCGCATCAGGTGGCCAAAATATTAGAGTTTCAGTTTCAACATCAGTCCTTCCAATGAACACCCAGAACTGATCTCCTTTAGGATGGACTGGTTGGATCTCCTTGCAGTCCAAGGGACTCTCAGGGGTCTTCTCCAACACCACAACTCAAAAGCATCAATTCTTCGGTGCTCAGCCTTCTTCACAGTCCAACTCTCACATACATACATGACCACTGGAAAAACCATAGCCTTGACTAAAGGATCTTTGTTGGCAAAGTAATGTCTCTGCTTTTTAATATGCTATCTAGGTTGGCCATAACTTTTCTTCCAAGGAGTACGCGTCTTTTAATTTCATGACTGCAATCACTATCTGCAGTGATTTTGGAGCCCAGAAAAATAAAGTCTGACAATGTTTCCACTGTTTCCCTGTCTATTTCCCATGAAGTGATGGGACTGGATGCCATGATCTTCATTTTCTGAATGTTGAGCTTTAAGCCAACTTTTTCACTCTCTTCTTTCACTTTCATCAAGAGGCTTTTTAGTTCTTCTTCACTTTCTGCCACAAGCGTGGTGTCATCTGCATATCTGAGGTTATTGATATTTCTCCCAGCAATCTTGATTCCAGCTTGTGTTTCTTCCAGTCCAGCGTTTCTCAAACTCTCTTCTTTCACTTTCATCAAGAGGCTTTTTAGTTCTTCTTCACTTTCTGCCACAAGCGTGGTGTCATCTGCATATCTGAGGTTATTGATATTTCTCCCAGCAATCTTGATTCCAGCTTGTGTTTCTTCCAGTCCAGCGTTTCTCATGATGTACTCTGCATATAAGTTAAATAAGCTGGGTGACAATATACAGCCTTGATGTACTCCTTTTCCTATTTGGAACCAGTCTGTTGTTCCATATCCAGTTCTAACTGTTGCTTCCTGACCTGCATATAGGTTTCTCAAGAGGCAGGTCCGGTGGTCTGGTATTCCCATCTCTCTCAGAATTATCCACAGTTTATTGTGATCCACACAGTCAAAGGCTTTAGCATAGTCAATAAAGCAGAAATAGATGTCTTTTTGGAACTCTCTTGCTTTTTCCATGATCCAGCGGATGTTGGCAATTTGATCTCTGATTCCTCTGCTTTTTCTAAAACCAGCTTGAACATCTGGAAGTTCACGGTTCACGTATTGCTGAAGCCTGGTTTGGAGAATTTTAAGCATCACTTTACTAGTGTGTGAGATGAGTGCAATAGTTACTCATGAGAGCACGTAGTTACTATATACTTAATATTTTGTGAGTAAATGAGTGTTCATGGTATACCAAAAACTATGTACATTATTAAGCACTAAATTTGGAAATTCTTATCCCACTACCTTGAATAAAATAAAATATTAGACATTTTATTTAGAGAATAATAAAAGCAATATAAAATAAAATGATAATAAGCAAAAACTCAGTTGGAGAGCTGTGTATGTACATATGTATGTATATGTACTCTCCATGTTCCGAATGTATTTAAGATAGCTTATAGGACACATATAAAACAAGATGATAATACATTTTTCCTAAAGATGATAGAAATGACATATAAAAGAATAAGGGTGTATAACAGTTCCAGAAGGTCCTAGTAGCTGTGAGATTGGAGGAAATAGGAGTTGATTTGAGCCATTACGAAGATATTTCAATGTTTAGAATGAAAGCAGATGGAAAAGGGGGTCAGAAAAACTAGAACACTGTTTTAAAATCCCTGGAGAAGGAAATGGCAACCCACTCCAATATTCTTGCTTGGAGAATCCCATGGATGGAGGAGCTTGGTAAGCTACAGTCCACGGGGTCACAAAGAGTCGGACACGACTGAGCGACTTCACTTCACTGTTTTAAAATAACAGATTAGAATGAATATATTTGACATAGAAGCAGGGAAGTTCAAGGTTTTCTGGAGGTCTTTTTAGGGAAATAAAATAAAATTATGAAAGCAAAGTTAAAACAGGCTCCGTAAGGGGCGTATGCAAGTGAGAAGCCTTAGTTTCTAATGGGTACACATAGCTGTTCATGTGGTAAAGTGGCCCATCCAAACAGGAATCAGGACATTTTGATGGGAGTTAGAAAAAGTGAGACTGTAGAGAAGAGATGAAATGTGAAAGACTGAGATCACAGAATGTTAAAATTAAGCTTGAGTCTATAAGCAACTTTATAGCCATGTCATGAGATGTAAAAACTGGTATCTTTAAAAGACTCATTTAGGAAGGGAGAACAAGATGGCAGAGGAGTAGGTTAAAGTGGAGTACATCTCTCTCCACAGATATATCAAGCATACACCCTCAGACACAGAAGTGCATGCAGAGTCCCTGCTTAGAGCAGACAGAAGTACCTGACCAGTAGAAAAGAATATATAGACCCATGCAAAACTCAAGATCAAGCCCTGAGCCTTTGGAGTGGGAGCACTGAATTAAGACCCTAGAATACTGGAGAACTAACCCTAGGGGGTATCAAATAGTGAGAACTTACACAAAGGAAACCACTGTAATACAAGACCTGGCATCACCCAACCATCAATAGCAGCCTGTACAGGATGCTTCATCTAAACAACAAACAAAACAAAAATAAAAACTCAATCATCAGCAGACAGGATTACCTCACTCAACTTTGTCCATCAGAGGAAAAACAAACAAACAAACAAACAAAAATCTCAGAACAAATCTCACCCTATAAGAACCTACACTAACCACTGGAACAAACTTAGAGGGCAGAAAGCAAAAGGAAGAAAGAATTCAGCCTTGGAGCCTGAGAAAAGGAGACCTCAAACACAATAAGTTAAAATAATACTAATAATAATGAAAGGGCAGAGAAATACTACAAAAATGAAGGAACAAACTAGAAACAGAGAGTTGGAAATAAATAAAGAGGAAATAGGCAAACTACCTGAAAAATAATTTAGAATAATGATAGTAAAGATGATCAAAAACCTTGAAAACAAAATGGAGAAAATGCAAGAATCAATTAACAAATACCTAGAAGAATTAAAGAATAAACATCCAGAGGTAAACAACACTATTACTGAAATTAAAAATACTCTAGAAGGAATCAATAGCAGAATATCTGAAGCAGAAGAACAAAGAGCTGGAAGATAAAATGCTGGAAACAACTTCTGAAGAGCTGAATAAAATAAAAAGAATGAAAAGAACTGAGGATAGTCTCAGAGACCTCTGGGACAATATCAGACACACCAACATTCGAATAATAAGGGTTCTAGAAAAAGAAGAGAAAAAGAAAGGGTATGAGAAAATTTTTGAAGAGATTATAGTTGAAAATTTCCCCAACATGGAAAAGGAAATAGTCAATTAACTCCAAGAGACACAAAAAGTCCCATACAGGATAAACCCAGGGAGAAACACACCAAGACACATACTCATCAAACTAACAAATACTAAAGAGAAAAACACAGCAAGGGAAAAGCAGCAAGTAACATAGAAGGGAAACCCCATACAATTAACAGCTGATCATTCCACAGAAATTCTACAGACCACAAGGAAATGGCAGGATATATTTAAAGTACTGAAAGGGAAAAACTCACAACCAAGATTACTGTACCCAGCAAGGATATCACTCAAAATTGATGGAGAAATCAAAAGCTTTTCAACAATCAAAAGTTAAGAGAATTCAGTACCACCAAACCAGCTTTACAACAAATGTTAAGGGGACTATATAGGCAAGAAATACAAGAGATTTACAAAATCAACCCAAACAATTAAGAAAATGTCAATAGGAACATATATATCAATAATTACTTTAAATGTAAAAGGATTAAATGCTCCAACTGAAAGACTGGCTGAATGGATACAAAAACAAGACCTATATATATGCTGTCTACAAGAAACCCACTTTACATTTCAAAACACATATAAAGTGAGAGGATGGAAAAATATATTCCATGCAATGGGAAGCAAAAGAAAGCTGAAGTAGCTTTATATCAGACAAAATGTACCTTAAAATAAATAAGATTACAAAAAATAAGGAAGGACACTATATGATGATCAAGGGATCAATCCAAGAGGAAGACATAGCAATTGTAAATACCTATGCACCCAAATAGGAGTACCTGAATACAAAAGGCAAACACTAACAAACTAACAAATTGAAAGATAATAACCATATAATAATCTCAATAAATGCAGAAAAAACCTTTGGCAGAAATCAGCACTCATTTATGATTAAAACTCTTCAAAAAATGGGCATAGAAGGAACCTACCTCAACATAGTAAAGGCCATATATGATAAGCCTACAGCAAACATTATTCTCTCTGATAAGAAACTGAAAGCATTCCTGCCAAGAACAGGAACAAAACAAGGGTGTCCCCTCTCAACTCTATTATTCAATATAGTTCTGGAAGTCCTAGCTATAGCAATCAGAGAAGAAAAAGAAATAAAAGGAATACAGATCAGAAAAGAAGTAAAGCTCTCACTGTTTTCAGATGACATGATAGTATACATGAAAAATCCTAAAGATAATATCATAAAATTACTAGAGCTAATCAGTGAATTTAGCAAAGTTGCAGGATACAAAATCAATACACAGAAATCACATGCATTTCTATATACTAACAATGAAAAAATCAGAAAGAGAAATTAAGGAATCAATCTCATTCACCATTGCAACAAAAAGAATTAAATATCTAGGAATAAACATATCTCCATGAAATTAAAAGACACTCCTTGGAAGAAAAGTTATGAGCAACCTAGATAGCATATTGAAAAGCAGAGAATTACTTTGCTGACTAACGTCCGTCTAGTCAAGGCTATGGTTTTTCCTGTGGTCATGTATGGATGTGAGAGTTGGACTGTAAAGAAGGCTGAGGGCTGAAGAATTGATGCTTTTGAGCTGTGGTGTTGGAGAAGACTCTTGAGAGTCCTTTGGACTGCAAGGAGATCCAACCAGTCCATTCTTGAAGGAGATCAGCCCTGGGATTTCTTTGGAAGGAATGATGCTAAAGCTGAAGCTCCAGTATTTTGGCCACCTTATACGAAGAGTTGACTCATTGGAAAAGACCCTGATGCTTGGAGGGATTGGTGGCAGGAGGAGAAGGGGACGGCCGAGGATGAGATGGCTGGATGGCATCATGGACTTGATGGATGTGAGTCTGAGTGAATTCTGGGAGTTGGTGATGGACAGAAAGGCCTGGCGTGCTGCAATTCATGGGGTCGCAAAGAGTCAGACACAACTGAGCAACTGAACTGAACTGAACTGACCCTTCAAATGTAAGAGTTGGACTGTGAAGAAGGCTGAGCACCGAAGAATTGAAGCTTTTGAACTGTGGTGTTGGAGAAGACTCTTGAGAGTGCTTTGGACTGCAGGGAGATCCAACCAGTCCATTCTGAAGGAGATCAACCCTGGGATTTCTTTGGAAGGAATGATGCTAAAGCTGAAGCTCCAGTACTTTGGCCACCTCATGCAAAGAGTTGACTCACTGGAAAAGACTCTGATGCTGGGAGGGATTGGGGGCAAGAGGAGAAGGGGACAGCAGAGGATGAGATGGCTGGATGGCATCACCGACTCAATGGACATGAGTTTGGGTAGACTTCAGGAGTTGGTGATGGACAGGGAGGCCTTGCATGCTGTGATTCATGGGGTCGCAAGGAGTCAGATGGCACTGAGCAACTGAATTGAACTGAACGGAAAGAAAGAAATCAAAGATGACATAAACATATGGAGGGTATTCCATATTCCTGAGTAGGAAGAATCTATATTGTGATAATGCCTATACTACCAAAAAAAACTACCGATTCATGTGATCCCTATCAAATTACCAATAGCAATTTTCACGGGACCAGAACAAAAAAATTCACAATTCATATGGAAACATAAAAAACTCTGAGTAGCCAAAAGGTCTTGAGAAAGAAGAATGGAGCTGAAGGAATCAACCTTCCTGACTTTAGATTGCACTACAAAGCTACATCGTCAAGACAGTATGGTATTGTCACAAAAACAGAAATATAGACCAATGGAACAAGTTACAAAGCCCAGAAATAAACCCATGCACCTATGGGTACCTTAATTTTGACAAAGGAGGCTATAGTATACAATGGGGCAAAGACAGCCTCTTCATTAAATGGTGCTAGAAAAACTGGACAGCTACATGTAAAATAATGAAATTAGAACACTTCCTAACACCGTACACAAAGATAAACTGAAAATGGATTAAAGACCTAAATGTGAGACCAGAAAATATAAAACTCTTAGAAGAAAACGTAGGCAGAACACTGGATGACATAAATCAAAGGAAGATCCTCTATGACCCACCTCCTAGATTAACAGAAATAAAAAAAATAGTAAACAAGTGAGACCTGATTAAACTTAAAAGCTTTTGCACAGCAAAGGAAACTATAAGCAAGATAAAAAGACAACCCTCAGAATGGGAGAAAGTAATAGCAAGTGAAACAACTGACAAAGGATTAATTTCTAAAATATACAAGCAGCTCATACAACTCAATACCAGGAAAACAAACAACCCAATCAAAAAAGGGGAGAAGGACCTAAACAGACATTTCTCCAAAGAAGACATACAGATGACTAACAAACACATGAAAAGGTGCTCAACATTGCTCATTGTTCCAGAAGTGCAAATCAAACCAAAATGAGATGTTACCTCATGATGGTCATAATGGTGATCATGAAAAATTCGACAAAAAATAAACGGTGGAGAGGGTGTGGAGAAAAGGGGATGCTCTTGCACTGTTAGTGGGAATGTAAATTGATACAGCCACCATGGAAGACAGTATGGAGATTACTTTACAACTTAGGAATGAAACACCATGTGACCCAGGAATCCCACTCCTAGGCATATACCCTGAGGAAACTCGGGCTGAAAAAGACACATATATCTCATTGTTCATTGCAGCACTATTTACAATAGCTAGAACATAGAAGCAACCACATGAATGAATGAAGTTGTGGTACATATTCACAATGGAATATTACCCAGCCATATAAAGGAATACATTTGAGTCAATTCTGATGAGATGGATGAATCTAGAGTCTATTATACACAGTGAAGTGAGCCAGAAAATGAAAGATAAATATATTTCAGCACACATATATGGAATCCAGAAAAATGGTACTGTAGAATTTATTTACAGGGCAGCAATGGAGAAACAGACACAGAATAGACTTGTGAACATGGGGAGATGGAAGGACAGGGTGAGATGTATGGAAAGAGTAACATGGAAACTTACATTACCAACTGTAAAATAGATAACCAATGGGAATTTGCTGTAAGAGTCAGAAAACTCAAACAGGGACTCTGTATCAATCTAGGGGAATGGGATGAAGAGGGAACTGGGAGGGGGGTTCAAAAAGGATGGGATATATGTATACCTATGGCTGAATCATGTTGAGGTTTTACAGAAAACAATGAAGTTCTGTAAAGCAATTATCCTTCAATTAAAAAAAATTAAAGATTCATTTAGAAAGATAATGAATTTGGGAATGGAGGTAAGAAGACACATTGCAAGGATATATGTGTGATTCCTGAAATGATAAACATCTTAACAGACTTCATGAATTATGCCATATTTAGAATTATGTTCATTGTGAAAATAGCAGTTTTTAACCGGTGCTAAAAATGGTAGAGTATTGTACCTGAAGAAAGAGGTTACAATCAGGGAGGAATATTATATCTATTAAAATAATTTTATTTCATGAGCCTTTGAGAACAATAATGAATGAAGTTTAACAGTTCACAGTCTAATCGTTATTGAAGAGGTTAGCATTCTTCATCTGAGATTTCTTAAACAAAGTTTTAAAATTATTGGGAATTTTATTTTGTTTTGATTTGATTGACATGAATGTTCTGGAAAATATGGGACCCACATTTGTCATCATATTTCCCTCTGTGCTCAGAACTATTGTAGATTTCACTGAGAGCTTCATGGAGAGATAGAGTCCGTTGAGTCTTAAAAGTCTTTAAACAGAAATTTAAACACACTATCCTGGTTCATCTAGGAAAGTTCATTACTGATTCATTACTTCTAGCAAGGTAATGCTCAAAATTCTCCAAGCCAGGCTTAAACAGTATATGAACCGTGAACTTCCAGATGTTCAAGCTGGATTTAGAAAAGGCAGAGGAACTGGACATCAAATTATCAACATCCACTGGATCATAGAAAAAGCAAGAGAGTTACAGAAAAAATATCTACTTCTGCTTTATTGACTGTGCCAAAGACTTTGACTGCATGGATCACAACAAACTGGAAAATTCTTAAATAGTTGGGAATACCAGACCACCTGACCTGCCTCCTCAGAAATCTGTATGCAGGTCAAGAAGCAACAGTTAGAACTGGACATGGAAAAACAGACTGGTTCCAAACAGGAAAAGGAGTATGTCAAGGCTGTATATTGTCACCCTGCTTATATGTCACCTTAACTTATATGCAGAGTACATTATGAGAAACACTCGGCTGGATGAAGCACAAGCTGGAATCAAGATTGCTGGGAAAATGTCAATAGCCTCAGATATGCAGATGACACCACCCTATGGAAGAAAGTGAAGAAGAACTAAAGAGCCTCTTGATGAAAGTTAAAGAGAGAATGAAAAAGTTGACTTAAAACTCAACATTCATAAAAGTAAGATCATGACATCTGGTCCCGTCACTTCATGGCAAACATGTGGGGGAACAATAGAAATGGTGAGAGACTTCTTTTTTTCGGGGGCGAGGGGACTCCAAGATCACTGCAGATGGTGCATGCAGCCATGAAATTAAAAGATGCTTGCTCCTTGAAAGAAAAGTTATGACCAACCTAGACAGCATATTAAAAAGCAGAGACATGACCTTGCCAACAAAGGTCCATTTAGTAAAGCTATGGTTTTTCCAGTACTCATGTATGGATGAGAGTTGGACTATAAAGAAAGCTGAGCACCAAGGATTGATGCTTTTGAACTATGGTGTTGGAGAAGACTCTTAAGAGTCCCTTGGACTGTAAGGAGATCAAACCAGTCAATCCCAAAGAAAATGAATCCTGAATATTCATTGGAAGGATTGATGCTGAAGCTGAAGCTCTAATATTTTGGCCCCCTGATGTGAAGAACTGACTCATTGGAAAAGATCCTGATCCTGGGAAAGATTGATGGCGGGAGGAGAATGAGACAAAGAGGATGAGATGATGGGATGGCATCACGGACTCAATGGACATGAATTTGAGTAAGCTCTGGGAGTTGGTGATGGACAGGGAAGGTAGCCTTGCTGCAGTCTATAGGGTCACAAAGAGTCAGGTATGACTAGTGACTGAACTGAACTCATTTTGGCTCTTCACCTGGCAAATAAAGTAGAAATTCAGTTTTTTGGTTTCCTAGGAAAGTAGTATGTTTTCTAACAGAACATCAAGATATTTTCTTAAATTAGATAAGATCAAAAATTTTAAAAAGTGAACTGATAAACTTTCTGATAACACTTTAAAAATCTTGTAGAGCTGTTTTTCTAGGGAAAAATCAGCCTACTCTTTTAGACATACTCTATTCTGTCTAGACTTTTGAATAGAACTTGGCAAAAGATAAATGTTAAAATAAAAACAAAATTAAAGAGACTTTCATTTTTAAATCCACTTACCAATGGTCATCAATGGATGCTATGGGAGAGAAATATAGAGGGAACAGAATATTTCTTGATGAAAAGACATCACCCTTCACATTGCTTACAAGCTGCAGTGGGACAATAAGGCATCATGTGAAACCTAGATTTTAGTCTTGTTTAAAAAAATTGAAAATTGAAGGGTAGTGGCAGACAATTAGAGGAGTTTGAATATGAATTAAAGAGGAGAGTGAAAAGAGTTGGCTTAAAGCTCAACATTCAGAAAACGAAGATCATGGCATCTGGTCCCACACTTCATGGGAAACAGACGGGGAAACAGGGGAAACAGTGTCAGACTTTATTTTTTTGGGCTCCAAAATCAGTGCAGATGGTGACTGCAGCCATGAAATTAAAAGATGCTTACTCCTTGGAAGAAAAGTTGTGACCAACCTAGATAGCATATTCAAAAGCAGAGATATTACTTTGCCGACTAAAGTCCGTCTAGTCAAGGCTATGGTTTTTCCAGTAGTCATGTATGGATGTGAGAGTTGGACTGTAAAGAAGGCTGAGCGCCGAAGAATTGATGCTTTTGAACTATGGTGTTGGAGAAGACTCTTGAGAGTCCCTTGGACTGCAAGGAGATCCAAGCAGTCCATTCTGAAGGAGATCAACCCTGGGATTTCTTTGGAAGGAATGATGCTAAAGCTGAAGCTCCAGTACTTTGGCCACCTCATGAGAAGAGTTGACTGATTGGAAAAGACCCTGATGCTGGGAGGGATTGGTGGCAGGAGGAGAAGGGGACGACAGAGGAGGAGATGGCTGGATGGCGTCACTGACTCCATGGGCATGGGTCTGGGTGAACTCCGGGAGTTGGTGATGGACAGGGAGGCCTGGCGTGCTGCGATTCATGGGGTCGCAAAGAGTCAGACACGACTGAGCGACTGAACTGAACTGAACTGAACTGAATACGAATTAATTTATAGGAATTATGTGTAATGATATCTAAATATCAAATTACAGTTTGGACCAGTTGCTTTTAACTATAGTTTGTGTTAACCTGTAGTGTGCTCTGTGTGTGTGGATGGCAGCAGAAGTAGTAGGAGCAGCAAGTAAGGATAAGGAATCTTTCTGAAGGGCTGCATTAGAATCATGTACCCTGTAGGAGAGTTTAACAGGCAAAGAAGAGATGTTAAGCATGCAAAACAAATATTTACGACACCATTTCTAATTTTTAGCCTCTGTTTTCTGGAGTTTATTCTTACCCCTTTTCAGAGACCATTTTTCCTAGAACCTGTTTCTCTAAGGATCCTCATCTTTTCTTGGGAGTGGCCAGTGAAAATTCAAAGACTTCTATTCCTCTTTTATGTAGAAGAGTAATAAGCTTTCAGACCATCTTTCACGACCAAAAAGGATCGTTAAGGTATTTCCTAAGAAAATAATTAAGAAAAATAAAAGTAAAAAGAAAGCTTCTGTCTTGTGTTTTCAAATTTAGTATTAATAGCATAAAAAGTAAGAGGAAGCTTTGAAATTTGAACATTTCTTAAAAGTAACACCCTCTTAGGGTAGAGGATAGAGGACATAAAATCCTTCCTTTCTTTGTCTAATAAAAATCTTACATTTTGATACTTCTCTTTCCTCCTCCCACATCCTTAGAAATTGTATACTGCTTATTACTTGTGATTCATAAATACTGATTCCCTGGTGGCTCAGATGGTAAAGAATCGGCCTGCAGTGTGGGAGACCTGAGTTCTATCCCTGGGTAAGGAAGATCCCCTGGAGAAGGGAAAGGCTACCCACTCCAGTATTCTTGCCTGGAGAATTCTATGGACAGAGGAGCCTGGTGAGTTATAGTCCATGGAGTCACAGAGAGTTGGACATGACTGAATGACTGAGCGCAGAGTAGATACTGCATGAATTTCCAGTTTCTGGGCTTTCCTTGCTCACTACTCTATTTGGTGAATGGACTGCTTTTTTAATCTGTCTCTTGGCTTAACCCTTCTCTTTTTCTGTTTATTGGTATTACACTTGTCAGGCACTACAGGTTCTTTTTCAATAAATACTAAGATCATAGAGGCCCAGAACAAGGCATAGTCATGGGTGGTGTTGCTAGGTGTCAGAAATAAAGGCAATGGAAATCTAGACTGGTTCTGGGTCACCAGGACAAAGAGCTGTTATTGTCACTCTGCAAGTCTCCAATGAACTGAAAGGTCTGGATTTTTAGAATCATGTGGCTACATAGTCCTGACATACATTGAAACATTCTCCTTTCCACATTTTTGGAAATACAGTTTCTTAAATTGTTCTATTGTATGCTATTTTGTCATATATGAGAAAATAATTGGTTCTTTATTAATCGTTACTAAAAAGCTTATTACACCATGAAAATCTGTCTTCCAGTCTACTTCACAATATCCCTGACAAGTAAATGTCATCAGCATTATCCTTTGCATGGGTGAGGAAGCTAAAAATCAGAGAGGCATAGGCTTACAAATCACACTGGTGAGAGAGTTAGGCACAAGCTCCGGGTTTCTGGCCTCTGGTTTTTTGTTATTGCATAATGTTATAGCATGATGTTAAATTTTATTTGGAATGTTATCTTTATGCTTGCACATGTCTCATTCTATTACATTCTCCAGCCTCAACCTCAAGTGGGGTCACTTGACCCCATTTACTGCAGTGAGAGGAAGACAGAAGCAAGACTCTCTCTATTTTCTGACCACCCTGACTTACTGCTCCTGAGAGTTCATGAGAATCTGCTCTCTGACCCTGTAGGGAAAATAATCAAAGTCACTATTGTCACTAAAACTTCTTGTCATTCTTCTTTCTTTTACATGAAAGATATTTCATAATGAAATAAATTTTCAAGGTGGCAAAAGAACCTTGAGTTGTAATGAAAAATATAACATGATTCAGTTCAGATTTTGATCAGTTGTGTCTGACTTTTTGTGACCCCATGGACTGCAGCATGCCCTGTCCATGACCAACTCCTGGAGCTTGCTCAAACTCATGTCCATCTAGTCAGTGATGCCATCCAAACATCTTATCCTTTGTCATCTCCTTCTCCTCCTGCCTTCAGTTTTTCCCAGCCTCAGGGTTTTTTTTTTCCAGTGAGTCAGTTCTTTGCAGCAGGTGGCCAAAGTATTGGAGCTTCAGCTTCAGCATCAGTCCTTCCAATGAACATTTAGGACTGATTTCCTTTAGGACTGACTGGTTTGCAGTCAATGGACTTGCAGTCCATGGACTCTCAAGAGTCTTTTCCAACACCACATTTCAAAAGAATGAATTCTTTGGCACTCAGCTTTCTTTATGGTCCAAATCTCACATCCATACATGACTACTGGAAAAACCATAGCTTTGACTAGACAGCTCTTTGTTGGAAAGTAATGTCTCTGAGTTTTAATATGTTGTCTGGGTTTTCTTCCAAGGAGCAAGTATCTTTTAATTTCATGGTTGCAATCACCATCTGCAGTGATTTGGGAGCCCAAGAAAATAAAGTCTGTTACTTTAATATGATAACTGTAAATCATTTACTCTTCTACTACCTTAATTTACTTTAACCCATCAAAGAGTCCTAACATTCATGCCACGGCAGCATTTTTATCAGCACTATTGAACTCATCTCAGAAGGTAAAAGCTAGGATTTCTATAATTGGTTTCAAAGAGTTGAGGATACCTTCTCTTAGTGCTTCTTTTGAACTTGCCACTGTCTCTGGCCTTTAATGAGTCAAAATCAGCAAAGAGTTTTGAGTTCCAGTGAAGTTCTCAATACTGTGAATGTGTATACAAAAGAAGTGTGAAACTGTGACGGTCTTTAAGAAATTTTCAGCCTCTGTTGGAAAACAAAATTAACTGTAAAAAGAAAAAATCGGACAGGAAAATATGCAATAGCTCAGTCATAAGATGGTCAACTGTGCAAATGCCTAGAAAATGAAAGAAATATGGTAGTGACCAGAGTTTGGAGACTGATAGTGAGGAGCAAAAAGGAAAAATAACTTATGTGTAAAGCTTCATACTAGGTAAATTAGACATTTAGTGGTGCAAGTGAAAGTGAAGTTGCTCAGTCCTGTCTGACTCTTTGCGATCCCATGGGCTGTAGCCCACCAGGCTCCTCCTTCTATGGGATTCTCCAGGCAAGAATACTGGAGTGGGTTGCCGTTTTCTTCTCCAGGGGATCTTCTTGACCCAGGGATCGAACCCAGGTCTCCCAAATTGTAGGCAGATGCTGTAACCTCTGAGCCACCAGGGAATGGTCCTGGGGAGTTAAGTGTGAATACAAACAGATGCAGCTGACTTCTCTGAGGGCTTGTAGGATGAGAAAACTGTTACTGCATGTCCCTGCACGCACTGTCACCGTACGATCACAATGTCTGGATTTCCTCTGTGGCCTCCACAGACACTCGTATATAATTTTCATCAGTTCAGAAGTGCTGACCAGTCTAGTTGCAGCAATGTTTATTCCTTTAAGAAAGAACAAAGTAAGCAAAAACCTACAGATCTTTCTCTCCAACTCTTTCTCAATGACCTTCTTATAATTTGATGTCAGTGCCAATTGAAACTGTCAATGTCTTTGAAACAAGCAACTTTAACTATTTGTCTGACTACGGTTAGAGAGAAGCCTGATAGACATTATTAAACCTATCCATCTCAGGAGATAAGGGAGAAAGCTATATTCAAAATATCTTTAGAGAAACTAAACATGTTATCTTAGAAACTGACATTTGAGCATTCAAAAGACAGAATACACTTCTATATATGTCCTTCAAAATTTTTATAAGTCCTCAGATATATGTTGGTAGCATACTTCAAAAAATTTAGACCATTTTGGTCAATGGACCAAACTTTGATGAACTGAAGACGTTTTATGCTTGTAATAATAATACAACACTTTGGACTTCTGATAATCCTTTTATCTGTGGAGTTTAAGGCACATTAGATGAAAAATAGAAATAGAGGAAATGGAAGTAATGATAGCACAGTGAAAGCAAGTGTAGACATATTCTGTATAGACCAAGGTCAAAAATTTCCAAAGTGGTAACAATAATGTAACTGCTTAGTTCCTGATCTCATACACAAATGTAACAGCTCCTGCAGACTGCAACAGAAAATCAAGTGTAGAAATTGAAACTACAAAATATTCCCCCAAAGAACCTCTGACTTACTAAAGCCCTTTAGGGCAGAGTGCTATATCTTTGAACTCTAGTACAATATCTTGTCTATTCACTAGTAAAGTTTTGGATATTACTGTCCAAACAGTAACAGGAAAAAATCTACACCAAGTTAGCATGATTTAACACCAAAGCCTCCATGGGGACAATTACACAGAAGTACTGGCAGAATTCAGCCACAAAGAATAAAGATGATTTCCCAAAGTGTTTTATGAATTTCTGTAAAATTTTAATACTCATTATGACTAGAATTGTTAACACTTAGGAAAGACTGTCCACTGTTACTCTTTATGGAAATTCAAAACAAATTTACTCACATTTTTATATTTTCCCCATTCCCAAATACTTAGTGACATATTTTGAGACACCTGTGTTTTTTAAGAACATAGTTTAGGAAAAGTGAAGTGGTAGAAATAAAATTCCTCCAGGCAATAAATGATCTACTTTTGATGTCAACTACTAGAGTTATGACTATGAATAAAATATTTAGGTTGTTTAAACCTCTGTTTATTTGCCAATAAAGTAAAAATTTTTGTAGATAATGTAATCTTCTCTTCTTTCTGATAATAAAATTCAGTGACACTCTTTGAAGAATTCATTTAGAGCATAACATCTAGAAATATACCTTGTGCTAAATTCATGAGAATTTATAAGAAAGTTGAATTTATAGGGAAAAAATACCTTTATAATGATCCAGACTTACCTTGACTCTTGTTCAGGTGGAATTCCTTACTTTTACAAAGAAAAAGTTCATCAATTTTTCTGTTTCCTCATAAGTAAAAGTGTTAGTCAGTCATGTCTGACTCTTTGCAACTGTCTGGACTATAGCCTGCTAGGTTCTTCTGTCCATGGAATCTTCCAGGCAAGAATGCTGGAGTGGATTGCCATTTCCTTCTCCAGGGTATCTTCCTGACCTAGGGACTGAACTCAGGTCTCCCGCATTGCAGACAGTTTCTCTACCATCTGAGCCACTAGGGAAGCCCCATAAATAAATACCTTATTAAATATTTTTTTCAACAACAATAAGTTTGCACAATAATTTGGTGAAATGCAAGCTTTAGATGATGGCACTTTCCATGGAAGACCAATATGTTCCATCTGAAAAGTGTCCCCAGCACTTAGAACTTTCCATTTAATTTCTAGGCATCAGCAGTAAAGCCATTAGCTAATTCATCAGTGTATCAACAGCACATGTTATCTTTCCTGAGAAAGCTGTTACAGAATATGGTAATTCTACAAAGTCCCAAGTGTCTTTTTTTGCCGCTTCAGCTTCCTCTTTGCTCACTCATCCAAAGTTAAAAAATGTATTCAGAGTTGCAAAATTAAGAAGAAAATATACTCAAATGATGTTTTGTAGTCACCCAAATAGCAATCTGTAATAGAAATTTCAAAAAGTGTTATTGGGCATTTTACTGATACATTAAGAAAATATGTGTGTATTTATACTCAATCTAGATAAAGTATACACTACTACAGTAGTTTTAAGTGTTCAGTTCAGTTCAGTTCAGTCACTCAGTTGTGTCCGATTCTTTGCAACCCCATGAATTGCAGCATGCCAGGCCTCCCTGTCCATCACCAACTCCCAGAGTTCACCCAGACTCACGTCCATCGAGTCCGTGATGCCATCCAGCCATCTCATCCTCGGTCGTCCCCTTCTCCTCCTGCCCCTAATCCCTCCCAGCATCAGAGTCTTTTCCAGTGAATCAACTCTTCCCATGAGGTGGCCAAAGTACTGGAGTTTCAGCTTTAGCATCATTCCTTCCAAAGAAATCCCAGGGCTGATCTCCTTCAGAATGGACTGGTTAGTACACCTCAAATCACCAGAGAACATTTAAAAAGAAAATACAGTGTCCAAGAGGATCTATAGAATCAGATTCTCTGAAGATGAGATCTGGGGATCTACTTTGTAAAATCCTCAGATAGATTACTCTAGGTGTACTAGCACTAGTGTTCAGACTAGTGATATAGTAGAAAGAATGGTGCACCCTGCAAGAATGCAGTGATAATTTTAGAAATAGTTATAGTTATATTTTGTTTATGGATCAGTGTGCAAATTCTAAGAATTATTTAGAGCAACTATTGTCAATCTATAGCCAGCTAGCTATGCCATAGGCTAGTTGTTGATATTAGTTATAATTCCTTCAGAATTAAACACTTTAGCTTCTTGTATAAGCATCTTTTGTGGCTATAGTATATGTAACTGTTATTAAAAAATGCCAGCCCAATTTTGCAAAAGGAATACTAACATCTTTAAATATAAAAATTCAGACTGGAGAGAATAATATAAACATCAAAAAGACATAAAGGAATACATTTAAGTCTCTCTGACATTGATGATTCATTTGTTGTTGTTCAGTTGCTAAGTTGTGTCTGATTTTTGTGATTCCAAGGACTGCAGCACACCAGGCTTCCTTGTCCTTTATTATCTCTCAGGGTTTACTCAAGCTCATGTCCATTGAGCCGGTGATGCCATCCAACTATCTCATCATCTGTCACCCTCTTCACCTGCCCTCAATGTTTCCCAGAATCAGAGTCTTTTCCAAAAAATCAGCTCTTTGCATCTGATGGACAAAGTATTAGAGCTTGAGTATCAGTTCCTCCAATAAATATGCAGGGTTGATTTCTTTGGGATTGACTGGTTTGGTCTCTTTGCAGTCCAAGGGACTCTCAAGAGTCTTCTCCAACACTACAGTTCAAAAGCATCAATTTTTCACTGCTCAGCCTTCTTTTATGGTCCAACTCTCATATCCGTACATGACTGGTGGAAAAACCATAGCTTTGATTACATGGATCTTTGTTGGCAAAGTAATATCTCTGTTGTTTAACAGGCTAAGTTTGTCATAACTTTTCTTCCAAGGAGCCAGCGTCTAATTTCATGGGTGCAGCTACTGTCCACAGTGATTTTGGAGCCCAAGAAAACAAAATCTACCACTGTTTCCAATTTTTCCCCATCTATTTGCCATGAAGAGATGTATTCTATGATCTTCATTTTTTGAATGTTGAGTTTTAAGCAGTTTTTTCATTCTCTTCTTTCATCTTCATCAAGAGGGTCTTTAGTTCTTCTTTCCTTTCTGCCATTATGGTATTTTCATCTGCATATCTGAGGTTATTGATATTTCTCCCAACAATCTTGATTCCAGCTTGTGCTTCATCCAGCCTGGCATTTTGCCTGATGTTCTCTGCATAGCAGTTAAATAAGCAGGGTGACAATATACTTCTGTGATGTACTCCTTTCTCAATTTTGAATCGGTCCATTTTCCATGTCTGGTTCTAACTGTTGCTTCTTAACTTGCATCCAACTTTTTCAGAAGGCAGGTAAAGTGTCTGGGATTCCCATCTCTTGAAGAATTTTCCACAATTTGTTGTGATCCACGCAGTCGAAGGCTTTAGAGTAGTCAATGAGGCAGAAGTGGTTGTTTATTCTGGAATCCTCTTGCTTTCTCTATGGTCCAGTGGATGTTGGCAATTTGATCTCTGATTCCTCTGCCTTTTCTAAATCCACCTTGTATATCTGGAAGTTCTCAGTTCTCGCATTGCTGAAGACTAGCTTGAATGATTTTGAGCATTACCCTACTAGCACATGAAATAAGCAGAATTTTGTAGTAGTTTGAACATTTTTTTGGCACTGTGGTTCTTTCGGATTGAAATAAGAACAGAATCTTTCCAGTCATGTGATCACTGATGAGTTTTCCAAATTTGCTGACATATTGAATGCAGCACTTTCACTACTTCATCTTTTAGGATTCGAAATAGCTCAGCTGGAATTCCATCGCCTCCACTAGCTTTGTTCATAGTAATGCTTCCTAAAGCGCACTTGCCTTCACACTCCAGGATGTCTGGCTCTAGATGAGTGATCACACTATCATGGTTATCTCAGTCATTAAGAACTTTTTTGTACAGTTCTTCTGTTTATTCTTGCTACCTCTTCTTAATCTCTTCTGCTTTTGTTAAGTCCTTGCTGTTTCTGTCCTTTATTGTGCCCATCTTTGCATGAAATGTTCCCTTGGTATCTCTAATTGTCTTGAAGAGATCTCTAGTCTATCCCATTCTATTGTTTTCCTCTATTTCTTTGTATCATTCTCTTAAGACTTTCTTATCTCTCTTGGCTATTCTTTTGAACACTGCATTCAGTTGAGTATACCTTTCCCTTTCTCCTTTGCCTTTTACTTTTCTTATTTTCTCAGCTATTTGTAAGGCCTTCTCAGGCAACTATTTTGCCTTCTTACATTTCTTTTCCTTTCGGATGGCTTTAGCTGTCACCTCCTGTGCTGCTGCTGCTAAGTCACGTCAGTTGTGTCCAACTCTGTGTGACTCCAGAGACGGCAGCCCATCAGGCTCCCCCGTCCTGGGATTCTCCAGGCAAGAACACTGGAGTGGCTGCCATTTCCTTCTCCAGTGCATGAAAGTGAAAACCGAAAGTGAAGTCGCTCAGTCGTGTCTGACTCTTAGCGACTCCATGGACTGCAGCCTACCAGGCTCCTCCATCCATGGGACTTTCCAGGCAAGAGTACTGGAGTGGGGTGCCATTGCCTTCTCTGGTCACCTCCTGTACCATGTGACAAACCTCTATCCTAGTTTTTCATACACTCTTTCTCCCAGATCTAATCCCTGGAATTTATTTGCTATGTCCATTGTGTAAAAATAAGGGATTTGTTTTAGGTCATGTCTGAATGGTCTAGTGGATTTCCCTATTTTCTTCAATTTAAGCCTGAATTTTGTAATAAAGAGCTCATGATCTGAGCCATAGTCAGCTCTGGGTCTTGTTTTTTTCTGACTATATAGAGCTTCTCCTTCTTCAGCTGGAAAAAATATAATCAATTTGATTTCAGTATTGACTATCTGGTGATGTCCATGTGTAGAGTCATCTTCTTGTGTGATGATTCATATGCCCTTGTGTAACTCATGTGAATCCCTCTGATGATCAGTGTGTTTATCAACTGAGTGAGAAATGTATGGAACAGCCAGGAGGAGAGAGTAAGAAGGAGGTGACTGAAGTTGCTTCTTCAAAGGAAAGTGCAGTAAATATTTATTGAATGCTTATTATAAAATACCAAACTCATTTATTGGTACTTCTACATGTAGCATTGTATTAGCCTCATAAGAACATTGATAAATATTTATCAATATTGATGAGTAGTGAGCTAATCAAGAGATCCAGAGATGGCAGATTGAATATATATATTTACAGTGACGTCCTTGAAACCCTACTAACATGATAGTAAAGGATATGAGAAGCAAAATAGACAACCTTGAAGTTTAGAAACTAGAAAGCAAATTAATGAGTGGTAACTGACTTGGCAGATCCTAGAAAATTATATCACAAATTAGGAGTGACAAATTTTAATAAATAGGGCTTTCTTCATTGCCGATTGGTAAGGAATCTACCTACAATGCAGGAAACCTTGGTTCAATTCCTGGGTCAGAAAGATCCCCTGAAGGAGGAAATGGCAACCCACTGCAGTATTCTTGCTTAGAGAATCCTGTGGACAGAGGAAGCTGGCACAATCTATTTGTGTTACAGAACTTATAAAAACCACACGAATTGGCTATTACACTTACTTCTGGAAGAGTATAGTAGACTGGGGCTAAAAATGGATATTGGTTGAAAACTCATTACGAAGTGTTTCAGTTGTGTTCAGTCTTAGTTCAGTCACTCAGTTGTGTCCGAATCTTTGCAACCCCATAGACTGCAGCACACCAGGCTTTTCTGTCCATCACCAACACCTGGAGCTTGCTCAAACTCATGTACATTGAGCTGGTGATGCCCTCCAATCATCTTATCTTTTGTTGTCCCCTTTACTTCCTACCTTCAATTTTTTCCAGCATCAGGGTCTTTTCCAATGGTCAGTTCTTTGCATTAGGTGGCCAAAGTATTGGAGCTTCAGCTTCAGCATCAGTCCTTCCAATGAATATTCAGACTGGTTTCCTTTAGGATTGACTGGTTTGATCTCCTTACAGTCCAAGGGACTCTTAAAAGTCTTCTCAAACACCACAGTTCAAAAGCATCAGTTCTTCGGCACTCAGCTTGCTTTATTGTCCAACTCTTACATCCACACATGACTACTGGAAAAACCATAGCTTTGACTAGATGGGTCTTTGTGTGCAAAGTAATGTCTCTGCTTTTTAATATGCTAAGTTGGTCATAGTTTTTCCTCCCAGGAGCAACCACCTTTTACTATCATGGCTGCAGTCACCAACTGCAGTGATTTTGGAGCCCAAGAAAATAAAATCTCTCACTGTTTCCCCATCTATTTTCCATGAAGTGTGAGGCTGAATGCCACAATCTTAGTTTTTGGAATGTTGAATTTTAAGCCAGTTTTTTCACTTTTCCTCTTTGACCTTCATCAAGAGGCTCTTTAGTTCCTCTTCACTTTCTGCCATAAAGGTGTGTCATCTGCATATCTGAGATTATTGATATTTCTCCCAGCAATCTTGATTTCAATTTGTGCTTCATTTAGCCTGGCATTTCACATGATGTACTCTGCATGTGTTAAATAAGCAGAGTGACAATATACAGCCTTGATGTACACCATTCCCAATTTGGAATGAGTCCTTTTTTCCATGTCTGGTTCTAACTGTTGCTTCCTGACCTGCATACAGGTTCCTCAGGAGGCAAGTAAGGTAGTAGGGTATTCCCATGTCTTAGAGAATTTTCCATATTTTGTTGTGACACACACAGTCAAAGCCTTTAGCATAGTCAATAAAGCAGAAGTAGATGTTTTTCTGGAACTCTCTTGCTTTTTCAATGATCCAGTGGATGTTGCCAATTTGATCTCTGGTTCCTCTGCCTTTTCTAAATCCAGCTTGAACATCTGGAAGTTCTCAGTTCATGTACTGTTGAAGCTTCATTTGGAGAATTTTGTGCATTACTTTGCTAGCATGTGAAATGAGTGCAATTTTGTGGTAGTTTAAACATTCTTTGGCATTGTATTTTTTGAGGATTGGAATGAAAACTGACCTTTTCCAGTCCTGTGGTCACTGTGCTGAGTTTTCCAAATTTGCTGCCATATTGATTGCAACACTTTCACGGCATCATCTTTTAGGATTTGAAATAGCTCAGCTGGAATGCCATCACCTCCACTAGCTTTGTTAGTAATGATGTAAGTAAGGCCCACTTAACTTTTCACTCCAGGATGTTTGGATCTAGGTGAGTGATGACACCATTGTGGTCTTTTGTGTATTCTTGCCACCTCTTAATATTTTCTGCTTCTGTTTTGTCCATGTAATTTCTGTCTTTTATTGTGCCCAACTTTGCATGAAATGTTCCCTTGGTATCTCTAATTTTCTTGAAGAGATATCTAGTCAAATGTTCCCTTGGTATCTCTAATTTTCTTGAATAAATATCTAGTCATTCCCATTCTATTGTTTTCCTCTATTTCTTTGCATTGATCACTGAGGAAGGCTTTCTTACTCTCCTTGCTCTTCTTTGGAACTCTGCATTCAGATGGGTATATCTTTCCTTTAAAAGTTTAATAATTATAAAATTAAAAGTACTCCTGGAATTTAAAAATACAATAGTGGAAACTTTAAAACAAAATGGTTTGGAAGAGAAAGGTAAGAAAATCTGTCCAAAAAAAAAGGAAAATGAGATGGATTAAGAAAGGAATGATAAAAAAAAGGACTAGTTATAAAGAGAAAATATAGAAAATAGGGAAGATAATGATCAAAGAAGGAATTCTAAAATATTTACCAGAACTGAAGGATATATGTCAGGTTAAAACATTCTACTGAATAGCAAGCACAGTGAGTAAAATGAGATATGTGCTGTGTGTGCTCAGCTGCTCAGTCATGTCTGACTTCTTGTGACTCCAAGGACTGTAGCCTTCCAGTCTCTTATGTTCTTGGGATTTTCCCAGCAAGAATACTGGAGTGGTTTGCCATTTCCTCCCCCAGGGGATCTTTCTGATTTAGAGATTGAACCCATGTCTCCTGCATTGTCAAGTGGATTCTTTACCACTGAGGCACCTGGAAAGCCCAAGAAAATGATATATCAATACGACAATTGTCATGAAACCTCAGGACACTCGGGAACATTAAAGTATTCAAAAGTTTTCAAAAAACAAGATTTCATAATAATGATCGAAAAATAGGAGTGGAATTGGAAATATCAGCAACATCAATGAAATCTCAAAGGAAAGAGATGTGTTTTCAAAAATTTAAGGGAAATAAGTTTCAAATAGGAGTTTAGGTGGCGCTAGATGGCATCACCGGCACGATGGATATGAGTTTCAGTAGGCTCCGGCAGCTGGTGATGGGCAGGGAAGCCTAGGGTGCTGCCGTCCAGGGGCTCACAAGGAGTCAGACACGACTGAGCGGTCGAACTGACTGACTGATAGTGATAAAGAACCTGTCTGCCAGTGCAGGAGACAAGTACTGCAGGTTTAACCCCTGGGTCGTGAAGATCCCCTGGAGGAGGCCACAGCAACCCACTTAGTATTCTTACCTGGAGAATCCCTGTGGACAGAGGAGTCTGGTGGGCTACAGTCCATAGGGTCACAAAGCGTCAGAGATGACTGAAGCGACTTAGCACAGCACAAGCACAACAGCACATATCAAACATATATGACAACAATAAATTTGTTAATGTATGAAATGAGAAAATATATTTATTTTTTAAGCATATTTCCTTAGAAGTTACTGAAGTGCAAATTTCAGGAAAATGGATGGATAAAGAAGAAAGAGGAAGACAAAGTTCCAGTGAACTTTGTATTCAAGTGATAAGTAAAGATAATTCCTTAATAAGAGGGATCCTACATTTACAGCCATTCTGTACATTAGATTAGAGTAAGTTAGAAGGCTCCATGAGTGGTTACTGCAAAAAGATGTAGTAGATAGAATACCAAATACATTTTGTTCATAGAAAGAGATTAAAATGATTGGCAAGGCATCTGGATTTAGACTAGTGATAATTACAAAAAAGTTAAGCAGAATATATACAAGATAATTATTAACTCTAGTAAAAACAGTAGGCTGTGCAGGAACCAAGATGATATCATAATATAATTCAGGGGTGAATTGCTTTTCATAGTTAAAATAATCATTGAATGTGAAGCTATACAAATTATGTCCACATAAAGAGGTTGGTGGATGGAAACCAAATACGATGTGATCTAAGGTGAGGGAGGAGACTGATAATGAAATTGTCAGCTTCCATAGCTGGAAGTCAATAGCTAATGCCTGAGTCTGAAGTTAAGCAATAAAGTGGCTATCTCTGGGAATAAAAAGCAAGGATTGTGGTGAGGGAGGAAAGGAAATTGATCTTTTTCAAAGCAAGCCTTGTGGAAATATCTGACTCTTAAACCTATGTGATGTGTTAGTTTGATAGACTCATATTAAATAGTAGTCTGTTTTTGAATACTGAATCATTTCCAGCCTGATACCATTGTGATTTTGAGATTAGATGCTTCATTTGTTATTATTTTTCAGTCGCTAAGTGCTATTCAACTCTTTTCCACCACATGGACTGTAACCCAGCAGGCTCCTCTGTCCATGTGAATTCTGAGGCAAGAATATTGGGTGAGTTGCCATTTCCTTCTCCAGGGGATCTTCCCCAGCCAGGGATCAAACCGAGGTCTCCTGTGTTACAGACAGTTTCTTTACCCCTAAGCAACCAGGGAAACCCATAATGTTAAATATATCTGTTTTTGAATATTGAATAGTTTCCTGCCTGATACTACTATTGTAATTTGGAGATTAGTTGCACACTTTGATATTTGTTATTGACACACATTCAGCAAATGCTGTCAATCATTATATCATTAGTATTTATATTAGCACCTCTGTGTAAGAAATTCCATGAAGAGGCTGTGAATTTCTTAATTAGTCTATTGCAAAATGATGATTTCACTGATAAAGTAGTATGTTTGTGTTTGGAGTTGCCAAATATGCAACTCTATTCTCTTAGAGGTAACATTTCAAGAAAAACACAGCTTTCAATCTGAGAGACCAGTTCTCATGAATGGTAAATGATCTGTAGGTCAGTTTTCTTTAAAAGAAGATTTTATGGATGCATCTAAACATGACAAGTAAAATGATGAAAGTGTGAAATAGCTCCTATTAGTAATGGGAAAAACACATATCCTGTTTTATGTGCTAACAGTTCTAATGATTTCATTGAGATTCAGAAAACCGTCCAATAAGACTACACCTTTGCAAGCTGTTTAATTTTTTTTTTTTGCAAGCTCATTGGTTTTTCATAACTTTTCTTCCCACATTCCAGTTATGCAGCAATGGTACTTCTAGAACCTTGTAGGAATATAATACTGAAGCTTTATTTTAGGGTTCCCTGCTATTGAATTACCACATTCTGGTTTTTATCACATTGTAGTACTAGTCTCTCTACTTCCACAGAACACTGGAGGCCTGCCTGTAAGGGCTACTAGGCAAGCATTACCATTAATCTTGATATCCAAGGCTAACCTGTCTCTGGAGTGTCGTTCTTTCTATTCTTTTTCCCTAAAACTTTATTGTTTTCCATTTGTGTGTACTAAGGTGGGGATTTTCCAAAGGTCATGTCTTGAGAAAAAAAATGAAATGTTCAAGCAAATGAGTCAAGGCCAGTGTTCATACGGTACAATTGGGCAGAAAGTAAGAGAAAAAGATAGAGGGGAATAAATTAAAGATGAATATGGAAAGATAAGGGGAGGTATGACTAAATATAAAGGAAACCTAATGAAATGTTTTAAAAGTAAGTAGTATATGATTAGTATTCCCTTTTGAAAAGGTCTCTTTTGTTGTAGCATGGA
This sequence comes from Aepyceros melampus, assembly GCA_006408695.1. NCBI lineage: Eukaryota > Metazoa > Chordata > Mammalia > Artiodactyla > Bovidae > Aepyceros > Aepyceros melampus. The sequence goes on from SJXQ01004781.1 coordinate 267,178, forward strand.
CTGGAGTGTCTAGAAATAAACTCAGGGGAAAAAATTTTAGCAGATTATTGCAGTCAAGCAGGACAGAGGTGATGTTATCATAGATTTGGGACACCAGAGTGGGGAATGAAAGAGAAAAAAGTGGCAGAAATTAAGAGAACTAGAGAGAGAATCAACAGGCTGATTCTAGTTATATGGATAAGTGTCAATGGAAATTCTTAGAAATTTCATTTACACAACTTATAATGCACTCAACATTCATTGATATTGGGAACACTGGAAAAGGATCAGAATTTAGAAGAGGCAGAGAAGGAGATGGGCTTTGCAACATACAAATTAAATGTCATAGTTGGGTGGATGGTGTGGAACACAGAGGAAAGACCCATGTGGAAAAAAAAAAAATCTGCGTATTGTCTCCAGATTGAAGGTAGTCAAACCTAACTGGGGAAATGCAATTTAGAAGGGGACCTAACATGAAACTGGGAACCTGTAACAGCTGAGAGTCAGAAGGTCTGCCAGCTGTAGGGCTTGGATTTCACAGCCTTCATCACTGTGTGAACATAATGTATCTCTTTTTTCTTAATAATTACATTCTATTAATTTTGTTTCTCTAGAGAGCCCAGGCTAATATAGTGTGTTTGAAATTATTACAAAAGAGAAGTGAAGAATTTCTAAGAAACATGGAACATGTAATTGGAAACCGTACCCAGTATGAAGGTTAAGAAAATTTCCTAATGAAACAGCCTCTACATTGAGAATATAATGATGGCTTAGGAAGTAAAGAGGAAATGAAGGAAAAACACATGTCACAACCCCAGGAGATGGGAATAGAGAAAGTTTCAAACATTTAAAATGTATGATCCACTGATTTATTTGCATATCTTATCATGGTTCTCAACATAAATATACATAATTAATTATTAGAAGAAATTAGGATGGTAATAATTTTATGTGTATGCATTAAACTTGTTTGCACTCAGAAGATATCTATTGTTAATAAGATTTACAATTTTTTTTAGATTTTTCTTTTTGAATTAGGGATGAACTTAAGTGTGGAAAGAAGGCCTTAAATCCTTGTAAAAATATGAGGTAAATAGTGTATTAGCCTGGTCAGACAGCCGCAACAAAGTATCATAGACATTAGGGCTTGTTGTTGTGTCATAACTCAGTTGTATCTGACTTGCAACATCATGGACTGTAGCATACCAGGTTTCCCTGTCTTTCACCATGTCCCAGAGTTTGCTCAAACACATCCATTGAGTTGGTGATGCCATCCAGCCATCTTGTCCTCTGTTGTCCCCTTCTTTTCCTGCCTTCAATCTTTCCCAGCATCAGGGTCTTTTCTAATGAGTCAGCTCTTTGCATCAGGTGGGCAACGTATTGGAGCTTCAGCTTCAGCATCAGTCCTTCCAATGAATATTCAGGGTTTATTTCCTTTAGAATTTATTGGTTTGATCTCCTTGCTGTCTGAGACTCTAAAGAGTCTTCTCCAGCATCACAGTTCAAAAGCATTAATTCTTTGGTGCTCAGCCTTCTTTAAGGTCCAACTCTTACATCCATACTTGACTACTGAGAAAAGCGTAGCTTTGACTAAACATACCTTTGTCAACAAAGTGATGTCTCTGTGTTTTAATACAGTGTTTAGGTTTGTCACAACTTTTCTTCCCAAGAGCAAGCATCTTTTAGTTTCATGGCTGCAGTCAATGTCCACAGTGATTTTGAAGCCCAAGAAATAAAAACTGTCACTGTTTCCATTTATCCCCATATATTTGCCATGAAGTGATGGGACTGGATGCTTGATCTTTGTTTTTTGAATATTGAGTTTTAAGCCAACTTTTTCACCCTCCTCTTTCACTTTCATCAAGAGGCTCTTTAGTTCCTCTTCACTTTCTGCCATTAAGGTGTTATCATCTGCATATCTAAAATCTTTGATATTTCTCCTGGCAATCTTGTTTCCAGTTTGTCCTTCATCCAGCCTGAAATTTCACATGATGTACTCTGCATATAAAATTAAGCAGGGTGACAATATACAGCCTTGCTGTACTCCTTTCCTAATTTGGAACCAGTCTGTTGTTCCATGTCCAGTTCTAACTGTTGCTTCCTGACCTGCACACAGATTTCTCAGGAGGCAGGCAAGGTGTTCTGTTAGTCCATCTCTTGAAGAATTTTCCACAGTTTGTGTGATCCACAGAGTCAAAGACTTTGGTATAATCAATAAAGCAGAAGTAGATGTCTTTTTGAATTCTCTTCCTTTTTCTATGATCCAGCAGGTGCTGGCAATTTGATCTTTGGTTCCTCTGCCTTTTCTAAATCGAGCTTGAACTTCTGGAATTTCTCAGTTCATGTACTGTTAAAACCTAAATTGAAGGATTTTGAGCATTACCTTGCTAGCATGAGAAATGAGTGTAATTGTGCAGTAGTTTGAACATTCTTTGGCATTGCCTTTCTTTGGGATTGGAATGAAAACTGACCTTTTCCAGTCCTGTGGCCACTGCTGAATTTTCCAAATTTGCTGGCATATTGAATGTAGCACTTTCAGAGCATCATTTTTAGGATTTGAAATAGTTCAGCTGGAATTCCATCACCTCCACTAGCTTTGCTCGTAGTGATGCTTCCTAAGGCCCACCTGCCTTCACACTCCAGGATGTCTGGCTCTAGATTAATTTTCACACCAGCCTGGTTATCCAGGATATTAAAAATATTTTTGCATACTTTTCCTGTGTATTCTTGCCACCTCTTAATATCTTTTGCTTCTGTTATGTCCATACCATTTCTGTCCTTTATTGAGCCCATCTTTGCATGAAATGTTCCCTTGGAACTGTAATTTTTTGAAGGGATCTCCAGTCTTCCCCTTTCTATTGTTTTCCTCTATTTCTTTTCACTGATCACTAAGGAAGGCTTTCTTATATCTCACTGCTATTCTTTGGAACTCTGCATTCAAATGGGTATATCTTTTCTTTTTTCCTTTGCCTTTTACTTATCTTCTTTTCTCAGCTATTTATGAGGCTTCCTCAGACAGCCATTTTGCTTTTTGCATGTAATTTTCTTGGGGGTGGTCTTGAATACTGCCTCCTGCACAATGTCATGAACCTTTGTCCATAGTTCTTCAGGCACTCTGTCTATCAGATCTAACCCCTTGAATCTATTTGTCACTTCCACTGTATAATTATAAAGGATTCAATTTAGGTCATTCTGAATGGTGTAGACCTAGTTTCCCTACTTTCTTCAATTTAAGTCTGAATTTGGGAATAAGGATTTCATGATCTGAGCCACAGTCAGCACTCAGTCTTATTTTTGCTGACTGTATAGAGCTTCTCCATCTTTGGCTTCAAAGAATATAACCAATCTGATTTTGATATTGACCACCTGGTGACATCTATGTGTATTCTCTTGTGTTATTGGAAGAGACTGTTTGCTATGACTTGTGCTTTCTCTTGGCAAAACTGTGTTAGCCTTTGCCCTACTTCATTTTGTACTCCAAGGCCAAACTTGCCTGTTACTCCAGGTATTTCTTGACTTTCTGCTTTTGCATTCCTGTCCCTTGTGATGAAAAAAGAATCTTTTTTTTTTTTTTTTTGGTGTTAGTTCTAGAAGGTCTTGTAGATCATCATAGAATCATTCAACTTCAGCTTCTTCAGCATTAGTGGTTGGGGCATAGTCTTGGATTACTGTGGTATTGAATGGTTTGCCTTGGAAACAAACAGACATCATTTTTTCATTTTTGAGACTGCATCCAAGTACTGCATTTCAGACTTTTGTTGACTATGATGGCTGCTTCATATCTTCTAAGGGATTCTTGCCGACAGTAGTAGATATAATGGTTATCTGAGCTAAAGTCACCATTCCAGTCCATTTTAGTTTGCTGATTCCTAAAATGCCAATGTTCACTCTTGCCATCTCTTGTTTGACCACTGCCAACTTACCTTGATTCATGGACCTACCATTCCACGTTCCTATGCAATATTGTTCTTTACAACATTGGACTTTACGTCCATCACCAGTCACATCCACAACTGGATGTTGTTTTTGCTTTGGCTCTGTCTCTTCATTCTTTCTGGAGCCATTTCTCTAATCTTCTCCATAGCATATTGGGTACCTACCGACCTGGGGAGTTCATCTTTTTGCCTTTGTCATATCTTTTTGCCTTTTCATACTGTTCATGGGATTCTCAGGGCAAGCATACTGAAATGGTTTGCCATTCCCTTCTCCAGGGGACCACATTTTGTCAGAACTCTCAGCCATGACCTTTTTATCTTGGGTGGCTCTACACGGGATGGCTCACAGTTCCATTGAGCTAGACAAGGCTGTGGCCCATGAGATCAGTTTGATAAGCTCAATAGAAGTTTGCAGAGTAGAAGGATGTGTGCTCATCTTCTTCTACTATAACTCCAAAATTTCAACTCACTGCTGAGCAATCATTGACAGGAGAATGTTGGATCTCACCAGAAAAAGAGACCCCACATGCAAGGGCAAAGAAGAAGCCCCAACAAGATGGTAGGAGGGGTGAAATCACATTTAGAATCAAACCCCATACCCACCAGAGACTCTTGGAGGACCCAAACAAAATGCTGTATGCACCGGGACCCAGAGGCCCCATAGAGACTGAGCCAGACCTGCCTTTGATTGTTTGAGTGTCTCCTGTGGAGGCATGCATCAGCAGTGGCCTGCTGCAGGAACAGGGGCTCTGGCTGCAGCAGACCTGCCTCACGTAGCATGTGGCACAAGCCCTCTTGGAAGAAGTCACCATTAGCCCCATCATAGAGCCATCGAGCAGACAACCCACAAACTGCAGAACAATTATACCAAAGAAATTCTCACACAGTTAGGAAAGTTTTAGGACCCACAACAGATTTCCCAACCGGGATCTGGCAAAGAGACTGAGAGAGAACCCTCAGTTAATTTGACTTTGGAGGCCAGTGGGATTTGATTACAGAATTTCCACAAGACTCGGGAAACAGACTCTTGGAGCACACAAACAAAACTTTTGTGCACCAAGAGCCAAGAGAAAGGAGCAGTGTCTCCACAAGAGACTGAGTCATACTTTCCTGTGAGTGTCCAAGAGTCTCTGGTGGAGGTGTGGGTTGACAGAATGGAATCATTACCTTGATGTCAAAGTCTGGCAGTCAGAATTCCATGCAGAAGAGCAAGCAGAAGCATGCAATGGCCGACATTTCCCACCAAGAACAATGAAGCTCCAACCAACCCCAAACAAATTCAACTTAAAAAAGTTTTCCCCAAGATGCATTATAATAAAACTGTCAACAAGAGACAGACTTTAAAACAGCAAGAGAAGAAAAATGTATTGCCACTCATAGGAACCCTGATAAGACTATCAGTTGGTTTCTGAGCAGAAGTTGACTGCTAGGAGACACTGAGATGATATGTTAAAATACTTAAAACAAACAAACAAAATGGGGATCTTCCCAACTCAGGGATTGAACCCCAGTCTCCTGCATTGTAGGCATATTCTTTACCAACTGAGACATCAGGGGAGTCAAATATCTCTCTCTCTCTCTCTCTCTATATATATATATATATATATAGAGAGAGAGAGAGATAGATAACAATAAAAGGATCAGTTCGTCAAGGGGACATAACAATTATAAATATACATGCACCCAAATTGGAACACCTAAATATATTAAGCAAATACTGACATATATGAAGAAAAAAATAGACAACATACAATGAGAGCTAGGGATTTTGTTACCACAATTTCACTAATGGATAGATTATCCAGACCAAAATAAATAAATAAATAAATGCACCTGAACTATACTTTAGACTAAATGAACATATATACATACATACATACATACATACATATATATATAAATAAAACATTCCATCAAACAGCAGCAGAATATATATTATTCTCAAGCATCATGGACCATTTTTCAGAATATACAATTTGTTGGATCACAAAGCTATTCTTATCAATTTTAGAAGATTGAAATCATCCCCAGACTCAGTTGTGTGAAATTAGAAATCAGTACAGGACTTCCCTGGAGGTACAATAGATGGGAGTTCACCTGCTAATGCAGGGGGCACAGGTTTGATCCTTGGTTCAGAATGATTCTACATGCCTCAGAGCAACTAAAACCTGTGTACCACAACTGCTGAGCCCATGATCTGGATCCCACGAGTCATGACCACTGAGCCCACCATGGGCCCCAGTAGTTAAAACTATTGGACCCCATGAGCTCTAGGGCTCTCAAGCCACACATACTGAGCCCACATGCTGAAACTTTTGAAGCCCAAGCTCCTAGAGCCTGTGCTCTACAACAAGAGAAGTCACCACAGTGAAAAGCCTCTGCATTGCATCAAAGAGTAACCCCGTCTTACCACAACTAGAGAAAGCCCACGTCTAGTAATAAAGACTCAGAAAAAACAAAATAAATAAATGATATTTAGAAAAAAATTAATACAGCAGTAAAACTGGAAAATTCACAAATATGTGGATATTAAGCAAACAATGAGTAAAAAAGAAGTCAAATATAAAATATTTTGAAGCCAAAAAAAAAAAGCAGGAACACAACAAACCAAAATTATGGGATGCAAAGAAAGCAATTCTAACAAGGAAGTTTACTGTGAAAAAAAACTTACATTAACAAACATGAAAAATTTCAAATCACCAGTTTTACTCCTCAAGGAACTAGCAAAAGAAGAACAAACTAAGCACAAAGTTAACAAAAGGAAAGAAACAACATCAAAGCAGAAAAAAAAAATCAAGCAAAAATGATCATTTTTGAGGAAAGGATCTTTTCTTAAAAAAAGATGAAATTGATAAACATTTATCTATAGTAAGAAAAAAGCTGGACTCAATAAATAAAATTCAAATAATTTTATGTGAGGATTCAAATAAATAAAATTAGAAACGAAAGAGGGCACATTACAGTGGCCACCCCAGGAGTTGGTGATGGATAGGGAGGCCTGGTGTGCTGCAGTCCATTGGGACGCAACAAGTCAGACACGACTGAGCAACTGAACTGACAGACTGACCATAGAAATGCAAAGGATCATAAGAGAGCTCTATGAACATTTAGATGACAACTAGCTGGATAACCTAGAAAAATGGATAATTTCTAGAAACCTGCAATCTAGAATCATGAAGAAGTAGGATATCTAAACAGACCAATATTAAGCAAGAAAATTGAATTAATAATTTAAAACTTCCTAACACAGAAAAGCCCAGAAACAGATGACTTCATTGGTGAATTTTACCAAATACTTAAAGAATAATTATTACCAATCCATCTCAAACTCCTTCATATCTTAAGAGGAAGGAACACTCCCAAACTCATATTACATGGCCAGGATTTACCCTGACATCAAAGCCAAATAAGGATACCACAAGAAAAAACTGGGCTTCCCTGGTGGCTCAGAGGTTAAAGTGTCTGCCTCCAATGCGGGAGACCTGGGTTCAGTCCCTGGGTTGGGAAGATCCCCTGGAGAAGGAAATGGCAACCCACTCCAGTATTCTTGCCTGGAGAATCCCACTGACTGAGGAGCCTGGTGGGCTGCAGTCCACGGGGTCACAAAGAGTCAGACACGACTGAGTGACTTTACTTACTTACTTACAAGAAAAAACTGTTGGTCAATAACCCTGATGAACAGAGATGCAAAAATCCTGAAATAAATATTAGTAAAATAGACTCAACAGCACTTTAAAAGGTCATACACTATGACCAAACAAGTGGGATTTATTCCTGGTATATAAGAATGGTTCAACATACACAAATGAATAAATACAACACCTCCATTAATAAAATGAAAGATAATATCATATAATTAATTCAGTAGTTGTAGAAAGAGTATTTGATGAAGTACAACATCATTTTATGCCACTTTGGACTCCTCATGATTCTGAATCAATAGCCAAAGAAGGGAATTACTGTGATGGCTGGGTGATTCACGCAGAACACCAAAGGGAATTGGGCTACTGCTACACAGTATAGGTAAGGAATAATATGTCTGGAATACAAAAGATCCCTTAGTGTGTCTTAGAATATTACCTTGCACTCTGATTAAGGTCAATAGAAAACTATAACAATCCAATACAGGGAGGACCGCTAATGGCCCAGACCCTTCAGAAATAAAGTTTGGGGCACCATGTCTGGTAAAGGAACATAATTAGCTGAGGTGTTTGCTGAAAGCAGAGGGAATGTACAATGGGTAGTAGAAGAAGGTACTTGTAAACACCAATTATAATCCTGCAGCTGTGATACAGAATAACAAGCTGTAATTGTCATGGGTATTTTCTGCTTATTTTAAGTATGTTTGTGCATGTGATTAGCAAATAACTGTTTTCTTTCCTGTCTTATTCCTTTATCATGTATCATAAGATGCAGAAAGTTTATATTATGGCATTAACTATTATTAACTTAAAACATAATAATATTTAAGTTATTAGATATCAAAGAGAAGAGTAAGCATCACTCAAGGACTTTACCTCCTGGTGATGTTTTTAGTGCAGTTTTGATTCTACGCATAGTAGATTTATCAAATTAGGTGGCATTCTATCCTTGTCACTGGCTTTATTTGAAGATTGAGTGTGGTTTAAGGAGATGTGTATGTATGCCAAGTTGACAAAAGAGGTGGACTTTTGAAGATTAGTTTTAGAACTAACTTAGTGTTAGTTTTTTACATTAATGAGACTAATGTAAATCATGGACTGAATAAAGCAGTTTGCTCTTCCTTCTATAGGTGGTCCTGAAGGAACTTGTCTCATCCTCTCATGTGTAAGAGGGAATTAATTCCTCTTGCTTGACTGCCTTGATCTGGGACATTGGTCTTTTCCTTCTTTTGGACTCAAACTGAAACATGGGCCATTTTGGGTCTCCAGCATGCTGACACTCAGACTGCAACTTACTCCATGGGCTCTCATTCTGATCTTCTGAGTTTCGTTTTCAAACTAGAAGTTCATCACATATACAGTCCATTGGTTTTGTTGCTAGAGAATCATGACTAATATACACAGTTAAGATAGATATCATTTCTTGATAAGACTGAAAGGCCTTGAGTGTTAATTAAACTGTGGTCATCTATCATACTATTTAAGTAAAAATAAAATAGATTTATACAAGATTTTTTTCAAGTTGGTTCTATAAAAATCATCACATTCTTAGTCATTATCTTGCCTTTACCAAGAACTGAAATTCTCTGAGAGCAGGAGTCATGAGGTATAGATTTGAGCAGGTGGTAAATAGCTACATTTTGGCTAATTAATTAATTGTGCCATTCGACGAGAATTGGTATATAGAGAAAATCTTACTGAGGAAACATTTATGAAAGATATTGCTAGAGCTGAGTTTAAGATGTATTGACTTAAGTAAGTATAGTGAAAATGAAAGTGAAGCTGTTCAGTCGTGTCTGACTTTTTGCGACCCGTGGACTCTAGCCCACCAAGCTCCTCTGTCCATGGGATTCTCTAGGCAAGAATACTGGAGTGGGTTGCCATTTCCTTCTCCAAACTAAGTATACTTGGTGGCATAAAAAAAATCTGTTTGACATTGTAAAGCTTAGTTTTTCGATACACCAAGATTGAAAAATGCCCCAAAGATTTTTTCTGACCAGAAAAATAAATTTTCTTCAGATTCCCACAAGTAGTAAAAGTCCAATTTTTAAAATACCAAATAGAAATGATTCAGTAGTTGTTTCTGTGTTTCCATGGATGGCATGACCTGGTTCCTCCAGAGAAGTGGTCAGTCTGTGAAATCTGATTTCCCTCCACTTGCTGCTTTATCTGCGCTGCCTAAACCTCAGCACTAACACCTGTAGAGACAGACTGGAAAATCTAAATAATGCACCAACATGACCGCGGGGAGCTACACACTCTATGAAGGATGAGAGCTCTCATTTCTCAGAACCTAGTTTCCCCTAACCACTCGCACATTAACTTCTATAATCAAATATGAATACTTAAAGATTTGCACAACAGTACAATGAAATGTAGCTCCTACTTTTTGATGCTTCAGCATACAAAGGGAAATGTTTTAAAAGCAGGAATCTAAGAGGTCTATATCTACAGTATTCAGACCATGTTAGACTATGTCATTAAGCATTTCTCAATTTCTGATTGTATTATATGTCTCTAGGGAAGTATGTACAACAGTTTTCTGTTTTTAAGGGGTGAATTCAACAAATGATGATTGTAGAAAGTAGTGACTATATGTCTTTTGTCTTTATGATAATGATGTCCAGGGAAAATAAAGTAATTTTAAATGTGCATGGCTGGCTGCATGTCCAGTGAGTAGGTATGCAAATTCTCACAGAGGTCCCTGATTTCTTTTCACATAATTAAGAGGACGAATCCCTCAGAATACGGATGTGAAATGGTCAAAGGCTGAGCACTGTGCTTTTCCTGTGGGGAAGTTGCAGGCAGTCTTCTTTACTGTGGCTTGGCCACTGTTTTATATTTATTGAGAACTTTTTAAAAAGAATCTACATCAGTAAGCATATACTTCTAAGAACTGACAGTAGAGAATTTAAATATTTTACTTACTGTAGTATATTTTTAGTAAGCAAACCATGTCATTGCAGTGCTAACAGTTATAAAGCCACACACTCACTTGCTAGTTCTATTTATTTAGTTTTCGAAGAGTTTCCCAATTGATATGAATTAATCTACATCACTGCAGAATGCTTGTAGACATTACCTATGAAAATTCAAGATGGTCTTAGAAGTGGTTTAGTAATAGAGGTGAATAAAAAAAAGTGATAAGTAATTTTTTTCTGGAACTCTCTTGCTTTTTTGATGATCTAATGGTTGTTGGCAATTTGATCTCTGGTTCCTCTGTCTTTCCTAAAACCAGCTTGAATATCTGGAAGTTTGTGGTTCACGTATTGCTGAAACCTGGCTTGGAGAATTTTGAGCATTACCTTACTAGCATGTGGGATGAGTGCAATTGTGTAGTAGTTTGAGCATTCTTTTGCATTGCCTTTCTTTGGGATTGGGATGAAAACTGACCTTTTCCAGTCCTGTGGCCACTGCTAGTTTTTCAGATTTGCTGGCATATTGAGTGCAGCACTTTCACAGCATCATCTTCCAGGATTTGAAATAGCTCAACTGGAATTCCATCACCTCCACTAGCTTTGTTCGTAGTGATGCTTTCTAAGGCCCACTTGACTTCACATTCCAGGATGTCTGACTCTAGGTGAGTGATCACACCATCATGATTATCTGGGTCATGAAGATCTTTTTTGTACAGTTCTGTGTATTCTTGCCACCTCTTCTTAACATCTTCTGCTTCTCTTAGGTCTCTACTATCTCTGTCCTTTATTGAGCCCATCTTTGCATGAAATGTTCCCTTGGTATCTCTAATTTTCTTGAAGAGATCTGTAGTCTTTCCCATCTGTTGACATTAAAGCAGAGACATTACTTTGCCAACAAAGATCTGTCTAGTCAAGGCTATGGTTTTTCCTGTGGTCATGTATGGATGTGAGAGCTGGACTGTGAAGAAGGCTGAGCACCGAAGAATTGATGCTTTTGAACTGTGGTGTTGGAGAAGACTCTTGAGAGTCCCTTGGACTGCAAGGAGATCCAACCAGTCCATTCTGAAGGAGATCAACCCTGGGATTTCTTTGGAAGGAATGATGCTAAAACTGAAGCTCCAGCACTTTGGCTACCTCATGTGAAGAGTTGACTCATTGGAAAAGACTCTGATGCTGGGAGGGATTGAGGGCAGGAGGAGAAGGGGACGACCGAGGATGAGATGGCTGGATGGCATCACTGACTCGATGACTATGAGTCTGAGTGAACTCTGGGAGTTGGTGTTGGACAGGGAGGCCTGGCGTGCTACAATTTATGGGGTCACAAAACGTCGGACAGAACTGAGCGACTGAACTGAACTGATAAGTAATTTATACTTAATTAAAGCAACTATCAGGTAAAATCTGCAAGTAACCTAATTTTCCTAGGGAGTTTTTTTTTTTTTTTAACCTTATGGTTACTTAGCTCATCTGCCTTAATTTGTCTTTATTGCTATGTCCTAAATGCAAACCAGCAGGGGCTTTATCACAGCCAACTTCACATGCACATGGTGGCCTCTCATACTCTCAGTGCCTTTCAGGATACCCCAAAACTAAACAGTTTCAGAAAAGATCAATCCTTAGTACTTGGCAGCAATTGCAAAACCCTGGAAACAGCTGTTATTGATATGTGCTGCAAATGTTGGAAACTAAAAGTGACCCATAGACCACCATATGTTAGTATACTGGACTTTTAACTTTCATTTGGATCTAGCACACTATGCTTTGTATAAAGCAAATGCTTAATAAATGTTTTCATCAGTTCAGTTCAGTCACATAGGCTGTATTAAATCTGTGTTAAAAGTTTTAGAAAATAGTTGTACACTAAGTTGGCACAAAGATTGGAAGTTATACATCAAAGGATAGGAAATTCATTTGTAAAATTTTAGACTGTATTCAGAACCTAGTGAGGTAAGTCTCACCAGAGAAATTTCTCAGTTCACGGGATAACTAAAACAAATGTGGAATCCCTAAGTAAATAAGCAATTAAAGAGTACTTATAATTTTTAACATGTTTTTACAACCAGTTTTATTTACACTTAACTCTTAGTACAATGTTATTTTTGCCTTTGGTTTTAGCATACATTATATTACACTAATGTTAATTATGGTATCTGTGATGTAGTCATTTTTTCAAGTAGAGGAAACAAGAAGCCAGTCACAAGCAACCTTGATAAAGTGGCACATACAACACCACTTGCTCTCTCGCTCCAGTTTTTTGGATGATGAAGGAGACTGAATTAATAATGATCTTATAATAAGATAATTTCATGTTGATAAGTTTATGGTATTAATACTAAATTTAAGATTTGACCCATTTGCTCTTGTTTTGGCAGTTTGGAGTAAAAAAAAATAGGAAAGTTAAACATTTGCAAATAAGAATAAGCTTGTTTCAAGCATTAGAATCAAATGCCTTCTGAAAATAAATAAAAAGATTTGACTTTTATATACCTGAATCAGAAAAGTCTGAATATTACCATAATTTCTTTAAAGTTCAGGAAAATATAAATGAAGATTAAGGATGAATTTTGTAGCTGTTTCAGAATAAAAGCAAAATGGTTCAAATAAATAGCAAAGTAGAATTTTATGTTAAGTAGAAAAAGCAGTCCTGAGTGTTCATTGGAAGGACTGATGGTGAAGCTGAAACTCCAATATTTTGGCCACCTGATGCAAAGAGCTGACTCATTTGAAAAGACCTTGATGTTGGGAAAGATCGAAGGCAGGAGGAAAAGGGGACGACAGAGGATGAGATGGTTAGATGGCATCACCCACTCAGTGGACATGAGTTTGGGAAGACTCCAGGTGTTGGTGATGGACAAGGGAGCCTGGTGTGCTGCGGTTCATGGGGTTGCAAAGAGTCAGACATGACTGAGCAACTGAACTGAATGGAGAAAAAGCAAATCTCTCTCCAAACCCACCAAAATTAGCCAGTGAATTAGTTAATTACATACATCTTTAAAATCAAACATCAAATAATATTTTGGACTAAATTTAAAGATTTTTTTTTTTTTAATTTTACCTTGACTTGATTGTTTGGTTAGATTAACCAAATGAAACTATTATTCTTTGAATATTTGAATCAATCCAGACTTAAATTATCAATTAAATTTCCTGAGCAACCATTAACTATAATTATTGATATGATGTTTGAGAAAAAGAATTAAGGAACTTAATGGGAAGTTCTTTGTTTTAAAACGATGAATTGATAGCCACATATAAAATGATTTAAAACTCTTTCCAGTAAGCAGAGAAAATAATTTATGGAGTTTTCTACCAAGCATATCATTTCTCCCATCTAAATGTTCTTAATCTTTTCCTCCATATCAGGATCTCAGAATATACATTTAACCCTGAAATATCTGCTACCTGCCACTGGCAGCTACCTCATGAGGTAGGCCAGTTAAATTTTCTATGAGCTTTTATAATTCAAATATAAAATTTCATATCATTAATGGTTTTAGCAATGGAATATTGTTACTAAGGATGCATGTAGAGTTAAAGCTAAGACCCAGGCACTAGTGTGATTCAATTACATGACTTCCCATTTGATTGGGCCATTTACTGGCTACAATTACTGATGAAAGCAACTTGTCTTGGTTAAAATTGGGCAATGAAGACCATTTTATTTTAATAAATATTTGCAAATATTTAAGTCTTCCAATGGGTGTCAAGGGCAATGTGTCAAGGAATGTCAAATACTGAATGCTTACTATGTGATACTTGGCATTTTATGTATGTGTGTGACTCTTTTTCTTCTCCCGAACACTGCTTTTCCCACTACTCCTTCCCTATTCACCTCTTTCTATCCTCATCATGGACCCTAACAATGTGATACTAAATTCACAGAGAAGAGATTTCCAAGCTAAGCTAGAGAAAAAGATAAGCTTTCTTTTGCTTTGTTAAAGAATATTTTTTTACATCTGTCAAATATTTATTACTTATAAAACTGTTTATTCATTATGAAATTGATAATAAATTATTACCATTTAACCATAAATATTACCATTTATTACAATTTAATCATAAATTATTATCATTTAACAGATGGAGAAATTGAGACTGTAAAAGAAAAAAAACTCAGATTTTCCTTCTCTTGTGAGGGAAAACTCATTTCTTATCAATTGTGCTTCTTCCCTATGAGTCTCCTTTACTTCTCCCATAGGACACTTTACTTCTGATATCTGTCATTAAATATGTGGAGATTTCCTCCCCCCTACAACAGGTAATTCTCTGTGATGCCAGCTGAGTGTCCTATAATTTAACTCAATTTTATTACTATCTAACTGGAGATAGTTTTGGATCTATAGGTTAAAGGATCAGTTCCACAAGACTGCACCACTCTATGTCTTAGCTACTTTTGATCTCAGTTGAAAATCCAGGTTACCCACAACTTCCATTCAATTTGGTACAAATCAGAGCTTCCCACCACTGGCTCTTCAGGTTTAATTTATTTGCTAGACTGGCTCATGGAAAACTTCCATTTAGCAGTTTATTCAACAATATAATAACGAATACAGATGAATATCATGTAGAAGAGATACAGAGGGTGAGGAGGTGGAGACAGGGGCTTCCATGCTCTCTCTGGCCATGCCACTCTGCCAGTTCTTCAATGAGCCCATCAACCCAGAAGCTCTCCAAATCCCCTACTGTTGGGATTACATGTAGGGATTATAAATATCTGACTTTATTTCAGTTCCTCTCCAGTCTCTGGGGAAGTGAGATGGAGAACAGGGCTGAAAATTTCAAGTTTCTAATTATCCTTGGGTCTTTCTGGTGATCAGTCTTTGTCCAGGAGTCATCCAGAAGCTCACTCAGAGTCATCTCATTAGAACACAAAGTGCTCTTGTGACTCAGAAATCTGCAAATGTTTAGGATCCTTGTGTCAATGACTGGGTCAAATACAAATATCACAACAAGAGTTACTCCTAAGCCTCCTATCACTTAGGAAATCACAAGAGCTTTAGGAGCTCTGTGTTGGGAACTAGTGGCAAAGCTGTTTTTCATAAGCAGCTTTTCACCTCACAGAGACACACAGAGATTAACAACTAGACTAAATTTATAAAAGATAAAATTTACATACCTTCTCTTATATAATGAGAAAAATAATGATCAAGGCTGCTTAAAAGATTCCAGCTTTAAATTATAATACAAAAACACTTTCTGTTGTTGGCTTTGAGATGCTGAGCCTTCAGGAAGGAAATGTAAAGATGGTGGCAGGGAGAAAGAAGATAAAACATTTGTTTTATATAGAGGTTAAAAGATTATTTTATATATTGCCTCATTTAACATTAAAACTGCCAACAGAATGTCAGTAACATTATACAGGTAGATAAATATACCAGAATTCAAAGAGAAAGCAAATTGCTTCTACAGAATCAAATACCACAAAAAAAAGAATTTCAGAGATTTGAACCCAGGTTTTTGTAAGCTCTTACACTTAGCTATGGTCTAATGGCAGTGCTTTAGAAAAATATGGTCAAATCTTTGAAAGCAGCAGAAGATATTCCAGAACATCCTTTCAGTGGCATGCTTGGTATTGTCTGCTGACCCCTTGGGGTTTTTCTGGTTCAATAGGGTATGTACCTATGGTATTTCTCTTGACTAGTTAGACTACCTAATACTCTGTAGGGGTAGATGTTAAATTATAGAAAAAGCCCAATAGAGCAAATTATTTTTGTCCATAGAAATACAAATAAATAATATGTGACATAGAGACAAATGATTTCTGCCCTATAAGAAGGAACAGTTCAAACATTACATTTCATTGCTTTATAGCCTGGAATGCGGGAGACCCGGGTTCGATCCCTGGATTGGGAAGATCCCCTGGAGAAGGAAATGGCAACCCACTCCAGTACTCTTTCCTGGAGAATCCCATGGAGGGAGGAGCCTAGTAGGCTACAGTCCATGGGGTCACAAAGAGTTGGACACGACTGAGCGACTTCACTATACTATATACTATAGTAGTGCTCATCTACTATTGCTACAGCCTGCTAGCCAATTCCAGGTTATGGCATGCTTTAAAATGGCCTGTGAGATAAGAATATTTTTCATTTTAAATGTTAATGAGTTGTTAAAACACACACACACATACATACACATAGAGAGAAAAGAATAAGAATGTGTGATCAAAACTAAATGTACCTGCAAAGCATAACATATTTGTTATTTAGTACTTTACTGAAAAGTTTATTGAACTCTATATTTCATGAAAAATAATCATTTCTGATATATAATATAATATAATGTAATGTAATATAATAAATGTGTGTGCTTAGTGACTCAGTCATGTCTGACTCTTTCCAACTCTTTGGACTGTAGCTTGTCAGGCTCCTCTGTCATTGGGGATTCTCCAGGCAAGAGTCCTGGAATGAGTTGCCATGCCCTTCTCCAGGGGATCTTCCTAACCCAAGGATTGAATCTACATCTCCTGCACTGCAGACTGATTCTTTATTGTCTGACATCTGTCTGAGCCACCAGGGAAGCCCAATACAATGTATAATGCATACATATAAGATGCATATATATATATATATATATATATATGGTGTGTAGGTCTTCTACAAATTTTCCTTTGAATCAGTTATAACACCTAATTGTTTCCTCATTAAATAGTTTAATAAAATCTTTGATATGTATTCATTTTATATTTTTATGAGTTATAATTTTTTTCTTCTGAAAATTAAGATTTATCTATGTGTACTAGATCTAATTTCTGCAATAGATTCCAATCAGTAGATATTATATAGAAATTCTTATTCAAAATACAAGAACAGCTTAATTTAATTAAAATATAACTAAAAAAATTTAAGAAAGATTTAATTTACTTTTCAGCATTTTCATGAGATGATTTCTTTCAATGAAAAATAAATATATCAAACAACTCTCCTGTTAATATATTTCAATTAATGAATAAGACAATGTAATTTTAGAAGGGGTCCTAAGATGGCAGAGCAATAGGATGGGAGACCACTTTCTCCCCCATAAATTCATCAAAAGAACATTTAAACGCTGAGTAAATTCCACAAAACAACTTCTGAATGCCGGCAGAGGACATCAGGCACCCAGAAAAGCAGCCCATTGTTGAAAAGAGGTAGGAAAAAAAAAAAAAGACAAAAAAAGAGACAAAAGAGCTAGGGATGGAGCTCCATCCCAGGAAAAGAGTCTTAAAAAGAGGTTTCCAAACACCAGGAAACACTCTAACTGCCGAGTCTGTGGCGAGCCTTGGAACCACAGAGGGCAACAACTGGGAGGAAAAATAAATAAATAATTAAAACCAACAGATTACGAGCCCAACGGTAACACCCCCAGCAGAAAAGCAGCACAGACTCCTGCACCCGCGACTAGCAAGCAAAGGGTGAGCAGGGAGGCACGGGCTGCATTGCTTAGAGTAAGGACCAGGCCTGAATGCCCCGAGGGCAATCTGAGCGAACTAACGGGCTAGCAAACCAGACTGTGGGATAGCTACCATGTGAAAAGCCCTAACCTAAGATACCGTCAGGCCCGCTCAACAAAGGGCTGTACAGAGCTGGCAGACTGCAGACCATCCCCCTCCAGTGACAGGCAGCCAGAGCCAGAAGGGGGCAATCGCAGCCCCAAAGAGGCATTATCTACCAAACTGCAAGCACGCTTCTTTGCTAACTAAGACTTCTTGGAGTTCTGGACAGTCAACATCCGCCTGAGAAGGTGCGCCAGTTGTACATCCAGAAAACCGAGCAGCAGGGACAGGGGAGGCGATAAGTCACAGCGACCACACTCGCCAAACATCTCATCCCCTGAGCTGCTCGGACATAGGAAGGTGACAAAACACAGGCCCAACTGAGTCTGCAACTCTGAGGACATCCTGAGTGCCTGAGCCTGAGCAGCTTAGACCCGGGAGGTGCACGCAGCCCAGGGCTGGCCTCGGACGGTTTCCGGTGGAGCAATATAGAGCCTGAGCAGTGTGGGCAGGAAGGGCACACGTGCCGTGAGTGGGGGCAGGCCCAGTGTGGCTGAGGCACTGCGAGCACACACCAGTGTTATTTGTTTGCAGCGTCCCTCCCTCCCCACAGCACGACTGAACAAATGAGCCTAAAAAAGTGTCCACCACCTCCCCCTTTGCGTCAGGACAGAAATCAGACACTGTAGAGACCAGCAAACAAGAAGCTGAAACAGAGGGAACCACCTTGGAAGTGACAAGTGCAATAGATTAAAACCCTGTAGTTAGTACCGACTACATAGGAAGGGGCCTATAGATCTTGAGAAATATAAGCTGGACCAAGGAACTTTCCTAAAGTGAACTGACCCCACACTACCCACAACAACACCAGAGAAAGTTCTAGATACATTTTTACTATTTTTACAATCATTCCTTCTTTTTTTTAATTTTTAAAATTTTTAAGTCCTCTACTACACCTTTAATTTTCATTTTTATAACCTACTATTACTTTAAAAGAAAAAGACTATTTTTTTAAAGCAAACTATACATATTTTTAAAAATAATTTTTATGACTTTGTATTTTTAAATAATTTTTGTGACTTTGTTTTTTTCTTTTTTTTTAATATTATATTTTTGAAAATCCTTTCTGGAATTCAGCTGCAGGAGTTGCTTGTATATATTTGATATTAGTTCTTTGTCAGTTACTTCATTTGCCATTATCTTCTCCCATTCTAAAGGCTGTCTTTTCACCTTGCTTATAGTTTTCTTTGTTGTGCAGAAACTTTTAATTTTATTTAGGTCCCACTTGTTTAGTTTTGCTTTTATTTCCATTATTCTGGGAGGTGGGTCATAGAGGATCCTGCTGTGACTTATGTCGGAGAGTGTTTTGCCTATGTTCTTCTCTAGGAGTTTTATAGTTTCTGGTCTTATGTTTAGGCCTTTAATCCATTTTGAGTTTATTTTTGTGTATGGTGTTAGAAAGTGTTCTAGTTTTATTCTGTTACAAGTGGTTGACCAGTTTCCCCAGCACCACTTGTTAAAGAGACTGTCTTTTCTCCATTGTATATTCTTGCCTCCTTTGTCAAAGATAAGGTGTCAATAGGTGCATGGATTTATCTCTGGGCTTTCTATTTTGTTCCATTGATCTATATTTCTGTCTTTGTGCCAGTACCATACTGTCTTGATGACTATGGCTTTGTAGTGGAGCCTGAAGTCAGGCAGGTTGATTCCTCCAGTTCCATTCTTCTATCACAGGATTGCTTTGGCTATTCAAGATTTTTTGTATTTCCATACAAATTGTGAAATTATTTGTTCTAGCTCTGTGAAAAATACCGTTGGTAGCTTGATAGGGATTGCATTGAATCTATAGATTGCTTTGGGTAGTATATTCATTTTCACTATATTGATTCTTCCAATCCATGAACATGGTATATTTCTCCATCTACTTGTGTCTTCTTTGATTTCTTTCACCAGTGTTTTATAGTTTTCTATATATAGGTCTTTAGTTTCTTTAGGTAGGTATATTCCTAAGTATTTTATTCTTTTCATTGCAATGGTGAAGGGAATTGTTCCCTTGATTTCTCTTTCTATTTTCTCATTATTAGTGTATAGGAATGCAAGGGATTTCTGTGTGTTGATTTTATATCCTGCAACTTTACTATAGTCATTGATTAGCTCTAGTAATTTTCTGGTGGAGTCTTTAGGGTTTTCTATGTAGTGGATCATGTCATCTGCAAACAGTGAGAGTTTTACTTCTTCTTTTCCAATTTGGTTTCTTTTTATTTCTTTTTCTGTTCTGATTGCTGTGGGCCAAAACTTCCAAAACTATGTTGAATAGTAGTGGTGAAAGTGGGCACCCTTGTCTTGTTCCTGACTTTAGGGGAAATGCTTTCAATTTTTCACCATTGAAGATAATGTTTGCTGTGGGTTTGACATATATAGCTTTTCTTATGTTGAGGTATGTTCCTTCTATTCCTGCTTTCTGGAGAGTTTTTATCATAAATAGATGTTCAGTTTTCTCAAAGGCTTTCTCTGCATCTATTGATATAATCATATGGCTTTTATTTTTCAATTTGTTAATGTGGTGAATTACATTGATTGATTTGTGGATATTGAAGAATCCTTGCATCCCTGGGATAAGCCCCACTTTGTCATGGTGTATGATCTTTTTAATGTGTTGTTGAATTCTGCTTGCTAGAATTTTGTTAAGGATTTTTGGATCTATGTTCATCAGTGATATTGGCCTGTAGTTTTCTTTTCTTTTTCTTTCTTCTTTTTTTTTTCTTTTTTTTTGTGGCAAATTGTCAGGTTTGGGTATTAGGTTGATGGTGGCCTCATAGAATGAGTTTAGAAGTTTACCTTCCTCTGCAACTTTCTGGAAGAGTTTGAGTAGGATAGGTGGTAGTTCTTCTCTAAATTTTTGGTAGAATTCAGCTGTGAAGCTGTCTGGACCTGGGCTTTAGTTTGCTGGAAGTTTTCTGATTACAGTTTCAATTTCTGTTCTTGTGATGGGTCTGTTAAGATTTTCTATTTCTTCCTGGTTCAGTTTTGGAAAGTTGAACTTTTTTAAGAGTTTGTCCATTTCTTCCCAGTTGTCCATTTTATTGGCATATAGTTGCTGATAGTAGTCTCTTATGATCCTTTGTATTTCTGTGTTGTTTGTTATGATCTCTCCATTTTCATTTCTTATTTTATTGATTTGATTTTTTCCCCTTTGTTTCTTGATGAGTCTAGCTAATGGTTTGTCAATTTTATTTATCCTTTCAAAGAACCAGCTTTTGGCTTTTTTGATTTTTGCTATGGTCTCTTTAATTTCTTTTGCATTTATTTCTGCCCTAATTTTTAAGATTTCTTTCCTTCTACTAACCTTGGGGTTCTTCATTTCTTCCTTTTTAGTTGCTTTAGGTGTAGAGTTAGGTTATTTATTTATTTATTTTTTACTTTTTTCTTGTTTCTTGAGGTATGCCGGTATTGCCATGAACTTTCCCCTTAGCACTGCTTTTACAGTGTCCCACAGGTTTTGGGTTGTTGGGTTTCATTTTCATTCGTTTCTATGCATATTTTGATTTCTTTTTTGATTTTTTTTCTTTGTGATTTATTGGTTATTCAGTAGCGTGTTGTTCAGCCTCCATATGTTGGAATTTTTAATATTTTTTCTCCTGTAATTGAGATCTAATCTTACTACATTGTGGTCAGAAAAGATGCTTGGAATGATTTCAATTTTTTTGAATTTACCAAGGCTAGACTTTTGGCCCAGGATGTGATCTATCCTGGAGAAGTTTCCATGAACTTGAGAAAAAGGTGAAATTCATTGTTTTGGGGTGAAATGTGCTATAGATATCAATTAGGTCTAACTAGCCTATTGTATTATTTAAAGTTTGTGTTTCCTTGTTAATTTTCTGTGTAGTTGATCTATCCATAGGTGTGAGTGGGGTATTAAAGTCTCCCACTATTATTGTGTTATTGTTAATTTCCCCTTTCATACTTGTTAGCATTTGTCTTACATATTGTGGTGTTCCTATGTTTGATCCATGTATATCTATAATTGTTATATCTTCTTCTTGGATTGATCCATTGATCATTATGTAGTGTCCTTCTTTGTCTCTTTTCACAGCCTTTGATTTAGAATCTATTTTATCTGATATGAGTATTGCTACTCCTGCTCTTTTGGTCTCTATTTGCATGGAATATCTTTTTCCAGCCTTTCACTTTGAGTCTATGTCCCTTGTTTTGAGGTGGGTCTCTTGTAGACAGCATATACAGGGGTCTTGTTTTTGTATCCATTCAGCCAGTCTTTGTCTTTTGGTTGGGGCATTCAACACATTTATATTTAAAGTAATTATTGATAAGTATGATCCCATTGCCATTTACTTTATTGTTTGAGGTTTGAGTTTCTACACCCTTTTTGTGTTTCCGTCTAGAGGAGACTCTTTAGCATTTGTTGGAGAGCTGGTTTGGTGGTGCTGAATTCTCTCAGCTTTTGTTTGTCTGTAAAGCTTTTGATTTCTCCTTCATATTTGACTGAGATCCTTGCTGGGTACAGTAATCTGGGCTGTAGGTTATTTCCTTTCATTACTTGAAGTATGTCCTGCCATTCCCTCCTGGCCTGAAGAGTTTCTATTGAAAGATCAGCTGTTATCCTTATGGGAATCCCCTTGCATGGTATTTTTTGTTTTTCCCTTGTTGCTTTTAATATTTGTTCTTTGTATTTGATCTTTGTAAATTTGATTAACATGTGTCTTGGGGTGTTTCACCTTGGGTTTATCCTATTTGGGACTCTCTAGGTATCTTGTACTTGGGTAATTATTTCTTTCCCCATTTTAGGGAATTTTTCAACTATTATCTCCTCAAGTATTTTCTCATGGTCTTTCTTTTTGTCTTCTTCTTCTGAGACTCCTATGATTCGAATGTTGGAACATTTAATATTGTCCTGGAGGTCTCTGAGATTGTCCTCATTTCTTTTAATTCATTTTTCTTTTTTCCTCTCTGATTCATTTATTTCTACCATTCTATCTTCTACTTCACTAATCCTATCTTTTGCCTCCAATATTTTATTTGTTGCCTCCAGAGTGTTTTTGATCTCATTTATTGCATTATTCATTATACATTGACTCTTTTTTATTTGTTCTAGGTCCTTGTTAAACCTTTCTTGCATTTTCTCAATCCTTCTCCAGGTTATTTATCTATGATTCCATTTTGATTGCAAGATTTTGGATCATTTTCGCTATCATTATTTGGAATTCTTTATCAGTAGATTCCCTATTTCTTCCTCTATTGTTTGGTTTGGTGTACATTTATCCTGTTCCTTTACCTGTTGAGTATTCCTCTGTCTCTTCATCTTGTTTATATTGCTGAGTTTGGAGTGGCCTTTCTGTATTCTGGCAGTTTGTGGAGTTCTCTTTATTGTGGAGTTTCCTCACTGTGGGTGGGGTTGTATAGTGGCTTGTCAAGGTTTCCTGGTTAGGGAAGCTTGTGTCGGTGTTCTGGTGGGAGGATATGAATTTCTTATCTCTGGAGTGCAATGGAGTGTCCAGTAATGTGTTATGAGATGTCAATGGGTTTGGAATAACTTTGGGTAGTCTGTATATTGATGCTCAGGGCTGTGTTTCTGTGTTGCTAGAGAATTTGCGTGGTATGTCTTGCTCTGGAACTTGTTGGTCCTTAGGTGGTGCTTGGTTTCAGTGTAGATATGGAGGCATTTGATGGCTCCTGTCGATTAATGTTCGATTAATGTTCCCTGGAGTGGGAAGTTCTCTGGTGTTCTCAGGATCTGGACTTAAGCTTCCTGCTTCTGGTTTTCAGTCTTATTTTTACAGTAGTCTCAAGACTTCTCCATCTATACAGCACCATTGATAAAACATCTAGGTTAAAGATGACAAGTTTCTCCACAGTGAGGGACACCCAGAGAGGTTCACAGAGTTACATGGAGTAGAGAAGAGGGAGGAGGGAGTTAGAGGTGACCTGAATGAGATGAGGTGGAATCAAAAGAGGAGAGAGCAAGCTAGCCAGTAATCACTTCCTTATGTGTGCTCCACAGTCTGGACCACTCAGAGATGTTCACGGAGTTATACAGAGAAGAGAAGAGGGAGGAAGGAGACAGGAGGATAAAGAGGAGAATTAACAGGAGAGAGACCGATCCAGCCAGTAATCAGTTTTCTATGTGTTCTCCACCATCTGGAACACACAAAGAGATTCACAGATTTGGGCAGAGAAGAGAAGGGGGAAGGAGGAGATAGAGGTGACCTGCTGGAGAAAAAGGAGAGTTCAAAGGAGGAGAGAGCAGTTAAGTCAGATATCTTGCTCCCAAGTGAAAATAGGTACTGAAGATTGAGTTCTTAAAGATACAAAATTGATAATAAATACCAAAAAGCAAAGATTAAAAATCTAGAGTAGAGGTTGGATTTTCAAAAATACAATATTAAAAAAAAAGAAAAAAACAAAGTCACAAAAATTATTAAAAAAAACACAAAGTCACAAAAATTATTTAAAAAATATGTATCAAGTTTGCTTTAAGGTTTTTTTTTTTTTTTCAAAGTAATAGTAGGTTATAAAAATGAAAATTAAAGGAGTAATAGAAGACTTAAAAATTTTTAAAAAAGAATGATTGTAAAAATAGTAAAAATGTATCTAGAACTTTCTCTGGTGTTGTTGTGGGCAGGGTGGGGTCAGTTCATTTTTGGATAGTTCCTTGGTCTGGCTTGTATTTCTCAAGATCTGTAGTCCCCTTCCTATGTAGTCGGTACTAACTACAGGGTTTTAATCTATTGCACTTGTCACTTCCAAGGTGGTTCCCTCTGTTTCAGCTTCTTGTTTGCTGGTCTCTACAGTGTCTGATTTCTGTCCTGACGCAAAGGGGGAGGTGGTGGACACTTTTTTAGGCTCATTTGTTCAGTCGTGCTGTGGGGAGGGAGGGACGCTGCAAACAAATAACACTGGTGTGTGCTCGCAGTGCCTCAGCCACACTGGGCCTGCCCCCACTCACGGCACGTGTGCCCTTCCTGCCCACACTGCTCAGGCTCTATATTGCTCCACCGGAAACCGTCCGAGGCCAGCCCTGGGCTGCGTGCACCTCCCGGGTCTAAGCTGCTCAGGCTCAGGCACTCAGGAAGTCCTCAGAGTTGCAGACTCAGTTGGGCCTGTGTTTTGTCACCTTCCTATGTCCGAGCAGCTCAGGGGATGAGATGTTTGGCGAGTGTGGTCGCTGTGACTTATCGCCTCCCCTGTCCCTGCTGCTCGGTTTTCTGGATGTACAACTGGCGCACCTTCTCAGGCGGATGTTGACTGTCCAGAACTCCAAGAAGTCTTAGTTAGCAAAGAAGCGTGCTTGCAGTTTGGTAGATAATGCCTCTTTGGGGCTGCGATTGCCCCCTTCTGGCTCTGGCTGCCTGTCACTGGAGGGGGATGGTCTGCAGTCGGCCAGCTCTGTACAGTCCTTTGTTCTGTGAGTGGGCCTAGCGGTGTCTTAAGGCTTTTCACATGGTGCTATCCCACAGTCTGGTTTGCTAGCCCGTTAGTTCACTCAGATTGCCCTCGGGGCATTCAGGCCTGGTCCTTACTCTAAGCAATGCAGCCCGTACCTCCCTGCCCACACTCTGCTTGCTAGTGGCGGGTGCAGCCATCTGCGCTGCTTTTCTGCTGGGGGAGTTACCGTTGAGCACGTAATCTGTGAGTTTTAATTATTTATTTATTTTTCCTCCCAGTTGGTGCCACAGACTCAGCAGTGAGAATGTTTCCTGGTGTTTGGAAACTTCCCTCTTTTTAAGACTCCTTTCTGGGGACGGAGTTCTTTCCCTACCTCTTTTGTCTTTCTTTATATATATATATATATATTTTTTTTTTTTCCTACCTCCTTTCAAAGACAATGGGCTGCTTTTCTGGGTGCCTAACTTTCTCTGTTGGCATTCAGAAGTTGTTTTGTGGAATTTACTCAGCTTTTAAATGTTCTTTTGATGAATTTGTGGTGGAGAAACTAGTCTCCCTGTCCTATTCCTCTGCCATCTTCTAAAGTGTTTTAAAATGTGCATATCAAAAAATACTTTATATGAATAGATATAAGATACATACTTAAAATCAGTCTATTTATTAATCTGTTATGAAGAGAGTAAATGCTGGATTTGTGTTTAATATTATTCTTCCCTGGCTACCCAGTGGCTCAGTGATAAAGTATCTGCCTGCAATGCAGGAGATATAGAAGACATAGGTTTGACCCCTGGGTTGGAAAGATCCCCTGGAGGAGGGCATAACAACCCACAGTAGTATTCTTGCCTGGGAAATCCGAGGACAGAGGATCCTGGCAGGCTATAGTCTATAGGGTTGAAAAGAATTGGACATGACTTAAGCAACTGAGCGCACACGCATGAGAGAAGGAAAAGTAACTACACACATTCAGTTACTATACATAATATTATGATTTACTGCACATTCAAGTAAAACCTGTATCATCTGTTGCCTAAATAAATGCTGGCCATTTATATAATAATAAAACCTTCAGTGGTCATTTTGAAGGAACCCAGGACTTTTGAATTATATTAACCTTATGGCTTTTGAAATTAAAAAAAAAAAAAAGAAGTGAGGTAGAATGGTAGATTTTCAACTGTCCTCTATAATGCTTATTCACAAAATCTTAATTAATCACTACCAAAATGACAAGTTATAAAGACATAGTCTGAATTTTCAATTGTTCTTTTAATTCAACTGATGAAATTGTTATAGTATAAAAGTATAAAACGTACAATGGGGCTTCCCAGGTGACTCTAGTGGTCAAGAACATGCCCGCTAATGCAAGATACTTAGACTCTGGCTCAAAGCCTGGGTCAGGAAGATTCCCTGGAGGAGGGCACAGCAACCCACGCCAGTATCTTGCCTGGAGAATTGCTATGGACAAAGGACCCTGGTGGGCTACAGTCAATAGGGTTGCAAAGAACTGGACACGACTGAAGTGACTTAGCACTCATGCACAAAATATACAACATATCATCAGCAAAGCCCAATATTATATTCTAGTACTATTCTCTACTCTTATAAGTTGTCATCTTTAATGTGACACATTTGTTTTACAACTTAATTGTTTAACATAAAAAAAATTTCATTTTATTTCAAATTATATTTTGGCATATATTTGTAATATTATTTGCAATATGTTAAAGTCAAAAGTGAAATGAAATAGCTTTCCTGTAGAATCATAGAGAACACAAAGAAATCAGACAGGTTGTAAGGATTTGTTAAAATTCTCATTAATGTACCCATTACTCATTAATGTACTCCATAAAGGGACTGAGTAAATTAATACTGATCTTGGGAAAAAAGTAAACCCAAACTGAATATCAAAACACTACTTGCATAAGAAGCTAGCAAAATATCAAATGCTATTTTTGCCCATGTTGGAGCACATATTCTTGAAAAACACAAAATCCCACATTCAAGTAAAACCTGTATCATCTGTTGCCTAAATAAATGCTGGCCATTTATATAATAATAAAACCTTCAGTGGTCATTTTGACAGGAACCCAGGACTTTTGAATTATATAACCTTATGGCTTTTGAAATTAGGAAACTTCTCAGTAGTGTACATCAGTACTTATGTTCCAAATTATAAATGAGAAGTTTCCTAATTTCTGTATAGAAAAATATTTCTTATTCAAGGGACAAAATTGAGAGAATTCTACATGAGAGATGAGGAAGGAGATGAATAGTGAGGGAGACTGAGTGGTTGAGAAAGACATGAACTTCTAAGTAAATTGTGGATCTCAACACACGTGAACATTTCCTTCTTTTAGAATGTCCTTTAACTTATACGATGAGACCAAATATAATGACCAAAGAATAAAAATCAAAGAAAGAAGCCTCAAAGTCTCAATGATAGAGTTGCTTTGCACTGAATATAAAGTAATGTAAATGAAAATAATTTCCTAAAACTATTTGAAATGTAGCATTTATGAGATGTCCTTTGTTCCAGCTGAGTGGCTAAAATGAAAACCATACAGAGCAGAATAACAAAACAATCAATGAAAAAAAGGATTGATATGCTACCCAAAATTAAAAATATATGACATATTAATTGCAATTGCGCTAGTCATAGTCCCTGCTTTATAAGATTTCATTGCCTTACTAAGTTCACCTTGTATAATGTGCAATGAGAGAAAATACAAAACACTTTTAAATTATAAAGAAGAGGTTAATTTTTGTTTCTAGAACTGTGGACAGCATACATTTGAAATATTTAGAATGATTTACAACTGCTTAATTATTCTCCTAATATCCCATGGAGTAGGGATTGTAGTTTGAAACTGAGAAAGGGAAATTTAAGGCACTTCCTGACATAGGAAAATGTTAGGTTACAAGAATAGTCTTGCAGGAAAAGTGAGTGATAGAAGCTTAATCATCAGGGACATACAAAAGTCAACAGTACTAAAATATTAGAAGGTTTATTTTGGGAAGCAATTTTCCCCTGTTGGGGTGTGTATGTGGACTGGATTGCTTACTTGATCTTTCCTGATCTCTATTGTCTATCTTCACACCTACATTTGAGTACATAAAGCAACATCCTTAACATTTGAGATTGCATCTAATGCTGCCCAACTCTAGCAGTGACATTTGTCCACTCCTCCAAAATGGAAAAAAAAAAAAAATGTTAGGTTACAAGAATAGTCTTGCAGGAAAAGTGAGTGATAGAAGCTTAATCATCAGGGACATACAAAAGTCAACAGTACTAAAATATTAGAAGGTTTATTTTGGGAAGCAATTTTCCCCTGTTGGGGTGTGTATGTGGACTGGATTGCTTACTTGATCTTTCCTGATCTCTATTGTCTATCTTCACACCTACATTTGAGTACATAAAGCAGCATCCTTAACATTTGAGATTGCATCTAATGCTGCCCAACTCTAGCAGTGACATTTGTCCACTCCTCCAAAATGGAAAAAAAAAAAAATTAATGCTGCTCTCTTCTGTCTTGATAGCTGTCCAGTTACCATCATTTACCTGATGCTCAAACCCCTTAAAATTACAAAATAATTTATAATTCTCTGTGATCAAACACAAGAAAATCTGTATATGAAACACAATTTGCTTTAGTGAATGACTGTACTTTGGGAAATTTTCAGGTACTGTGTGAATTCATCAAGGCATTTATGCCTTAAATTCTGGAAAGACACAACTGGCTTGGTCATGGCTAATGTTAGTGATTTCCTGTGGTGTGGTGTTTATGATAGTAGCAAAAACCCAGCATGAAGTTACATTTGCCTAGGGGCTGTTGTAACTTAAGGGCTTGCTTTTTTTGATATTTGTTCATATTCTTCAGGAAGAAAATGCATTTTTGTGGTTTGTTTGACCAATCTTTACTTAAGAAAAGACACACTAGAACCTATATGGATTAGAAATATGTGTTTATAAATGTGCTGGCAGGGAAGGTAGACTCCTGCTGTCTTTAGACAAAACAGTCTAATATTTTGTACAACATGTTCCAAAAGCTGAGATGATTTAGATTCTCTTTTTCCTTACGGAGTTCATTTCAGTTCAGTCTCTCAGTCATGTCCGACTCTTTGCTACCCCAGGGGTTACAGCACGCCGGGCTTCCCTGTCCATCACCAATTCTCAGAAACTGCTCAAACTCATGCCCATCGAGTCAGTGATACCATCCAACCATCTCATCTTCTGTTGTCCCCTTCTCCTCCCAGCTTCAACCTTTCCCAGCATCAGGAACTTTTTAAATGAGTCAGTTCTTCACATCAGGTGGCCAAAATATTTGAGTTTCAGCTTCAGCATTAGTCCTTCCAATGAATAGTCAGGACCGATTTCCTTTATGATGAATTGTTAGGATCTCCTTGCAGTCCAAGAGACTCTGAGGAGTCTTGTCCAACACCACAGTTCAAAAGTATCAATTCTTTGGTGCTCAACTTTCTTCATAGTCCAACTGTCACATTCATACATGACTACTGGAAAAACCATAGCTTTGACTAGGAGGACCTTTGTTGGCAAAGTAATATCTCTATTTTTTAATATGCTGTATAGGTTGCTGATAACTTTTCTTCCAAGGAGCAAGCACCTTTTAATTTCATGGATGAGGTCACCATCTGTAGTGATTTTAGAGCAACCTCAAAATAAAGTCTGTCACTGTTTCCATTGTTTCCCCATCTATTTTCCATGCAGTGATTGTACCAGGTGCCATGATCTTGGTTTTCTGAATGTTGAGTTTTAAGCCAATTTTTTCACTCTCCTTTTTCACTTTCATCAAGAGTCCCTTTAGTTCTTCTTCACTTTCTGCCATAAGGTTAGTGTCATCTGCATATCTGAGGTTATTGATATTTCTCCTGGCAACCTTGATTCCAGCTTGTGCTTCATCAGTCCAGCATTTCTCATGATGTACTCGGCATATAAGTTAAACAATCAGGGTGACAATATACAGGATTTGATGTACTACTTTCCCGATTTGGAACCAGTCTGTTGTTCCATGTTCACTTCTAACTGTTTCTTCTTGACCTGCATACAGATTTCTCAAGAGGCAAGTATGGTGGTGTGGTATTCCCATCTCTCTCTTTCTTAAGTCAAGAAGTCATGACAAAAATCTTGCTTTAAGATTTAAGAAAAATTGATAATGGTCTGCTTATTGCTACAGGATAAGAACTTTTCAATATTCATTTCATTGAGTGCCATTATTTTCTCAGTTAGCAGAGAAAATACTTCTCACTTTTAATTTTATCTGAATTATATATATATATATAATTTATTCAACAGGAAGAAGTCATAGCTCTTGCTCTTTTTTCTTCATATAAAAATTTTTAATTTTAGAAAGAAAACTTTACCATTTATACTGCCATCTCTGTCAAAGATATCACTTGTCTATTAAAAGCAGACATACAAGATGGAGGAATCTCTTCTGTAAGACCAAATGAGAACTTAAGTACTGTTGTCTCTGCCTTTGACAATCTGTGTGTGTGGAACAGATGAGGGCTTTAGGAACTGCTCACTCTACTTTTGTTCAGTTACAGCTGATTTTAGGGTTGTCTAAATCCTGAGAGATCTGCTTTTCTCATATATCACAAAATATTGTCAATTCATATAAATATACATCTTTGCTGGCTTCCCTGGTGGCTCAGACAGTAAATGTGTCTGCCTACTATGCAGGAGACCTGGGTTTGATCCCTGGGTGGGGAATATCCTTGGAGAAGGAAATGGCAACCCACCCCAGTACTCTTGCCTGGAAAATCCCAAAGATGGAGGAGCCTGATAGACTACAGTCCATGGGGTTGCAAAGAGTTGGACACAACTGAGCGACTTCACTTCACTTTGTAGGACAGTAATATTGTTACATTGATGTCTAGAATAAACATTCCACTAGCTCAAAGTTTAGTATTCAGGAGTCTAAGTAGAAAAACAAGGCTATCTTTCTTCCCCACTCTGAAACTGATTTCATAAAATTTGTTAGACATTTCTGGCTTCCAAATACCAAGCATAGTAAGCAAGACATTTGGTGATATATCAGATGTCATTCTTTATTTACATGTATTATCTAATCTCATATTGGATAAGAATACATCAAGTTTTGTGGATCTTTTCATTGGCAAAGTTAAATGAACTAAACAGAAGAGTGAAGCTTTAAATAAGCCATATGACATACTTAAAATCTCTGTATTTAAAAGATTATGCATTGTAAATCTTTTGATAGGGGCCAAAATTAAATAACCATGAATTATTCAGTGACAAGTTGAAGAATTCAAGTGTGGATTGGTTCAGGATACTACTTGTTAAAGCTAAACAAATAAGAAGGTTTTGGCACTGTGCCTCCTCTCTGTTTGGGGGTTGTGACTTTTCAAGCACTCTGAACCAGGCCCTTCCCCTTTGTGGACATCAGACATGAGCTGTGAAGTAGCTTAGTGAGAAAAGTGACACACTTTTGGAAACTTTGGGCCTTTGGACCTGACCCAGGGAAATCCCTGGGAAATAACAAAGCAGTATTGTTTATATCCGAGAAAGAGATTTATTCAGATTCAAAGCATTTAACCCATTTTGCAAAGCATAATTAAGGAAAATAAACAAAAAACTGTTGAACAGAATAATAAATAAACAAAAAAACAGATTCACTACTAACAGACTAGTGTGCTTGTAACCTAGCTTAGGGTAAATTTGCTATTACCAGTTATTTATGAAATAAGGCACAGGCATGGAGTTAGACGGACTTGGGTTGAACCTATTTGGCAACTTTCTTGTTGTGTGGGCCTGGGCAATTTTTTAACTTTTCTAAATCTGAAAGCATTCAATGCTATTCTTATTAATGAGAAAAAAAAAGGATGTCATTAATAGTTATACAAATTGATGTTACTCACAGATACCATATCAGAGAAGTCCCCTATACTTTCCCTTTTTGTGATTCTGAGTGTGATTCTTTCCTTCTTTCCCATACTCTCTATTTGAATTTCTCCTTTCTTTTCTGACTTTCACTGATAAAGTCCCCTTCGACAGTACTTCCTAGAACAGATTTTTGAAATAAATATCTATATTTAAGTTTCTTCCTGTAATACCCCTGAGACTGAGGTATTTCTATCTTATTCATACATTTCCTGATAAATTCAGTTAATATTTTGTTGAAGGCTTACTTGATAAGCCTTGTGTAAAATTGTGTACAAAATACTATAAAAGCTATAAATGGGCATAAGCCATGATTTCTACTTTGAAGAATGTATAATAAGAGTAAAAATATATATGAAGATATATATATATATATTCACTATATAAATTAGTTATATAAATATAACTGCAAAATAAGATTCAATAAAATTTATCTAAGTGTTTAATATAATAGTAAAAACAATAACAACAGCTAGCTAATATCTAGTGCTTGTTAACTACCTGCCTATCCTTTTCTACATGCTTAGCATGTATTGTGAAAGTGAAAGTGAAGTTGCTCAGTCGTGTCCGACTCTTTGCAACCCCATGGACTGTAGCCCACCAGGCTTCTCTGTCCACGGGATTCTCCAGGCAAGAATACTGGAGTGGGTTGCCATTTCCTTCTCCAGGGGATCTTCCCAACCCAGGGATCAAACCCAGGTTTCCCGCATTGCAGGCAGACGCTTTAACCTCTGAGCCACCAGGGAAGCCTAGCATATATTAACTCATGTAATTCTACCTGTTGATTGATGAAATTTATACCATTATAATTCTTATTTTGCCTTAGATAAAGAAACAGGCATAGAGAGGTTAAACAATTTTCTCAAGTTTGGAACAACTATTCCGTGTCAGAGCAATCCCTTAGGAAGAAGTGCTGGGTGTCTTGGTTTGAGCCAGGGTCTTGGATCTCCCATTAGCCATACACTGGATCCCTGTGCAGCCACCCAGAGAAAACCACTCCAGTGTGGAATCGACTTGATATCTGTATCCTGAGGCTCTTTATTTAGCTTCAATAAGAGAAAAAACTTTTAATTTCAACTGAATTGTTCAGTTAACATCTCCTGGAAAAAGTAACTTCTGAAAAATTACTGAAAGACCAGATGGAATTTTTTTAGTTAGTATTCAATTTTCCTGATAATAACAGTAACATAGACCACTGCAAAAATTTAAAAATATATTTAAAAGCACATGCAATAAAATATAAATCACTCATAATATCTATACTCAAAGTTAATAACCATTAACATTTTGGTATATATCTTCTGGTTGTGAGTGTGGATAATTTCTCTTCTTCTTCATGCTATGTTGTATTTCTCAAACATTTACCATTCAATGAATTGTGTTTATTATAAGAAAAAGACAAAGTAGCACAATATGACAAAAATATATTTTAACCCTTTAATTCCATTTTTAAAAAGATTTCCAAAAGGAGAAATCAGGAATGAATACCATATGTGTGTGTGTGTGTATATAAAATCTGTCTCTTTTTAAGTATGGCTTCATTTTTTTAAACTAAAATGGGATTATAGTATCATGTTATAAGTTTGATGGAATAATAAATATCTTCTATTGTGACTACACATTTTCTATGATCCAACATTAATATATTTATTATAAATATTTTTAGCCAAGAGCATGCTTTATGCATTTAAACAGGCTGGCAGAGAAGCTGTCTACAAAGGCTGCACTCCCTTCCTCTGATGTTGAATAGTTGCCGGGAAGGGTTGCATTTCCCAGCATTCCTCTGCATCTTGGTGAGGCTATGTGATTCTTTTGTGTTAAAGCAGAATTGGACAGAAATGACATACAAATTTACAAAGCTACTCTTTAATGAACTCCTTCCCTTTCCCTTCTTTCTACTCTGTCTTTCTTCATTTTCTGTCTATGGAGAACAAAGGATTCCAAGACATAAAGTATGACAGTGACACATGATGGAAAGAGCAAGGTCTGTTTCACCACATGGAAGGATGCCCAGCAGACATCTTCAGTGAACCTGGACAAGAAATAACTTGTTATAATTCACTACAATTTGGGAGTTCATATGTAGGCAGCTACTTGTACATTAACTACTACAGATAGCTTCCAAATTTTTGTTCTCTTAAATAAAATTTTTGAAAATATTTCATTGATTTTTTTTCTCCTTTCAAGCTACAAAAGCAATACATCATTTTTGAAAAATGTCTGGCAACAGATATGTGATAAGAAACAGCCAGACAATTCCCCTGTTCCTCCCTTTTTGCCTACCAAAGTATCCTCCTTATAGTCTCCAAGTGTCCTATGATCAGTATTTGATGTATACCATTCTACACTTTGTTTAATGCTCATTTAGAATGTATATAAGCATAATTATGTGCTTCCCTGGTGGCTAAGTGGTAAAGAATCCACTTGGCAATTTGGAGACATGGGTTAAATCCCTGGGTCTGGAAAATCCCCTGGATAAGTAAATGGCAACCCACTCCAGTACTCTTGCTAGGAAATCCTATGGCTAGAAAAGCCTGGCAGGCTACAGCCCATAGGGTCTCAAAGGAGACAGATATAACTTAGTAACTAAACAAAAACAACAAAGCACAGTTACATTTATTCATATTTTCTGCAGCAAAAAACAAAATAGGCTGCAGAGTATTAGGTATGGATTCATTTTTTGCAAAAAGAAAAAAAAATCTAGCATTTTAAATGAACATGTTAAGAAATCTTTTTACATATCTCTAAATAGTATCATATTAGAATAAAAGATCAGAAGTTCAATCAATGTGTGAACAGATAGTCACAATTTCAATCTGTGTGACAATATTGCCAAACAGAATGACTAGACTAATTTTGCATTTCTTCAGGAATGTTAGAATTGCATTTGTTTTTTTGTAGTGTACTATATGTAATATCACCATAGAATGGTTACTTTCCTTGTATCAGTTCTTTCATTTAGCTAATTTCCTTCTCATTTATCCTTTCACTGTGTTATCTTATAATTATCTTCCTTTCCTTTTTTTTTTTTTTTGCAGAGAGGTTTTGTTTTTGCTATTTTATTGAGAACATAGTCTGAGTTTCAGTTATAAAATAATTTTCAATTTACTAGCCATAAATATTTTTGCTTTTATTTACTTCTTGTTTGGCCAATCGATTGACTTTGTTTCTCTCATTATTCATCCTTGATTCTTGCCTGCTGTTTTCATACAAGCAGCATAAGTCGATTGTGTTTGAGACTCCTGTGAACTCCCTGGATGATATGTAAGGCTCCTCTCAGAATACAACCTCTGTGAAAGTGTTAGTCGCTCAGTAATGTCCAATTCTTTGCAACCCCCTGGACTGTAGTCCACCAGGCTCCTCTTTCCATGGAGTTATTCAGGCAAGAATACTGGAGTGGGTTGCCATTCCCTTCTGAAGGGGATCTTCCTGAGCCAGGGATAGAACCCTAGTCTACTGCATTGCAGATTCTTTACTGTCTGAGTCACCAGGGAAGCCCCTCAAACTCTGTAGTGTGGATAAGTTCACATGATCAGATTATGATGCCTGAGAAGTGTGAGAAGTGGATGTGGACATATTCAGAGTGGGTCTCTAGTGTCAGAGCTTCTTCTCCAGTTTTGAAGAAATCAAGACCATAAACAAAATCTTCCATGTAGTATAAAGCTATGCATGTATGGCTGCAAGTCCAGGTTATCAAGGGGAATACTAAGACACAAGCTGAATTTGAAGCCAAAGGTAGACAGTCCTGAAGATGATGAAAATCATAACATTTGTATTCTGCTTTTCAGTTTTCAATGTTCTATGATATACACTATTTATTTATGCTTATAAAAATTCTGATAAGTAGATAGTACATTTGCTTTTCAAATGAGCCTTAGCAAGTTTATGTTCTGTGTACAGGTAATTCAGCTAGTGGGTAGAAAAGCCAGGACTTAATCCTGAGTCTTTTTGAGTCCAAAGCCCAAGTTCATTTCCCTGTGCCATGCCATGTCAAAGAAGATGAAAAACAAAGGTTCACTTTGAACAATGCATAATCCACTGGTAATGTGCATAATGGACACCAGAAAGAATATCAAAGAAGGTTCTTCCTTCCTTTATCTAATCAAACTATTGCAAATACACTGAAAGTGAACTTCCCAGGTCGGTAGGTGCACAATATGCTACTGGAGATCAGTGGAGAAATAACTTCAGAAAAAAAGAAGAGATGGAGCCAAAGCAAAAACAACACCCAGTTGTGGATGTGGCTGGTAATGGAAGCAAGATCCAATGCTGTAAAGAACAATATTGTATAGGAACCTGGAATGTTAGGTCCATGAATCAAGGCAAATTTGAAGTGATCAAACAGGAGATGGCAAGAGTGAACATCGACATTTTAGGAATCAGCTAACTAAAATGTACTGGAATGGGTAAATTTAGGTCAGATGACCATTATATCTACTACTGTGGGCAAGAATCACTTAGAAGAAATGGAGTAGCCATCATAGTCAACAAAAGAGTCTAAAATATGGTACTTGGATGATGCAGTCTCAGAAACGACGGAATGACCTCTGTTCATTTCCAAGGCAAATCATTAAATATCACAGTAATCCAAGTCTATGACCTAACCAGTAATGCTGAAGAAGCTAAATTTGAATGGTTCTGTAAAAACCTACAAGAAATTCTAGAATTAACACCCCAAAAAGATGTGCTTTTCATTATAAGGGACTGGAATGCAAAAGTAGGAAGTTAAGAAACACCTGGAGTAACAGGCAAATTTGGCTCTGGAGTACAGAATGAAGCTGTGGAAAGGCTAATAGAGTTCTCCCAAGAGAATGCACTGGTCATAGCAAACACCCTTTTCCAATAACACAAGAGAAAACTCTACACATGGACATCACCAGATGGTCAACACCAAAATCAGACTGATTATATTCTTTGCAGCCAAAGGTGGAGAAGCTCTATACAGTCAGCAAAAACAAGACCAGGAGCTGACTGTGGCTCAGATCATGAGCTCCTTACTGCCAATTTCAGACTTAAATTGAAGAAAGTAGGGAAAACCACCAG
The DNA here is from genome assembly GCA_006408695.1 of Aepyceros melampus. Classification (NCBI taxonomy): domain Eukaryota; kingdom Metazoa; phylum Chordata; class Mammalia; order Artiodactyla; family Bovidae; genus Aepyceros; species Aepyceros melampus. The sequence continues at coordinate 304,485 of SJXQ01004781.1, forward strand.
ACCATTCAGGTATGACTTAAATCAAATCCCTAACGATTATACAGTAGAAGGGAGAAATAGATTTAAGGGACTAGATCTGATAGACAGAGTGCCTGATGAACTATGGAGGAGGTTCATGACATTGTACAGGAGACAGGGATCAAGACCATCCCCAAGAAAAAGAAATTCAAAAAAGCAAAATGGCTGTCTGGGGAGGCCTTACAAATAGCTGTGAAAAGAAGAGAAGCAAAGAGCAAAGGAGAAAAGGAAAGGTATACTCATTTGAATGCAGAGGTCCAAGAATAGCGAGGAGAGATAAGAGAACCTTCCTCAGTGATCAGTGCAAAGAAATAGAGGAAAACAATAGATTGAGAAAGACTAGAGATCTCTTCAAGAAATTTAAAGATACCAAGGAAACATTCAAACAAAGATGGGCTCAATAAAGGACAGATATGCTATGGATCTAATAGAAGTATAAGATATTAAGAAGAGGTGCCAAGAATACACAGAAGATCTTCACCACCCAAGTAATCATGATGGTGTGATCACTCACCTAGAGCAAGACATCCTGGAATGTAAAGTCAAATGGGCCTTAGGAATTATCACTATGAACAAAGCTAGTGGAGGTGATGGAATTCCAGTTGAGCTGTTTCAAATCCTAAAAGATGATGCTGTGAAAGTGCTGCACTCAATATGCCAGCAAATTTAGAAAACTCAGCAGTGGCCACAGGACTGGAAAAGGTCAGTGTTCATTCCAATCCCAAAGAAGGGAATGCCAAAGAATGCTCAAACTACCACACAATTGCACTCATCTCACATGCTAGTAAAGTAATGCTCAAAATTCTCCAAGCCAGACTTCAATAATACATGAACCATGAACTTCCAGATGTTCAAGCTGGTTTTAGAAAAGGCAGAGGAACCAGAGATCAAATTGCCAACATCTGCTGGGTCGTTGCAAAAGCAAAAGAGTTCCAGAAAGTATCTATTTCTGCTTTATTGACTATACCAAAGCCTTTGACTTTGTGTATCACAGTAAAGTGTGGAAAATTTTGAATGAGATAGGAATGCCAGACCAGCTGACCTTCCTCTTGAGAAACCTGTATTCAGGTCAGGAAGCAACAGTTAGAACTGGACACGAAACAGACTGGTTCAAATAGGAAAAGGAGTATGTCAAGGCTGCATCTTGCCATGCTTATTTAACTTATATGCAGAGTACATCATGCAAAATACTGAGCTGGATGAAGCACAAGCTGGAATAAAGATTGCTCAGAGAAATATTAATAACCTCAGATATGCAGATGACACCACCCTTATGGCAGAAAGTGAAGAGGAACTAAAAAGCCTCTTGATGAAAGTGAAAGAGGAGAGTGAAAAAGTTGGCTTAAAGTTCAACATTAAGAAAACTAAAATTATGACACCTGGTCCCATTACTTCATGCAAATAGAGGGAGAAACAGTGGAAACAGTGGCAGACTTTATTTTGGGGGGCCTCTAAATTCACTGCAGATGGTGACTGCAGCCATGAAATAAAAAGACACTTACTCCTTGGAAGAAAAGTTATGACCAACTTAGATAGCATATTGAAAAGCAGAGACATTACTTTGCCAACAAAGGTCCATCTAGTCAAGGCTATGGTTTTTCCAGTGGTCATGTATGGATGTGAGAGTTTGACAGTGAAGAAAGCTGAGCGCCGAAGAATTGATGCTTTTGAACTGTGGTGTTGGAGAAGACTCTTGAGAGTCCCTTGGACTGCAAGGAGATCCAACCAGTCCATCCCAAAGGAAATCAGTCCTGAATATTCATTGGAAAGACTGTTGTTGAAGCTGAAACTCTAGTACTTTTGGCCACCTGATGCTAAGAGCCGACTCACTTGAAAAGGCCTTGATTCTGGGAAAGATTAAAAGTGAGAGGAGAAGGGGATGACAGAGGATGAAATGCTTGAATGGCAGCACTGACTCAATGGACATGAGTTTGAGTAACTCCGAGAGTTGGTGATGGACAGGGAGGCCTGGGGTGCTGTAGTCTATGGGGTTGCAAAAAGTTGGACATGCTTGTGTCCTGAACTCAACTGAACTGAACCATAATATACCAAATCTTTAAGAGTATGGGCTTTGGAACTGAAATGTTTATGTTCATGTGCTCACCCATCACCTCCAAGCTAATTCAGGAAAGTACTTAATATTTTTGTGCTTCAGTTTCCTCATATTCAGATTGTTTACACTTCTGAGGATTTTTAAATTTTACAGTAAATGTTTGTAAAGTGCTTAGGATGATACCTAACACACTGAAAATTCTCAGTAAGCTGTAGTTATCATTGGATTACAGTCAGCTATAAGGTAGTCTTTTATGGGACAATTTGTACACATCATTTTTAACTTCATAAAGTTGTTATTTTCTCAAAGAAAATGAATATATCTGAGTGGAAAATTCTAACATCCTCCCATTGAATGCAACATTTTTAAACATTATCTTAATTTTAAAAATTAGATATGTTATAGTATCCATTATGAAAAGACACCAAAAGGGTAGAGAGGTTTTTTACTTTTTTGCTCATGCTACCTACCTACTCATTATGTGTAGTTCTGTTGTTCTGTGTATAGAATGTAAAATGTGGTCAGTGACTATTATTGATGACAGTGATTATGACACTAATCTTGGCAACATAGTAGATCAAGCAGAGTAAGAAAAATTTTTGTTTTCTTCAAAAGAAAATACCCTACGGGCTTCTAGTTGGGAAAATTTGCATGACCTAATCTTCCAGAAGTTGCAAAAAGTCAATCATGATTAAAGCAAGTTAGCACTCACACACGATACCATGAAATTGTCTACATAAAATCATTCTTTATTACTTTATTTATTGCCATCCTATGCTCTTCAGGACCCCCCCTTTTTTTTGGGGGGGGGACTAAAGAAGTAACTCTGATAAGCTGAGTCAGAATTTTGACCATGCTATGAAAACACTTTGGGACATTGTATCTCATTTATCTAATTTCATTGTTTACGTTGAAAGTAAGAGTGAATCTGAAACAAATGGTTAAGGAAGACATCACTTATTGGTCAAGGTGACTAAACCTCCAAGCAGAGTAAAACTTTTGATATATACCTCATGATTTTCTAGACCTTCTAAAGCCTTATGGGTCAAGGCAGGGTTACAAAAAGTGTTTTAGATTTTTCTAGAGCAGCAAGCGTCTTTTGTTCAATTTTTATTGGAGTGTAGTATCAAACTTCTTAATGATGCCTGTGTATAGTGTGCCTCAGTATTTAGCATGAGGGCTTGATCACAAGGAGTGCTCAATAAATATATATGCATAGACTAACGACAGCAATACAGTCATTGATCAACATGATTCAGTGAGGTTGACCCATTTTCTAGTTTTAAGAACGTCTATGTCACCAAAATAATTAAAAACTTTAGACTTATGTTTATCTTTTTTTGTCTATTGAAATCTGTATCTCTCTGTGTTTGTACTATGACAGTTTTCACATTCCTTAGTTGGTGTCAAAACCACTGCAATCATATTTCTTACTCCTAATATGAGAGAACAGGAAGAATGGATGAAATTTTAGGTTATGAAACAATGAGAATGTCTTCAGCAATCTTGTGCTTACGTGATCTCACTTATTTTTGAATAAAATTTTAATTTTAAAATAGCTTTAGATCTACAGAAATACTGTGACTACAGAGAGACTGTATACACCTCACATCTGGTTTTACCTACTGTCAAAATCTTACATTTTGTTACAACTAATGAATTATATTGATCCATAATTATCAAAGTCTGTATTTTATTTATTTTTTCAGGCTTTTTTTGTAATGTATTTTTCCTCTTCTAAGATTCTATCTAGAGCATCATGTTATATTTAACATTATTTTCTTATAGGTAAAGGATGGCATTAATAAAATATCTTTTTCTTTTTTATTTCTGCATTGAAAGGCTTATAACAGGTATTCTGAAATCAAATAATAGTAAAGCTGTATAACAAAAACAAAATATGTTTTTTATTTATTTTCTTCTCATGCTCTCTTACACTTTAGTTCCAAAGGAGGTACTAATAATGCTAAACTACCAACAAGAAAATGATTTCCTGAGGTTTCTTTCACCTCTAAGCTGATTCTTCCTCAGTTTAATTAATAAATAATTGACATTCATCACTGTATACATTTTAGGTGTAAATCCTGATAGTTTGATTAACAGATATGTAAAATGATTACCACATAGGTTCAACTAACAACCATCTTATCATATGGATAAAACTAAAAAAAAGAGAGAGAGAAAAATGACAAAAAATCTGCTTTGGATGAGAACTCTTATGACTTATTTTCTTAACAACTTTCCTGTATATTGTACTACATCATTAGCTATAGTCATCATGTATAATATATCCCTAATATTTATCTTATAATTGGAAATATGTACCTTTTGACTATCTTCCTCCAAGCAATATACCACTGTGGATGTGTGTGTGTGTGCCACAAGTTTTTTGTTCATTCATCCATCGGTAGATACTTAGGTTGTCTTCCTCCTTGACTCTTGTAAATAATGTGGCTATGAACAGGGAAGTATAGGCATCTTTTTGAGTTAGTGTTTTTATTTCCTTTGCATATATTCCCATAAATATAATTGCTGGATTATATGCTAGTTCTATTTTTAATTTTTTGAGGATTCTCCATGCAGTTTTCCACAGTGTCTGTACCAATCTACATGCTACCAACAGTGTACAAGTGTTCCTTTTTTTCCATATTCATGTAGGCATTTGTTATCTTTTGTCTTTATTCTTTATTTATTTTAATTGGAAGCTAATTACTTTACAATATTGTATTGGTTTTGCCACACATCAATAGGACTCTACCATGGGTGTACATGTGTTTCCCATCCGGAATCCCCTTCCCCCCTCCCTCCCCGTACCCTCCCTTTGGGTCATCCCAGTGCACCAGCCCCAAGCATCCTGTTTCCTGCGTCAAACCTGGACTGGAGATTCATTCTTATATGATATTATACACGCTTCAATGCCATTCTCCCAAATCATCCCACCCTCTCCCTCTCCCACAGAGTCCAAGAGACTGTTCTATAAATCTGTGCCTCTTTTCCTGTCTTGCCTACAGGGTTATCTTTACCATCCTTCTAAATTCCACATATATACTGTATTGGTGTTTTTCTTTCTGGCTTACTTCACTCTGTATAATAGGCTCCAGTTTCATCCACCTCATTAGAACTGATTCAAATGTATTCTTTTTAATGCTGAGTAATACTCTCACAGCTTTCTTATCTATTCATCTGCTGATAGACATCTAGGCTGCTTCTATGCCCTGGCTATTATAAACAGTGCTGTGATGAACATTGGGATACATGTGTCTCTTTCAATTCTGGTTTCCTTGGTGTGTATGCCCAGCAGTGGAATAGTTGGGTCGTAAGGCAGTTCTATTTCCAGTTTTTTAAGGAATCTCCACACTGTTCTCCATAGTGGTTGAACTAGTTTGCATTCCCACCAACAGTGTAAGAGGGTTCTCTTTTCTCCACACCCTCTCCAGCATTTATTGCTTGTAGACTTTTGGATAGCAGCCATTCTGACTGCTGTGAAATGGTACCTTATTGTGGTCTTGATTTGTATTTCTCTGATAATGAGTGACGTTGAGCATCTTTTCTTGTGTTTGTTAGCCATCCGTATGTCTTCTTTGGAGAAATGTCTGTTTAGTTCTTTGGCCCATTTTTTGATTGGGTCGTTTATTTTTCTGGAATTGAGCTGCAGGAGTTGCTTTTATTTTTGAAATTAGTTCTTTGTCAGTTGGTTCATGTGCTATTATTTTCTCCTATTCAGAAGGCTCTTTTTTCACCTTGCTTATAGTTTCCTTTGTTGAGCAGAAGCTTTTAATTTTAATTAGGTCCTATGTGTTTATTTTTGCTTTTATTTCCATTACTCTGGGCGGTGGGTCATAGAGGATCCTGCTGTGATTTATGTCGGAGAGTGTTTTGCCTATGTTCTCCTCTAGGAGTTTTATAGTTTCTTGTCTTACGTTTAGATCTTTAATCCATTTTGAGTTATTTTTGTGTATGGTGTTAGAAAGTGTTCTAGTTTCATTCTGTTACAAGTGGTTGACCAGTTTTCCCAGCACCACTTGTTAAAGAGATTGTCTTCTCTCCATTGTATATTCTTGCCTCCTTTGTCAAAGATAAGGTGTCAATAGGTGCATGGATTTATCTCTGGGCTTTCTATTTTGTTCCATTGATCTATATTTCTGTCTTTGTGCCAGTACCATACTGTCTTGATGACTATGGCTTTGTAGTAAAGCCTGAAGTCAGGCAGGTTGATTCCTCCAGTTCCATTCTTCTTTCTCAAGATTGCTTTGGCTATTCGAGGTTTTTTGTGTTTCCATACAAATTGTGAAATTATTTGTTCTAGCTCTGTGAAAAATACCGCTGGTATCTTGATAGGAATTGCATTGAATCTGTAGATTGCTTTGGGTAGTATACTCATTTTCACTATATTGATTCTTCCGATCCATGAACATGGTATGTTTCTCCATCTATTAGTGTCCTCTTTGATTTCTTTCATCAGTGTTTTATAATTTTCTATATATAGGTCTTTAGTTTCTTTAGGTAGGTATATTCCTAAGTATTTTATTCTTTTCGTTGCAATGGTGAATGGAATTGATTCCTTAATTTCTTTTTCTACTTTCTCATTATTAGTGTATAGGAATGCAAGGGATTTCTGTGTGTTGATTTTATATCCTGCAACTTTACTATATTCATTGATTAGCTCTAGTAATTTTCTGGTGGAGTCTTTCGGGTTTTCTATGTAGAGGATCATGTCATCTGCAAACAGTGAGAGCTTTACTTCTTCTTTTCCAATCTGGATTCCTTTTATTTCTTTTTCTGCTCTGATTGCTGTGGCCAAAACTTCCAGAACTATGTTGAATAGTAGCGGTGAAAGTGGGCACCCTTGTCTTGTTCCCGACTTTAGGGGAAATGCTTTCAATTTTTCACCATTGAGGAGAATGTTTGCTGTGGGTTTGTCATATATAGCTTTTATTATGTTGAGGTATGTTCCTTCTATTCCTGCTTTCTGGAGAGTTTTTATCATAAATGGATGTTGAATTTTGTCGAAAGCCTTCTCTGCATCTATTGAGATAATCATATGGTTTTTATTTTTCAATTTGTTAATGTGGTGTATTACATTGATTGATTTGCGGATATTGAAGAATCCTTGCATCCCTGGGATAAAGCCCACTTGGTCATGGTGTATGATCTTTTTAATGTGTTGTTGGATTCTGATTGCTAAAATTTTGTTAAGGATTTTTGCATCTATGTTCATCAGTGATATTGGCCTGTAGTTTTCTTTTTTGTGGCAAATTGTCAGGTTTGGGTATGAGGGTGATGGTGGCTTCATAGAATGAGTTTGGAAGTTTACCTTCCTCTGCAACTTTCTGGAAGAGTTTGAGTAGGATAGGTGGTAGTTCTTCTCTAAATTTTTGGTAGAATTCAGTTGTGAAGCCGTCTGGACCTGGGCTTTAGTTTGATGAAAGTTTTCTGATTACAGTTTCAATTTCTGTGCTTGTGATGGGTCTGTTGAGATTTTCTATTTCTTCCTGGTTCAGTTTTGGAAAATTGTACTTTTCTAAGAGTTTGTCCATTTCTTCCAAGTTGTCCATTTTATTGGCATATAGTTGCTGATAGTAGTCTCTTATTATCCTTTGTATTTCTGTGTTGTTTGTTATGATCTCTCCATTTTCATTTCTTATTTTATTGATTTGATTTTTCTCCCTTTGTTTCTTGATGAGTCTGGCTAATCGTTTGTCAATTTTATTTATCCTTTCAAAGAACTAGCTTTCAGCTTTGTTGATTTTTGCTATGGTTTCTTTCGTTTCTTTTGCATTTATTTCTGCCCTAATTTTTAAGATCTCTTTCCTTCTACTAACTTTGGGGTTCTTCCTTTTCTAGTTGCTTTAGATGTAGAATTAGGTTATTTATTTTACTTTTTTCTTATTTCTTGAGGTATGCTTATATTGCCATGAACTTTCCCCTTAGCACTGCTTTTACAGTGTCTTACAGGTTTTGGTTTGTTGGGTTTCATTTTCATTTGTTTCTATGCATATTTTGATTTCTTCTTTGATTTCTTCTGTGATTTCTTGGTTATTCAGCAGCGTGTTGTTCAGCCTCCATATGTTGGAATTTTTAATATTTTTTCTCCTGTAATTGAGATCTAATCTTACTGCATTGTGGTCAGAAAAGATGCTTGGAAAGATTTCAATTTTTTTGAATTTACCAAAGCTAGATTTATGGCCCAGGATGTGATCTATCCTGGAGAAGGTTCTGTGTGAGCTTGAGCAAAAGGTGAAATTCATTGTTTTGGGAGGGAAATGTCCTAGAGATATCAATTAGTCTAACTGGTCTATTGTATCATTTAAAGTTTGGTTTCCTTGTTAATTTTATGTTTAGTTAATCTATCCATAAGTGGGACTGGGGTATTAAAGTCTCATACCATTATTATTAATTTCCCCTTTCATATTTGTTAGCATTTGTCTTACATATTGTGGTGCTCCTATGTTGAGTGCATATATAATTGCTATATCTTCTTCTTGGATTGATCCTTTGATCATTATGTAGTGTCCTTCTTTGTCTCTTTTCACAGCCTTTGTTTTAAAGTCTATTTTGTCTGATACGAGTAATGCTACTCCTGCTTTCTTTTGGTCTCTATTTGTGTGGAATATCTTTTTCCAGCCCTCCACTTTCAGTCTGTATGTGTCCCCTGATTTGAGGTGGGTCTCTTGTAGACGACAAATATAGAGGTCTTGTTTTTGTATCCATTCAGCCAGTCTTTGTCTTTTGGTTGGAGCATTCAACCCATTTATGTTTAAGGTAATTATTGATAAGTATGATCCCATTGCCATTTACTTTATTGTTTTGGGTTTGAGTTTCTACACCCTTTTTGTGTTTCCTGTCTAGAGAAGACCCTTTAGCATTTGTTGGAGAGCTCGTTTGGCAGTGCTGAATTCTCTCAGCTTTTGTTTGTCTGTAAAGCTTTTGATTTCTTCTTCATATTTGAATGAGATCCTTGCTGGACACAGTATAATCTGAGCTGTAGGTTATTTCCTTTCATCACTTGAAGTATGTCCTGCCATTCCCTCCTGGCCTGAAGAGTTTCTATTGAAAGATCAGCTGTTATCCTTATGGGAATCTCCTTGTGTGTTATTTGTTGTTTTTCCCTTGTTGCTTTTAATATTTGTTCTTTGTGTTTGATCTTTGTAAATTTGATGAACATGTGTCTTGGGGTGTTTCACCTTGGATTTATCCTGTTTGGGACTCTCTGGGTTTCTTGGACTTGGGTGATTATTTCCTCCCCCATTTTAGGGAAGTTTTCAACTATTATCTCAGCAAGTATTTTCTCATGGTCTTTCTTTTTGTCTTCTTCTTCTGGGACTCCTATGATTCAAAATTGGGGTATGTAACATTTTCCTGGAAGTCTCTGAGATTGTCCTCATTTCTTTTAATTCGTTTTTCTTTTTTCCTCTCTGATTCATTTATTTCTACCATTCTATCTTCTACTTCACTAATCCTATGTTCTGCCTCCATTATTCTACTATTTGTTGCCTCCAGAGTGTTTTTTTTAATTTCATTTATTGAATTATTCATTACATATTGACTCTTTTTTATTTCCTCTAAGTCCTTGTTAAAACTTTCTTGCATCTTCTCAATTGTCTTTTTGATGCAACACACTTAATCATTATATCTGCTGAGGCCTTCTAGACTGGGAATGCTTCTTGGACTTTCCTTTTTTTATTTTTGATGACTCTGTTTGGGGAAGTATTGATCAGTTATCATTTAGATTTTCTTTCCATTTGGATTTGTGTTATGTTAATCCCATTGTTAGGCAGAGTTTGTAAGATTTTTGACAAAAGTCCACAGAAGTAAGTACAATTTTCATCATATATCATATTTATCATGTAATATCAGAGATACATACTGTCAACCTGATCTATCACCCAATGATGTTGATTTGATCATCTGACTCAAGATGAATTTATCTGGTTTCATCACCATTAAGTTATTCTTTCATTTTTATCCCTCTTTTCTTTGAAAGGAAGACACTACCTGCAGGTGAAACTTAAACATTAGACTGTTGTGCTCTTTGAGGGGAGATTAACTGTATAAATCATTTGGAAATATCATGCACAAGAAATTAGTTATTTCTTTATTTCTATTCTTTGGGTTATAATCCAATACTACATTGTTTCTTTTGTTGTTCAAATTATTCCAGCTTTGACATTAAGAACTCTGAGTTGATTCTTGTGTCCTGCTGACATAACCCCATCATTCTGTAAATGTGCATGTGTATGAATACTTTCTTATAGTACTTCAAGATGCTCTAAGCTCATCTTGCATGTTCCTTGTTCTAACTTTAGAGTCAGCCACTTCCAAAGAACCCTAGTTCTTTTATTGGAGAAACCAAGATCTGATTTTGGGTGTGGTCATGGAGATTTCATTGTACTGAGTTCTTTCAGCTAACAGAGCAAGCAAATACATATGTATATCACTCATGTTTTAACAAGATCACCCCTGATTATGTGTTTCCAGTTGACCTCAGAAGCAGGAGAACCAGTGAGGGGTTGTTTTGTTTTGTTTCACAACACAGTCGACTACAAAATACAATAATTTATCCCTTTCATTACTGAGAATTTAAGTGTCTGTCTAAATAGACTCTATTATACTTTTGCAAGCTATATGGTGACCAAAAAATTGAATACTTAAAGCAAAGTTAGTGCTGGGAACTGATGATGTAACCATGTGTAAGACTTGATACTTTTACATTTATACTTATGTAATGCCTGTTATTGGCATTACTGATATTGTTGATATGCCAGCAAATCTGGAAAACTCAGCAGTGGCCACAGGACTGGAAAAGGTCAGTTTTCATTCTAATCCCAAAGAAGGGCAATACCAAAGAATGTTCAAACTATCACACAATTGCACTCATCTCACTTTCTAGAAAAGTAGTACTCAAAATTTTCCAAATCAGGCTTCAACAGTATATAAACTGTGAACGTCCAGATGCTCAAACTCAATTTAGAAAAGACAGAGGAACCAGAGATCAAATTGCCAACATCCGTTGGATCATAGAAAAAGAAAGAGAATTCCATAAAAACATCTACTTCTGCTTTATTGTTTATGCCAAAACCTTTGACTAAGTAGATCACAAGAAATCATGAAATATTCTTCAAGAGATGGGAATACTAGACCACCTTTCTTGCCTCTTGAGAAATCTATATGCAGGTCAAAAAGCAACAGTTAGAAAAGGGCATGGAACAAAAGATTGTTTCCAAATTGGGAATGGAGTATGTCAAGGCTCTATATTGTCATCATGCTTATTTAACTAATATGCAGAATTCATCGTGAGAAATGCTGGGCTGGATGAAACACAAACTGGAATCAAGATTGCCAGGAGAAATATCAATAACCTTTGATACACAGATGACACCACCTTATGGTAGAAAATGAAGAGGAACTAAAAAGCCTCCTGACGAAAGTAAAAAGGAGGGTGAAATAGTTGGCTTAAAACTCAACATTCAGAAAACTAAGATCATGGCATCAAGTCCCATCACTTCATGGCAAATAGATGGGGAAATAATGGAAACAATGACAGACTTTATTTTCTTGGGCTCCAAAATCACTGCAGAAGGTGATTGCAGCCATGAAATAAAAAGACACTTGCTCCTTGGAAGAAAAGCTATGACCAATCTGAAGAGCAGATTAAAAAGCAGAGCCATTACTTTGCCAACAAAGGTCCATCTAGTCAAGCCTATGGTTTTTCCAGTAGTCATGTATGGATGTGACAGTTGGACTATAAAGAAAGCTGAGTACAAAAGAATTGATGCTTGTGACCTGTGGTGTTGGAAAAGACTCTTGAGAGTCCCTTGGACTGCAAGGAGATCCAACCAGTCCATCCTAAAGGAGATCAATAATGAATAATCATTGGAAGGACTGATGTTGAAGCTGAAGCTCCAATACTTTGGCCACCTGATGTGAATAACTGACTCATTGGAAAAGACCCTGATACTGTGAAAGATTGAAAGCAGGAGGGGGAGGAGATGACAGAGGATGAGATGACTGGATGGCATCACTGACTCAATGGACATGAGTTTGAGCAGGCTCTTGGAGTTGGTGATAGGCAAGGAAGCTTGGCGTGCTGCAGTCCATGGGGTTGCAAAGAGTCAGACATGACCTGGTGACTGAACTGAACTGATATTGTTGAAAATAAGTCAAATTAGCAATGTAGGTAACATTGTGAAAAGTTAGTCTTGGGGTAGTAACAGTAGTCACAGAAAGAGAGAGGATACATATGAGAAGCAGACTGATTAGGAATTTAAAAAATTGGCATTAACTAAGTGTTGCAAAATAAAGTGGTTGATCATAGATGAGTTTAGACTTTGTAGACCATTCTCAACATAGTGACATTCACAAAAAACATTGCATTTCAGAGCTGTAATTTATCTGAGGGGAGATTTTGAGTGTTGTTTTAAATAAGTGGAGTCTGAGGTAACATGAAGCTTTTCTTTCTTTAATTAATTATTTATTTATTTTTGGCTGTGCTGGGTCTTCATTGTCCAGTGACTTTTTCTCTAGTTGCAGAAAGTGTGGTTACTCTCTAGTTGTGGAGCATGGACTCCAGGACTTACAGGCTTCAGTTGTTGTGGCATGTGGGCTCACTAGGTGCAGCTCCAGGGCTTTTGAGCACAGGCTCAATAGTTGTGGCATACAGGCTTAGTTGCTCTCCAGCATGTGGAATCTTCTTGGATCAGAGATCAAACCTATATGTTCTGCATTGGAAGGTGGAGTCTTTACTACTGAGCCTCCAGGGAAGTGCCACATGAATGTTGTTTAGTGTGTCTAAATGGAAATACTCAGTATTTTTTTTTTTTTTAAGAATGAAAACTCTTTTGGAAACTAATCTTGAATCAGTATTTTAAAATATATGGTTTAAGATAGCTGAACCATAAATATTTTAAAATCCAATACCACTTTCAGTAAACGTTTTTCATCCATTTAATATGCACAAGTATGTTTAGAGAATAAAGACTTGATATTTTCAAAGCTCACTTTGACAAGTAATAATCATTGCTGAATATTACTGAAAGTAGCACTTATTGAGAGTGACCAAGCATTTGATAGTTTTGCTCTTTATCTCCCTAGAACTGAAAGAAAATAGAAAGAATATAAATGCCTGGCTTGTTCCAGTCAAATTTTATATCTCATTTATTATGAAAAATAAATTGAGACAATGGAGTTGTCATAGGATACCATGTTAACCTCAAAGACCAGTTAATGTTTAATAATGTTTACATACCTGATGGAAAAGGCCATGGATTAACCTGATATTGTCTAACAGCTGCTAAGATCTGGTACTTTTGTAATAGCTTCAAAGGAATTGGATCAAAGAGAAATTCTTTAATAGAGTACTTCACGCATTAGTATACTTTGGAGGAATTAATTCAATTGACTACATTTTGTAGAAAAATCCTTGCATTCTCAAGAAACTGATATAATACCTACTGCTGTTCAAATGTATTTAGGATCTAAATGAGATCAAGAATGTGTGTATTTTGCCTACTGTACATGTGAGCATATTAATATTCTTTATTCTTGAGGGTGCTATGATTTGTTTATGAGAAACAATTTTAGATTAAAAAGTTTTAAATATTACACTTATGAAGACATTCCCAACTAAAAAGTGTTTTTTTGGAATACATTATTTCATTTAATCTATACAATAGCCTTATATTATTAGATAGGTAAATATTATTTCTGATAATAAAGATCATTTGTAGCTTAGGAAAACAAATAATTTATCTCCAGCCCAAAAGCTAATAAATGAAGAGTAAGGACTAGAACCCAACCAAGAGTTCTGATGTTCACACCAATATATTTACCACTGAAGTACTTTGTTAGATTTCAAAATGAGAGCATGTCATAATTAAAGATCTAGAACTTCATTTTTTGTCTGTATAATGAAGATAATATTAACTCTCCTATTCACTTTACAAATGATAATTAAACAAGAGATAAACCCCAAACTACTTGAATTACTATTTTACAAAGAATTTTATGAATTATTTAATTTTTGGAGACTACTTTTTCTCAGTGAAGGTCAATTTTCATCCAAAAGAATCATACATAGTTTTGAAATTTAATCAAAGAGTAATATTTCCCATGCTCATGTTCCTCAAACTATAAACCCCCTTTTATTTATTACTGAGGTATACTCAGACCTAGAGAAGAAAATGGCAAACTACTTTAGCATTCTTGCCTTGAGAACCACATGAACAGTATTAAAAGGCAAAAAGATATGACACTGAAAGATGAACTCCTCAGGTCAGTAGTTGCCCAATACACTATTGGAAAAAAAGAAAAAATAGCTCAAGAAGGCATGAAAAGGCTAAGTCAAAAAGGAAACAACACACAGTTGTGGATGTGTCTGGTGGTGAAAGTAAAGACCAATGTTGTAAAGAACAATATTGCATAGCAAGCTGGAATATTAGGTACATGAATCAGGTTAACTGGACATGGCCAGAAAGGAGATAACAAGAGTGAACATCGACATTTTAGGAATCAGTGGATGGGAACGGGCAAATTTACTTCAGATGACCATTATATCTACTACTGTAGGCAAGAATCCCTGAGAGAAAATGGCTACCGCTCATAGTTTAAAAAAAAAAAAAAAAAAAGAGTCCAAAATGCAGTACTTTGGTGCAATCTCAAAAACGAAGGAATCACCTTGGTTTATTATCAAGGCAAACCATTCAAATTCACAGTAATACAAGTCTATGCCCCAACTATAATGCTGAAGAAGATGAAGTTGAACAGTTCTATAAAGATCTACAAGATCTTGAACTAACACCCAAAAAAGATGTCCATTCATCATCATACTGGATTGGAATGCAAAAATAAGAGGTCAACAAATATCTGGAGTAAATGGCAAGTTTGGCCTTGGAGTATGAAATGAAGAAGGGCAAAAGTAACAGATTTTGCCAAGAGAACACTCTGGTCATAGCAAACACCTTCTTCCAACAACAAAAGAGACAACTCTACACATGGACATCACCATATGATCAACACCAAAATCAGATTGGTTATACTCTTTGCAGCTGAACATGGAGAAGCTCTATCAGTTCAGTTCAGTTGCTCAGTCGTGTCCAACTCTTTACAACCCCATGAATCCAGCACGCCAGACCTCCCTGTCCATCACTAACTCCCGGAGTTCACTCAGACTCATGCCCATCGAGTCAGTGATGCCATCCAGCCATCTCATCCTCGGTCATTCCTTTCTCCTCCTGCCCCCAATCCCTCACAACATCAGAGTCTTTTCCAATGAGTCAACTCTTCACATGAGGTGGCCAAACTACTGGAGTTTCAGCTTTAGCATCACTCCTTCCAAAGAAATCCCAGGGCTGATCTCCTTCAGAATGGACTAGTTGGATCTCCTTGCAGTCCAACGGACTCTCAAGAGTCTTCTCCAACACCACAGTTCAAAAGCATTAATTCTTCGGCACTCAGCATTCTTCACAGTCCAACTCTCACATCCCTACATGACTACTGGAAAAACCATAGCCTTGACTAGACGGACCTTAGTCAGCAAAGTAATATCTNTGGATCTCCTTGCAGTCCAAGGGACTCTCAAGAGTCTTCTCCAACACCACAGTTCAAAAGCATCAATTCTTCGGCGCTCAGCCTTCTTCACAGTCCAACTCTCACATCCATACATGACCACAGGAAAAACCATAGCCTTGACTAGACGGACCTTAGTCGGCAAAGTAATGTCTCTGCTTTTGAATATACTATCTAGGTTGGTCATAACTTTTCTTCCAAGGAGTAAGCGCCTTTTAATTTCATGGCTGCAGTCACCATCTGCAGTGATTTTGGAGCCCAAAAAAACAAAGTCTGACACTGTTTCTACTGTTTCCCCATCTATTTCCCATGAAGTGATGGGACCAGATGCCATGATCTTCATTTTCTGAATGTTGAGCTTTAAGCCAACTTTTTCACTCTCCACTTTCAGTTTCATCAAGAGGCTCTTTAGTTCCTCTTCACTTTCTGCCATAAGGGTGGTGTCATCTGCATAATGAGGTAATTGATATTTCTCCCAGCAATCTTGATTCCAGCTTGTGTTTCTTCCAGTCCAGCATTTCTCATAATGTATTCAGCATATAAGTTAAATAAGCAGGGTGACAATAGACAGCCTTGACATACACCTTTTCCTATTTGGAACCAGTCTGTTGTTCCATGTCCAGTTCTAACTGTTGCTTCCTGACCTGCATACAGATTTCTCAAGAGGCAGGTCAAGTGGTCTGGTATTCCCATCTCTTTCAGAATTTTCCACAGTTTACTGTGATCCACACAGTCAAAGGCTTTGGCATAATCAATAAAGCAGAAATAGATGTTTTTCTGGAACTCTCTTGCTTTTTCCATGATCCAGCGGATGTTGGCAATTTGATCTCTGGTTCCTCTGCCTTTTCTAAAACCAGCTTGAACATCAGGGAGTTCACGGTTCACATATTGCTGAAGTCTGGCTTGGAGAATTTTGAGCATTACTTTACTAGCATGTGAGATGAGTGCAATTGTGCGGTAGTTGGAGCATTCTTTGGCATTGCCTTTCTTTGGAATTGGGATGAAAACTGACCTTTTCCAGTCCTGTGGCCACTGCTGAGTTTTCCAGATTTGCTGGCATATTGAGTGCAGCACTTTCACAGCATCATCTTTCAGGATTTGAAACAGCTCAACTGGAATTCCATCACCTCCACTAGCTTTGTTCGTAGTGATGCTTTCTAAGGCCCACTTGACTTCACATTCCAAGATGTCTGGCTCTAGATTAGTGATCACATCATCATGATTATCTGGGTCATGAAGATCTTTTTTGTACAGTTCTTCCGTGTATTCTTGCCACCTCTTCTTAATATCTTCTGCTTCTGTTAGGTCCAGACCATTTCTGTCCTTTATCGAGCCCATCTTTGCATGAAATGTTCCCTTGGTATCTCTAATTTTCTTGAAGAGATCTCTAGTCTTTCCCATTCTGTTCTTTTCCTCTATTTCTTTGCATTGATCACTGAAGTAGGCTTTCTTAGCTCTTCTTGCTATTCTTTCACACTCTGCATTCAGATGCTTATATCTTTCCTTTTCTCCTTTGCTTTTTGCTTCTCTTCTTTTCACAGCTATTTGTAAGGCCTCCCCAGACAGTCATTTTGCCTTTTTGCATTTCTTTTCCATGGGGTTGATCCCTATCTCCTGTACAATGTTATGAACCTCATTCCATAGTTCATCAGGCACTCTCTCTATCAGATCTAGGCCCTTAAATCTATTTCTCACTTCCACTGTATAATCATAAGGAATTTGATTTAGGTCATACCTGAATGGTCTAGTGGTTTTCCCTACTGTCTTCAATTTAAGTCTGAATTTGGCAACAAGGAGCTCATGATCTGAGCCACAGTCAGCTCCTGGTCTTGTTTTTGTTGACTGTATAGAGCTTCTCCATCTTTGGCTGCAAAGAATATAATCAATCTGATTTTGGTGTTGACCATCTGGTGATGTCCATGTGTAGAGTCTTCTCTTGTGTTGTTGGAAGTGGGTGTTTGCTATGACCAGTGCATTTTCTTGCAAAACTCATTTATTAGTCTTTGCCCTGCTTCATTCTGCATACCAAGGCCAAATTTGCCTGTTACTCCAGGTGTTTCTTGACTTCCTACTTTTGCATTCCAGTCCCCTACAATGAAAAGGACATGTTTTTTGGGTGTTAGTTCTAAAGGGTCTTATAGGTCTCATAGAACCATTCAACTTCAGCTTCTTCAGCGTTACTGGTTGGGGCATAGACTTGGATTACCGTGATAGTGAATGGTTTGCCTTGGAAATAAACAGAGATCATTCTGTCATTTTAGAGATTGCATCCAAGTACTGCATTTTGGACTCTTTTTTTGACTATGATGGCTACTTCATTTCTTCTGAGGGTTTCCTGCCCACAGTAGTAGATATAATGGTCATCTGAGTTAAATTTATCCTTTCTAGTCCATTTTAGTTCACTGATTCCTAGACTGTTGATGTTTACTCTTGCCATCTCCTGTTTGACCACTATCAATTTGCCTTGATTCATGGACCTGACATTCCAGGTTCCTATGCAATACTGCTCTTTACAGCATCAGACCTTGCTTCTATCACCAGTCACATCTACAGCTGGGTTTTGGTTTTGCTTTGGCTCCATCCCTTCATTCTTTCTGAAGTTAATTCTCCATTGATCTCCAGTAGCATATTGGACACCTACTGACCTGGGGAGTTCCTGTTTCAGTATCCTATCATTTTGCCTTTTCATACTGTTTATGGGGTTCTCAAGGCAAGAATACTGAAGTGGTTTGCCATTCCCTTCTCCAGCGGGCCACATTCTGTCAGACCTCTCCGCCATGACCCACCATCTTGTGTTGTCCCACAGGGCATGGCTTAGTTTCATTGAGTTAGAGAAGGGTGTGGTCCTAGTGTGATTAGATTGACTAGTTTTCCATGATTATGGTTTCAGTGTGTCTGCCCTCTGATGCCCTCTTGCAACACCTACTATCTTACTTGGGTTTCTGTTACCTTCAGCATGGGGTATCTCTTCACGGCTGCTCTAGCAAAGTGTAGCCACTGCTCCTTACCTTGAATGAGGGGTATCTCCACACCACCACCCTTCCTGACCTTCAACGTGGGATAGCTCTTCTAGGCTCTCCTGCGCCCGTGCAGCCATAGGTCCTTGGACATTGGGTTGCTCCTCCCGGCCGCCATCCCTGGTCTGGGGCACCGCCTCTGGCCTCGGGATAAGGGTGGCTCCTTCCAGCTGCAGCCCCTGGTCTTGGGTGCCGCCTCTGGCCTTGGGCATATGGTGGCTCCTCTCAGCCATTGCCCCTGGCCTCGGATGCGGGGTTGCTCCTCCAGCCTATCGACCCTGGTCTTGGACGCGTGGTGGCTTGCCCCAGCCTCCCCCTCTTACCTCGGACGCGGGGTGGCTTCTCTTGGCCGCCTGCGCTTAAGTGCACCACTCGTGGAAGCGCAGGCAGCCGCCAGGCGCGGCAGCTCTATACAGTTAGCAAAAACAAGACCAGGAGCTGACTGTGGCTCAGATCTTGAACTCTTTACTGCAAAATTCAGACTTAAATTTAAGAACATAAGGAAAACCACTAGATCATTCAGGTATGACCTAAATCAAATCCCTTATGATTATACAGTGGGAGTGACAAATAGAATCAAGGAATCAGATCTGTTAGAGTGCTTGAAGAACTACAGATGGAAGTTTGTAACATTGTGCAGGAACCAGTGATCAAAACCATCCCCAACAAAAAGAAATGCAAAAAGGCAAAATGTTTGTCTGAGGAGGCCTTAGAAATAGCTAAGAAAAGATGAGAAGTGAAAGGCAAGGGAAAATAGGAACGATATACTCATCTGAATAAAGAGTTCCAAAAAATATCAAGGAGAGATAAGAAAGCATTCTAAGTGAATAATGCAAAGAAATAGAGGGAAAAAAAAAAGAATAGAAAAGACTAGACATTTCTTCAAGAAAATTAGAGATACTAAGGGAATATTTCATGCAAAGATGGGCTCAATAAAGGACAGAAGTGGTATGGACCTAACAGAAGCAGAAGATATTAAGAAGAGATGGCAAGAATACACAAAAGAACTATGCAAAAAAGATCTTAATGACCCAGATAACCATGATGGCATAATCATTCACCTAGGGCCAGATATCCAGGAGTATGAATTCAAATGGGCCTTAGGAAGCATCACTGTGGAAAAAAAAAAAAAAAAAGCTAATGGAGGTGATGGAATTCTAGTTGAGCTATTTAAATCCTAAATGATGATGCTGTTAAAGTGCTACATGCAGTATGACAGCAAATTTTGAAAACTCAGCAGTGGCCATGGGACTGGAAAAGATCAGTTATCATCTCAATCCCAAAGAAAGGCAATGCCAAAGAATGTTCAAACTGCCATATAATTGCACTCATTTCACATGCTAGCAAGGTCATTCTCAAAGTCCTCCAAGCTAGGCTTCAACATAATGTGAACTGACAACTTCTAGGCTTCCAAGGAAAAGGCAGAGGAACAAGAGGGAAAAAAATGCCAACATCCATTGGATCATAGAAAAAGCAAGCAAATTCCAGGAAAACATCTACTTCTGCTTCACTGACCATGCTAATGCCTTTGACTGTTTGGATCACAACGAGCTGTGGAAAATTCTTCAAGAGGTGGGAAAACCAGACCACCTTACCTACCTCCTGAAAAACCTGTATGCAGGTCAAGAAGCAACAGTTAGAACTAAACATGGATCAGCAGACTTGTTCAAAATTGGGAAAGGAGTATGTCAAGGCTGTATATTGTCACCCAGTTTATTTAACTCATCTGAGAGTACATCATGCAAAATGCCAAGCTGGATGTATCACAAACTGGAGTCAAGATTTCCAGGAGCAATATCAGTAACCTCAGTTACAGAGATGACACCACCCTTATGGCAGAAAGCAAAGAACAACTAAAGCGCTTCTTGATGAAGGTGAAAGAGGAGAGTGAAAAAGCTGGCTTAAAACTCAAGATTCAAAAAATTAAGATCATGGCATCTGGTCCCATCTCTTCATGGAATTTGGAGGGGGAAAGAATGGAAACAGTGAAAGACTTTATTTTCTTGGGCTCCAAAATTTCTGTGGACAATGATTGCACCCATGAAATTCATGAAATTCAAAGATGCTTGGTCCTTGAAAGAAAAACCGACACACCTAGACAGCATATTAAAAATCAGAGACATTACTTTCTGACAAATATGTATAGCCAAAGCTATGGATTTTCCAGTAGTTATGTATGGATATGAGAGTTGGACATAAAGTAGCCTGAGTACCAAAGAATTGATGCTTTTTAAGCTTTGATGTTTGAGAAAACTCTTGAGAGTCCCTTGAACTGCAAGGAGATCCACGTCAATCCTAAAGGAAATAAATTCTGAGTATTTACTGGAAGGACTGATGTTGAAACTGAAGCTCCAATACTTTGGCCACCTGATGTAAAGAGCTGATTCATTGGAGAAGACTCTGATGCTGGGAAAGATGGAAGGCAGGGGGAGAAGAAGAAGACAGAGGACGAGTTGATTGGATGGCATCACTGACTCGATGGACATGAGTTTGAGCAAACTCTGGGAGATGGTAAAGGACATGGAATCCTGGCATGCTGCAGTCCATGGATTCACAAAGAGTCTGACAGGACTCAGACACCAAACAATGACAACTCATGTCTGACTGCCTGATTCACTGAAAAGCCAATCTACTGACACCAAGTTTTGATGAAGGAAAATGTAACATTTATTTCAGGTCTCCAATCAAAGAGAATGGTAGCTAACGCCCAAAGACTTAAAGTCACCAATGGCTTTCAGGCAAAGGTTTGTAAAGGCAGTATTAGGAGTGAGGGTTGCAGGGTACTCGACCAGCTTGTTGTCATTCTTCTGATTGGTTGACTGTGAGGTAATATATTGATGTTTCTGAACTCTTAATCATCAACCTCCTGGTTCCAACCAGTCTGGGGTCTATTTTCTTGTGCTCAGCATGTATTCACCATTATCTACCTGGTGGAGATCTTAGTTTCTGCAGAACAACTCAAAAATATGACTCAGATTGTTATCTATATTCCTTCAGGAGAAAGTAGGAATCTTATGCATTTGTTTCTACATTTTCCACTTCTCTAATAATTAACTGACTCTGCTCATTGGAACTGTCAGAAAGCCTAGAAGATGGAAACTTTCTAGAAACAAAAATGAGAGACATTGAGGGGCCTTTACCCAGGAGGGCCCTGCAGAATACTTGGTTTCAGTCCCCCTTTTCTTTGATATTCCTCAATCCTGAGGGGAATGCAGGAGGCAAAAATGAAATAAAGAGAGAATACCAGCAGGACAACCTGATTTCACATTTAGAGTTTACTTGTCATGGGAAAGACTCAGCATAAAGGAGGAAAAAGTCAGAAAGCATTAGTTTGCTCAAGGATAATCCTTGTTAAGTTAAGGAGAGGGATTTCCTTTGTTGTGA
Source organism: Aepyceros melampus (assembly GCA_006408695.1). Lineage (NCBI taxonomy): Eukaryota > Metazoa > Chordata > Mammalia > Artiodactyla > Bovidae > Aepyceros > Aepyceros melampus. The sequence continues at coordinate 326,520 of SJXQ01004781.1, forward strand.
AGTGTGTTCTATGGATAAAACCTGCTCTACTCCCCATTCCAGGCTACCTCCCTAATTTTGGTAAGAAGAGGTAACAAAAATATCTTTTAAGTCACATTATCTGTGACAATTCCTTTTCCCTGGAGATCTAGATATTTTTACTTAAAAAATTCAAACTCCATTATTTAGAATAAACTTAAAACTAGCTAAGGTTTCTCCAAACTCCTGAAAAAAAAAATCATTGCACTGGCTCCTGGGACGATATCAATTTCATCCCATGCTAATCTTAATATAGAACTTTGGTGCTTTTAAAATAAGTTCAATTAGTCAAGGCTTTTCAATTTTTTACTAGAATTAACAAATTTAATAACAGATTTGGAGATTACTGAGAGAAATGTTGAAAGTCTTCCCTTAATCTCTTCTTTTTTTCTTCTCTTCCTCCTTTCATTATCCTGTTTATTTGTTTTCTTTTTCATCCCTTTCTGGCCTTATGCATCTTCTGCTTTGTTGGATGCCCTTGAAGTCTCATTTCCACCCTCATGGTTCAGTGAAAACTTCAGTTCACTTCAGTTGCTCAGCCGTGTCCCACTCTTTGCACCCCATAAATTGCAGCAAGCCAGGCCTCCCTGTCCATCACCAACTCCAGGAGTTCACCCAGAATCATTCCCATTGAGTCAATGATGCCATCTAGCCATCTCATCCTCTGTCGTCCCCTTCTCCTCCTGTTCCCAATCTCTGCCAGCATCAGAGTCTTTTCCAATGAGTCAACTCTTCGCATGAGGTGGCCAAAGTACCGGAGTTTCAGCTTTAGCATCATTTCTGCCAAGAACACCAAGGACTGATCTCCTTTAGAATGGGCTGGTTGGATCTCCTTGAGTCCACAGGACTCTCAAGAGTCTTCTCCAACACCACAGTTCAATAGCATCAATTCTTTGGCACTCAACTTTCTTTAAAGTCCAACTCTCCTATCCATACATGACTACTGGAAAAACAATAGCCTTGACTAGACAGACCTTTGTTGGCAAAGTAATGTCTCTGCTTTTGAATATGCTATCTAGTCTTGTCATAACTTTCTTTCCAAGGAGTAAGCCTCTTTTAATTTCATGGCTGCAATCACCATCTGCAGTGATTTTAGAGCTCCCCAAAATAAAGTCTGACACTGTTTCCGCTGTTTCCCCATCTATTTCCCATGAAGTGATGGGACCAGATGCCATGATCTTCATTTTCTGAATGTTGAGATTCAAGCCAACTTTTCATTTTCCTCTTTCACTTTCATCAAGAGGCTTTTTAGTTCCTCTACACTTTCTGCCATAAAGGTGGTGTCATCTGCATATATGAGGTGATTGATATTTCTCCCAGCAATCTTGATCCCAGCTTGCACTTCTTCCAGCCCAGAGTTTCTTGCGATGTACTCTGCATATAAGTAAAATAAGCAGGGTGACAATATACAGCCTTGACGTACTCCTTTTCCTATTTGGAACCAGTCTGTTGTTCCATGTCCAGTTCTAACTGTTGCTTCCTGACCTGGATATTGGTTTCTCAAGGGGCACATCAGGTGGTCTGGTATTCCCATCTCTTTCAGAATTTTCCACAGTTTATTGTGATCCACACAGTCAAAGGCTTTGGCATAGTCAATAAAGCAAAAATATATGTTTTCTTTCTGGAACTCTCTTGCTTTTTCCATGATCCAGTGGATGTTGGCAATTTGATCTCTGGATTCTCTGCCTTTTCTAAAACCAGCTTGAACATCTGGAAGTTCACAATTCATGTATTGCTGAAGCGTGGCTTGGAGAATTTTGAGCGTTACTTTACAAGCGTGTGAGATCAGTGTAATTGTGTGACAGTTTGAGCATTCTTTGTCATTGTCTTTCTTTGGGATTGGAATGAAAACTGACCTCNAGCCATTTTGCTTTTTTGCATTTCTTTTCCATGGGGATGGTCTTGATCCCTGTCTCCTGTACAATGTCATGAACCTCAGGCCATAGTTCATCAGGCACTCTATCTATTATAGCATCATAGAGCAGACACACTGAAAGCATAATCATGGAAAACTAGTCAATCTAATCACATGGACCACAGCCTGGTCTAACTCAATGAAACTAAGCCATGCCCTGTGAGGCCACCCAAAGTGGGTGGGTCATGGTGGAGAAGTCTCTCAGAATGTGGTCCACAGGAGAAGGGAATGGCAAACCACTTCAGTATTCTTGCCTTGAGAACCCCATAAACAGTATGAAAAGACAAAATGATAGGATACTGAAAGAGGAACTCCCCAGGTCGGTAGGTGCCCAATATGCTACTGGAGATCAGTGGAGAAATAACTCCAGAAATAATGAAGGGATAGAGCCAAAGCAAAAACAATACCCAGTTGTGGATGTGACTCATGATAGAAGCAAGATCCGATGCTGTAAAGAGCAATATTGCATAGGAACCTGGAATGTCAGGTCCATGAATCAAGGTAAATTGGTAGTGGTCAAACAAGAGATGGCAAGAGTGAACATCGACATTCTAGGAATCAGCAAACTAAAATGGACTGGAATGGGTGAATTTAACTCAGATGACCATTATGTCTACTACTGTGGGCAGAAAACCCTCAGAAGAAATGGAGTAGCCATCATAGTCAACAATGAGTCCTGAATGCAGTACTTGGATGCAATCTCAAAAATGACAGAATGATCTCTGTTCATTTCCAAGGCAATCCATTCAATATAACAGTAATCCAAGTCTATGCCCCAACCAGTAACACTGAAGAAGCTGAAGTTGAACAGTCCTATGAAGACCTACAAGACCTTTTAGAACTAACACCCAAAAAAGATGTCCTTTTCATGATAGGGGACTGGAAAGCAAAAGTAGGAAGTCAAGAAAAACCTGGAGTAACAGACAAATTTGGCCTTGGTGTACAGAATGAAGCAGGGCAAAGGCTATAGAGTTTTGCCAAGAGAACGCACTGGTCATAGCAAACACCCTCTTCCAACAACATAACAGAAGACTCTACACATGAACATCATCAGATGGTCAACACCGAAATCAGATTGATTATATTCTTTGCAGCCAAACTGGAGAAGCTCTACACAGTCAGCAAAAACAAAACTGGGAGCTGACTGTGGCTCAGATCATAAACTCCTTATTGCCAAATTCAGACTTAATTTGAAGAAAGTAGGGAAAACCACTAGACCATTCAGTGAAAACTTATCAACATATTTCTTTTAAACAATCAAAGGTTTTTGGTGGGATTTTTTATGTTTTCTTCTGTTTATTATTTAGTCACATCCCTAAAATCTCATTAGTATATTGAGAGATTAAAGAAGCACAAATGCCTTGCATGCTATGGAAAAGAGGAAAATTTAGCACAAATTTGGGTGCAGGACATTTCCCTTTGTTCAAAGAGCTGGCATTAGCATTCTAGAACTGAATTATTTGTGACAGCAACAAGCAATTGGAGATAGCCACAGTGGTCTAATCCAAACCAGTTTATCCTGGTGTGACAACCAAGAAATCAGAACTTGTAAGTCCAGCCAAGGGAAGAGGACAATAGCTTTTCTGCTTGGTCTCAAGATTGATATCAACAGCCCCAATATAATATCAACACTGTATATGAATAGTACAGAGCCAGAACTTTTAGGTGATCTGATAGTTCAGTTATAGTGTCCAGAGGGAAGTGGAAGTCTGCTATGTATCAAATAAGAAGACTGTATCCAGCAGTAAACATGACATAGTCCCAGGGGAATTCCTGAATTAGTTGGATGGAATTTAAGGCTGAGCTGGAATTTGAGGTCTGCACAATGCTGTTGAGGAGAGCTAAGCCTAAAAATGCCATTGTACCACTGCTTTTGTGAATTTACTCCACTTCCCAGTTTGATACAGTGTGAGCAGACATGGGTTACTCTTACATTGCACCCAGGTAACAATTAGCCAAAGACCTCTGCTACTTTCAGTAAAACATGTGTTTCTTTTAGGGATCACAAGTGATTTTGAATGCCAGTACCACCTGTTCCCAAGAAGAGTTCAAATTCTATACTGTACTTTGGCAGTTTTTTTTTTTTTTTTGAAAGTCTCAGCATCCTGGTACCTTCACAATAGGAAGGGCTACTTAAGATAATGGAGAGGGCCAAAAGAGTGTGAAACAGTCGGGAAAGTTTAGTTGCATTTCAATTTCCACTATCTCCTCTGTTACTACGTAGATATTTCTTGAGTATTAGTCTTTTAAAATTGGCACCAGGAATTTTGTAATTATAGTGAAACTAGTGGCTGGGGACTAATTATTCAGTTTATTCACTGCTTGCCATCCCTCCCCTGTCCCCTTGTAATAATTCTTTCTGTAGTTTTTTGGTATTTATTTTCACTTTCATTTTAAAAGGTATGACATTCACTAAATATAATAGGAATTTTCATAGCCATTACTTTCAGATAGTTATCGGGTTATTGGCAATTTACATAGTTTATGTTTCTTAACCATAGAGCAGCTCTTGAGCTCTACAAATCCTACTTTGTAGTTCAGACCTAAGAAAGGTTAAATAAGTTTTCTAATCTCCTGTAGGCAGTAAATGCCAGTGCTAAGATTTCAAACACAGGTTTGTCTAGTACTGAAGACTTTGCTGTTAATTATTATGGTATATAATTTCTTCAATTTCAGTAATAGGAAATAGGAATTCAACTGTGGAAAAATGCTTAAATAAATTATTTTCCAAGACAATGCAACCCACTCCAATACTCTTGCCTGGAAGATCCCATGGGTGGAGGAGCCTGATGGGCTGCAGTCCATGGAGTCACTAAGAGTCAGACACGACTGAGCGACTTCACTCTCACTTTTCACTTTCATGCATTGGAGAAGGAAATGGCAACCATCTCCAGTGTTCTTGCCTGGAGAATCCCAGGGACAGGGGAGCCTGATGGGCTGCCGTCTATGGGGTCGCACAGAGTCGGACACGACTGAGGTGATTTAGCAGCAGCAGCAGTAACATATGTGCTGTTTTAGTCATGTTATATCTTATCTTTAGATCCTCAGAGTTTGGCACACACAAAAAAGGGTGACTAGATAAATGTACTTATAGGTGAGTGAAAGTTTTCATGGAAGAAACATTTTCTATGTAATTAATATATTTCAGATGTCTAATAAGAGGTTGATATTTTCACACCAAGTTGTTCTATGATTAGACTTATTCATCTAATCAGTTAATTTAGCCCACATTTTACAAATTAGGACTATGTTGATGCTGTTTTTCAGCTGCTCAGTTGTGACCAACTCTTTGCAACCCCATGGACTACAGCATACCAGGCTTCCCTGTCCTTCAGTATTTCCTGGAGTTTATCAAACTCATGCTCATTGAGTCAATGATGTCATCCATCCATCTCATCACCTGTAGAGTGTTAATCTCCTCCTCCTCAAAATTCTAATCCTCATTATTATTTATGCTAAATACAATGGACATTTCAAAAAAGTAAAAGAAATGTGAAATGTCCATATAAAGTATTCAGCATAAATAATAATGAATGTTACAATAACTTATATAGAAATAACTCAGTTTTGGGCTTCCCTGATAGCTCAATTGGTAAAGAATCCACTTGCAATACAGGAGACCCCAGTTCAATTCCTGGGTGAGGCAGATCCACTGGAGAGGGTACAGGCTACCAACTTCAGCATTCTTAGGCTTCCCTTCTGGCTCAGCTGGTAAAGAATTTGCTTGGAGAGGCCATACCAGGGGCCTCATGGTCGCCTTGATGCCCTGCCTCAGGACAGGGTTTGCAGCCTAGAGGCCCTCAGGCCTGAGCTGCCACTTCCTGCTGCTGCTACTGCTGCTGCTGAGCTCAGGTTTCAAGGAGTGAGCACCAAACTAGAGATCAAGCCCTGAGCCTTTGGAGAGGGAACACTGGCTCCAAGACCCTAGATTACCAGAAAACTAACCCTAGGGAGTATCAAAGAGTGAGAATTCACACAAAGGAACCACTTGAATACACGACCTGGCCTCATCAAACCAGCAGTAGCACCCTGTCAAAATACCTCATCTAAACAACAAACAAAGCAAAAATACAAATGCAATCATCAGCGGACCGGATTGCCACCTCACTCAGCCTTGCTCATCAAAGGAGAAATAAACAAACAAAAACTCAGAACAAATCTCACCCTATAAGAACCTTACACAAACCACTGGACCAAACTTAGAGGGCAGAAACCAAAAGGAAGAAAGAATTCAACCTTGAAGCCTGGGAAAAGGAAACTTCAAACAAGATAAGTGAAAAAAAAATAGTGAAAATGGAGAGAAATATGACACAAATGAAGGAACAAACTACAAACACAGAAGTCCAAATAAAGGAGAAGGAAATAGGCAAACTACCTGAAAAGTAATTCAGAATAATGATAGTAAATATGATCTAAAGCCTTGAAAAAAGTGGAGAAAATGTAAGAATCATTTAACAAAGACCTAGAAGAATTAAAGAATAAACATACAGAGACAAACACAATTGCTGAAATTAAAAATACTGTAGAAGGAATCAATAGCAGAATATCTTAAGCAGAAGAGCAAATCAGTGAGCTGGAAGATAAAGTGGTGGAAATAACTTCTGAAGAGCAGAATAAAGGTAAAAAAAAAATGAAAAGAACTGGAGATAGTTGCAGAGACTTCTGGGACAATATCAAATGCGCCAACACTTAATTATAGGTGTCTCAGATGAAGAAGAGAAAAAGAAAGGATTTGAGAAAAATTTTGAAGATATTATAGTTGAAAATGTCCCCAACATGGCAAAGGAAATAGCCAATCAAGTCCAAGAGGCACAAAAAGTCCCATACAGGATAAACCCAAAGAGAAACACACCAAAACATATACTAATCAAACTAACAAAGACTAAACACAAAGAAAGAATATTAAAAGAGCAATGGAGAAGCAACAAGTAACATAGAAGGGAAACCCCATATGTTTAACAGCTGATCTTTCAGCAGAAACTCTACAGGCCAGAAGGGAATGACAGGATATACTTAAAGTAATGAAAGAGGAAAATCTGTAAGCAAGATTACTGTCCCAGCAAGGATCTCATTCAAAATTGATGGAGAAATAAAAAGCTTTTCAACAATCAAAAGTTAAGAGAATTCAGTACCATCAAATCAGCTTTACAACAAATGTTAAAGGGACTTATATAGTCAAGAAATACAAGAGCAAAAAGATTTACAAAATCAATCCCAAACAATTACGAATGTCAATAGGAACATATAGATCAATAATTACTTTAAATGTAAATGGATTAAATGCTCCAACCAAAAGACACACACTGGTTGAATGTACACAAAAACAAGACCCATATATATGCTGTCTATAAGAAACCCACCTCTGACCTCAAGACACATATAAACTGAAGAGAGGATGGAAAAATATATTCCCTGGAAATGGGAAGCAAAAGAAAATTGGGGTAGCAATCCTCATATCAGACAAATAGACCTTAAATAAAGAAGATTATAAGAGACAAGGAAGGACACGACATAATGATCAAGGGATCAGTTCAAGAGGAAGACATAACAATTGTAAATATCTATGCACCTGACATAAGAACAATGTTGGGTTCAATTGTCTTTTGTCTCAATACATAAGACAAACACTAACAGACATAAAAGGAGAAACTGACAGTAACACAATAATAGTAGGAGACTTTAACACCCCACTCACACCAATGGACAGATCATCAAAACAGATAATTAATAAGGAAACACAAGTCTTAAATGATACATGAGTTGAAATGGATCTCATGATATCTTCAGGATATTCCATCCAAATGCAGAAGAATACACCTTCTCAAGTGCACACAGGACATTCTCCAGGATATACCACATCTTGGGTCACAAATCAAACTTCAGTAAATTTAAGAAAGTTGAAATTGTATTACACATCTTCTCTGACCACAAAGTTATGAGATAGATATCAAGTACAAGAAAAAAAAAAAAAACCTGTAAGAAACACAAACATGTGGGGATTAAACAACATGTTTCTAAATAACAAACAGGATACTGAAGAAATAAAAAGGGAAATCAAAACATTTCTAGAAACAAATACAATGAAAACACAACAACTCAGAACCTATGAGATGCAGCAAAAGGAGTTATAAGAGGCAAGTTTATAGCAATACAATCCCACCTCTAGAAACAAGGAAAACATTGAATAGACAACCTAAATTTACACCTAAAACAACTGGAAAAAGAAGAAGAAGAGCAACAATAAAAAAACAAAATTAGTAGAAGGAAATGTATCATAAAGATCCAAGCAGAAATTTAAATAAATAAATAAATAAATGAAAGAAACAATAGTAAAGATTAATAAAACTAAAAGCTGGTTCTTTGAGAAGATAACCAAAATTGACAAACCTTTAGCCAGACTCATCAAGAAAAAAAGAGAAGAATGAAATCAACAAAATTAGAAATGAAAAAGCAGAGGTTACAACAGACAATGCACACATACAAAGAATTATAAGAGACTATTATAAACAACTGTATGGCAATAAAATGGATAACCTGGAAGAAATGGACAGATTCTTAGAAAAGTTCAATCTCCCAAGACTGAACTAGGAAGAAATAGAAATTATGAACAACTCAATTATAATCACTGAAATTGAAGCTGTGATCAATAATTTCCCCAAAAACAAAAGCCCAGGACCAGACTGCTTCACAGGAGAATTCTATCAAACGTTTAGAGAAGAGCTAATGCCTATCTTTTTTAAACTCTTTCAAAATATTGCAGAGGAAGGAACAGTTTGAAACTCATTCTATGAAGCCACCATCACCCTGATACCAAAAGCCAGACACCAACAATGCAAAAAAAAAAAAAAAAAAAAAAAAAAAAAAAAAGAAAGAAAGAAAGCTGCAGGCCAGGCCAATATCATTGATGAACATAGATGCAAAAATCCTCAACAAAATTTTAGCAAACAGAATTCAGCAACACATCAACAAGCTCATACAGCATGATCAAGTTGGGTTTATTTCAGGAATGCAGATTCTTCAATATACACGAATCAATCAATGTGATACACCACAATAACAAACTAAAAGAGAAAAATCATATGATAATCTCAATAGATGCGAAAAAAAAACCTTTGAGAAAAATCAACACCCATTTGTGATTAAAACTTTTCAAAAAATGAGCATAGAAATATCTACCTCAACATCGTAAAGGCCATGTATGATAAGCCTAAAGCAAATGTTATTATCAATAGTGAAAAACTGAAAACATTCCCTCTAAGATCAGGAGCAAGACAAGGGTGTTTTCTTTCACCACTTTTATTTAACATAGTTTTGGAAGTCCTAGCTATAGCAGTCAGAGAAGAAAAAGAATTAAAAGTAATCGAGAGAGGAAAAGAAGTAAAGCTCTCACTGTTTCCAGATGACATGATACTGTATAATGAAAACCCTGAGACAGTATCAGAAAATTCCTAGAGCTAATCAGTGAATTTAGCAAAGTTGCAGGATACAAAATCAATACGCAGAAATCACTTACATTTCTCTATACTAACAGTGAAATATCAGAAAGAAAAATTAAGGCATCAATCCCATTCACCACTGCAACAAAAAGAATCAAATATCTGGAAATAAACTTACCTAAGAGACAAAAGAACTGTACACAGAAAGTTATAAGATACTAATGAAAGAAATCAAAAATGACAAAAACAGATGGAGAGATGGTCTATGTTCCTGGGTAGGAAGAATCTATATGGTGAAAATGAATACATGACCAAATGTAATCTACAGATTCAATGTGGTCCCTATCAAATTACTAACGGTGTTTTTCACAGAACTAGAACAAAATATTTCACAGATCATATGGAAACACCAAAGACCCCAAATAGTGAAAGCAGTCTTAAGAAAGAACAATGGAGCTGGAGGAATCAACCTTCCTGACTTCAGATTATACTACAAAGCTAGAGTCATCAAGACAGTATGGTACTGGCACAAAAACAGAAATATAGACCAATGGAACAAGATAGAAAGTCCAGAAATAAACCCATGCACATATGGGTACCTTATTTTTGACAAAGGAAGGAAGAATATACAATGGGGCAAAGACAGCCTCTTCAATGAATGGTGCTGGGAAAACTGGACAGCTATTGTAAAAGAATGAAATTAGAACACTTCCTAACACCATACACAAAGATAAATTCAAAATGGATTAAAGACCTAAATGTAAGACTAGAAACTTTAAAATTCTTAGAAGAAAACATAGGCAGAACACTTGATGACATAAATCAAAGCAAGATACTCTATGACCCACTTCTTAGAGTAATGGAAATGAAAACAAAAGTAAACAAGTAGGACCTGATTAAACTTAAAAGCTTTTGCACAGCAAAGGAAACTATAAGCAAGGTGAAAAGACAACCCTCAGAATGGAAGAAAATAATAGCAAATAAAAGGATAAATTTCCAAAATATATAAGTTGCTCATACAACTCAATGCCAGAAAAACAAACAACCCAATCAAAAAGTAGCAGAAAGACCTAAACTGATATTTCTCCAAAGAAGACATACAGTTGACTAACAAACACATAAAAAGATGCTCAACATCACTCATTATTCAGTTCAGTTCAGTTCACACGCTCAGTCATGTCCGACTCTTTGTGACCCCATGGACTGCAGTACACCAGGCTTTGTGTCCATCACTACCTCCCGGAGTTTACTTAAACTCATGCCCATTAGGTCAATGATGCCATCCAACCATCTCATCCTCTGTCATCACCTTCTCCTCCCACCTTCAATCTTGCCCAGCATCAGAGTCTTTTCAAATTAATCAGTTCACATGGCCCAAGTATTGGTGATTCAGCCTTAGCATCGATCCTTTCAATGAATATTCAGGACTGATTTATTTCAGTCCTGGCTGAATCTCCTTGCAGTCCAAGGGACTCTTGAGAGTCTTCTCCAACACCAGAGTTCAAAAGCATCAATTCTCATTTTTAGAGATATACAAATCAAAACCACAATGAGATATCACCTCATACTGGTCAGAAGGGCCATCATCAAAAAGTCTACAAACAATAAATGCTGGAGAGGGTGTGGAGAAAAGGGAACACTCTTGCACTGCTGGTGGGAATGTAAATTGATACAGCCACTATGGAAGATGGTATGGAGATTACTTTAAAGCTAGGAATAAAACCACCATATAATATAGCAATCCCACTCTTATGCATATACACTGAGCAAACCAAAATTGAAAGAGACATATGTATCCCATTGTTCACTGAAGCACTATTTACAATACCTAGAACATACAAGCAACCTAGATGTCCATCAACAGATGAATGGATAAAGAAATTGTGCTACATATACACAATGGAATATTACTCAGCCATAAAAAGGAACACATTTGAGTCAGTTCTTATGAAGTGGATGAACCTAGAACTTATTATACAGAGTGAAGTGAGTCAGAAAAATAAAGATAAATATCGTAGTCTAGTGCACATATATGGAATCTAGAAAAATGGTACTGAAGAATTAATTTATAGGGCAGCAATGGAGAAACAGACTTGGAGAATAGACATATGGACATGGGGACAGAGTTGGAGAGGGTGAGATGTATGGAAAGAGTAACATGGAAACTTACATTATCATATGTAAAATAGATAGCCAATGGGAATTTGCTATATGGCTCAGAAACTCAAAAAGGGGCTCTGTATCAAACTAGAGGGGTGAGATGTGGAGGGAGTTGGGAGGGAGGTTCAAAAGGGAGGGGATATATGTATACCTACTGCTGATTCATGTTGAGGTTTGACAGAAAACAAAAAATTCTGTAAAGCAATTATCCTTCATAAAAATATAACTTAAAAAAAAAAAATCCACCTTGCAATGTGGGAGACCTGGGTTGATCCCTGGGTTGGGAAGTTCCCCTGGAGAAGGGAAAGTTTACCCACACCAGGATTCTGGCCTGGAGAATTCTATCGACTGTGTAGTCCATGTGGTCACAAAGAGTTGGACACGACTGAGTGACTTTCACTTCACTTCACTTCACTTTAATTCAACCCAATTTCTTATATTTTCACTTTCTTTCCTCTTGGATGCTGTGATAAGTCACATAGGTCCCTCTCAGGAATAAAGACTTATTCCCTCAGCTACTGAGAGGGCTGCCAATGAAAGCCCTCAGCTGACAGTCTGTTACAGGGACTTCTAGGCTGCAGGGATCTGCACTGACCAAGGTCACACTCCCCTCCCTGAATTTTTTGTATCCAGTGATCGATTGACTGATTTGTCTATGAAAAGACCCCACCCTTTTGCTTGAACCTCAGACAGCTCTGAATGGCCATCACATCTTTGGAACTTCCAGACGGACTGAGACAAGTGTTGAGACTGCATTGTAGTTTACTTTCTCCTTTTCAGTCTTGCTCTCCTTCCTTTCCTTCTGCAAGGCAGTCCCTAATAGTCCTTCTGCTTGTTAATCTCCATCTTGAACAATAACTTTCAGGGAACTCAACCTGCAACACCCTGTGAGTTTTAATGTTTTTACAACATTATAGGGTCTTCAGTCTCAGACAAGTTTGGTGAGATACTGAAATCAGAGTACATGGGCTGATTAGCTGTGAGACACTGAGTGGTAGCATCTCTAAACCTCATCTTGACACAGAGAATGGCATTAGTAATCATGAATTTAATAAGAAAATGAAGATAAAATACAGTATGGTAACTGGCACATAAGGAGCTCTCAATGTACAAAAAAATACATGAATTATTATTAAAGGGAACATCACACAACCTCTGAAATATTGAACAAGAGATTCAGTGGAGATTGTCTAATCTGATTTAATTTCACAAGTGAAGACAGAGTAAATAACTTGCTCAGGATGCATAGTTGGGGCAGAGTTGAAACTAAAATGGAGGTATCTTGACTCTGCTGTACTGTGTTGACTTTAACTTTTAACCAAACACTTGAGAGTATTAAAACGGTACTACATAGCAATAGTTGTATTTCACACATTCATGCTTAAAAACAGTCAAGTTTCATAAGAGGTGACTATAATTATCCTTAAGTTTTAAAAGAGACTAGAATTCAAGCAACATTTTTAATTCAAAAGAACTTTTGGAAATATTTCTTTTTTTGTCTCTACTTCTGATTCCAATCACAGAAATGAAAGTCCTAGAGACTGGCTAAAATGCCTTCTGTATTTCTGAAGCGTCTTCAGAATATGATTTAGCACTAGGAACTTATAGTATTATTGACCATCTTGTTGTCATGAGATAATGGAAGTCTCTCTGCTCCCTAGAGGTAAATTATACTTTATTTTTTTTTCCCTAAAAAATTAAAGCCAAGGAAAATCAGTTTCAAGGAGAAACTTACCAAAGACAGGTAAAAATTGCCTTATATTATCTGGATTTTAAACTGTGCAATAGGTGACTATAGTACTCAATTCAAGGATTATTATTCAAGTCACAATTATGACATAATAAATTTTAAATTATTTCCTTGCTTTCTTCTGTCAATACTTAACCAATCAACAGATATTTATTAAGCACCTACTATGAACTCAGCAATATCTATCCTTCCTTATTTCCCAGAGGATGAAAATAAACCTATTCTATTAAGATTTGAACTCCAATTTTCATGTATTTATACAAGACATTTAATGTATATGTTCAGTAAAAAATCATCACAGTGTTAGCATTGTATAAACTTAAAGAATCTACTTTTCATTAAAACCATCACCCCTCCATTCACACTCACTTAAATAACATATTTTGATATTTACAATAATTAAAGGTATAATTGATAAGGCACTTATTGAAAGTGACCAAGCCTTTTATCTTCTCCTGAATATTTTAGACTCATATTATGTATTGTAGAGCATATGTTTTTCTAAAAATGTTCAAGTTTCATAATTCAATCAGCAGTAAACATAAACTGTGTCAAAATAGTGTCACAGGTGAGTGGCATTTTGATGCTCTTATTTCTGAACACAGAACAAGAAATATTGACCCTATTACAAAGAATAAACATCAATAAAACAGCAGGTCTCTGATAAACAGTATAATTACCGGAAGGATCTGGCTATTTACACATCAGGACCTCTGTCTTCATATATCTTATCCTGTTATATAATTATCAAATAAAACAGTAATTCCAGAATAAGTAATAGCAATCACACAGAGTACTGCATACTTAAATATTTTCATCTTAGTTGGAAGACATTAGTATATAATATCCAACAAAGAATTATTTGAATTTCTAAACACTGAACCAAACTGAAAAACCAATCAGCAACTGGTGAGAGGGCATTTCTTTCATTCTTCTCACATGTGTTTCACTTTAGTTTAAAAAAAAAAACAAAACAGAACTGTTCCTTTTAAGATATGGTGCTTTTTCATCTAGGCTGTTAGTTTGGGGAGGTTTCCCTTTGTAAATCAGTTCTTAAAAGAATGAATTCCTCATTCCAATGGGAGGTTCTTTTGCTTTGCAGGCAAGTGTCTCAGTATTCTTTTTCTTCCAGTGCTGTGATGGGTACACTAAGAACGGTCTCTTGCTGAGCAGTGTAGCTCCTACAGATGAGGACAGCAGGAGACCAGGCAGATAGCCAAGACAGAGAGTGAGAGGAGCTGAGATCACAGCCAAGGCTGCAGAAGGCAATCTGCTCCATAAAAGCAGAAAAAGGAAAGCTCTTGCTCTGAGACCTAAGGCTCTCCTTAAAGCCTGCTGGTTTGTGCACTTGCTTGCCCTCAATTGACCTGGGCTTCTGAGGAGCAGAAAAGCTTTATGGAGATATGATTCTGAGTCACAACTTTGCATCATAATAGGTTTGTAAAGTCTCATTGGTAGAAATAGTATGCAGGTGCATCGAGACTGCCAGATTGATTGATAGGCCTCTTCCTAGCTGCCATTCAGAAAGAAGATGCTCTTCATTGCATCTTTGGAGGAGGCTTTGGCCAGTTTCTCTCCAAGCCATTTCCTTTTATAAAAAAAAAAACTTTGTTTTGTTTGTCCTTTAGGATTAGTGCCACTGTGTTTCAGGCTGAGCAGGATGGAGCATTTCAGTGTCACTCACACCAGTCAGTCAAACTGTGACAAAAGGCAGTCTCTTCCTGTCAGGATCTTGAGGAGAGGAGGGGGCGCTCCACAGGGGCTCTCTTTGCAGCACTTAATGCTTTTGGTCCTGAAAGGAAAGAATGGGAAGGAGCAGGAAATTAGACTTAAGTCACCTCCAAATCAGTACAGAGTTCAATCCTAGTTGGTGTTTGTTTATAAATAGCTCTCTAAGTAATTCACACTCTGTTTCCCGTTTAACCTCTTGGCCACATGGCGTTCAGCCTACTGAGGAGATTTTCTGGAGTTGTTCATAAAAGTGCTGAGTTTGACACCGACAGAAAGGAATTTGGGGTCAGAATTACTATTTTAAACTTAGGCCTTTGGGATTTATAAAAGATGTTTCCGATATGCTAGAACAGCTGGAAGAGTCTTTGAGATCTGTAGTGTAAGCGAGGGCTTCCTTAATTTGTATTACAGGTGAGGAAAACCAGGCCCCAGGAGGTTGGCTGACTTTCTCCTGTACCTTCAGAACTTGTGATAACATCTTGCAGTCCTAAGGCACAGGACTACTGAAGGGGAGAGCAAAACCCTCCATGCTCCCAGACCACTCCCAAGTTGAAGCTGCACTTGGCAGAGGGGGCAGTGGGTATCCCCTTGTCTCTCCCAGTCCCAGCTGAGGGTATTTCAGTCTCCACCAGATAAAAAGACACATTCAAAACCATTAGCACATTTTTTTTTTCTCTGTGAGGGTGGAGTTGGGACTGGTCACTGAGCAATTGTGATGACCCAGAAATTAGATGAATTCATTTCTTTCTTTTTAGATAAAAGTACTTCTATTCCCATTTTTCTATGGCTCATTTTCAAGAAAAGAGTGGAAAAAAAAATCCAGCATCTTTGCTAGCAGACTCCCCTTTTCTATGCACAGTCTTTTATAATCTATCTTGATTCTCAGCCAATATCTTACTTTTTTGTACTTTGTGTCATTTAATCACCTAAAGAATCTGACTCAGTGTCCATCCCACTGGATCACAGACTACTCCTCCTTTATCTGTATCTCCCAGGAGGAGAGGGAGGGCCTAGAAACCTTTTTCCCTCTGTTTGCTCCTGTCCTGACCATATAACTTCCTTTTCTGCCAGATCTCTTTTGAGGTGTTATTCATTTCTGAATTGATTCTTTAAAAATTAATTTTATGTAACAACAGAAAAATCTCTGGGAAAAGTTATCTCATCATTAAAACAAAGCTTGCTTCATATAAGTGTAAAGAAATGCACAGAAATATATGTATAAATGTACATACTATACAAATATATATCATATAAGATTTATCAAAAATCTCTTTTTAAGTTTTTTTTTTTTTTTTTTTTTTTTTTAGTTCAACAAATACGGGCCAAAAGAGGAAAAACAAAGGTAATTGAATTCAATACATCCTCTTTAACTGTTTTTCTTTGTGGAGGGGCAGGCAATTGTATGATGAGATGTTTCTACTTGGGCCATATCATATTGAAAGCCCTCTTTCTAACTACTCTTTGTGTGTCTTGGTACAGTTGAGGTAAAATAACAATAGTAACAAAGAGAAAGGAAATAACAATTTGCTAATGCATGGTGAAAGTACTTCAACATAAAAAATGTTGGTGGAAGGCTAGGATCAAAACTGCTCCCATTTCAGTCCTTGATGGTTTTGACTACAAGCCACACACATATGCAAGAACATGTACACACATATGCAAGAACATGTACACACAGGCATACACATACTCACATTTTCTACTTTATAAAGTCTTTACAAACTGGTGTCACTGTTCTGTGGGATTATGAGACGATCCTGACAATTTTGTATTGGGTTAATCAAAATAGTACAAGTTTATTTTATCAGCTGACATCCAATCAGGATAACAGAAGCCACCTGGGATATTTCAAACAGAAACTGAAACAGGAAATTGGATACACAGATGCTGCTAGAGGTGAGAGGCTAATAAAGAAATGGTGATGCAATTTAGAATTTAGACTTAGGAGGCAGCCACAACTACTGTTATTCCTGAGAGAATAAAAGGGCCAAGTGGCTTTGCTGGAGCTTAGGGTCAGGGATAACTTAGTAAAAGGTGAAACCAAGGAGGACTCTGAGAGAGAGGCTGTCTCATGAAACTGTAATAGCAGCGGAGGCTCAAACACAGAGAAGCCAAGAAAAGGATACCAGGCTTTTAGTGATGACTCCTATTGACCAAGTGGAAGTGAAAGTGTTAGTTACTAAGTCATGTCTAACTCTTGTGACGCCATGGACTGTAGCCCACCAGGCTCCTCAGTCCATGGAATTCTCCTGGCAAGAACACTGGAGTGGGTTGCCATGCCCTCCTCCAGGGGATCTTCCCAACCCAGGTATCAAACCCAGGTTTCCCGTATCACAGACAGAATTTTTTACCATCTTAGCTACCAAGGAAGCCCCATTGACCAAACCTACATGGAAACCAGGGGAAAAGAAAGCCTTGTAAACGTCATTCCATGTGAAACAGAACACAGCAGCAGAAAGGCAGAGAAAGGATCTGAGAGCAAACAGACAAACGGCCAATCACAGGCTTGCTAATTATCTAACATATCTGGCACAGAGTAAATACTTAATAAATGTGAGGTTTCTTTGTTAGAGCCATCTGTTTTAACAAATAGACATGGCAGTAATTAGTTGAAAGTTCAAGTAAAATGAAAAGCCAAAGACTTATTTTACAGTAACTGTTCATAACAGTTGAGTTGACTGTAACTCCTGCTTATACAACATAGCTGAGGTAGCTTTTGGTTATTGAAATATTTGCAAGAGTCATCCCATCACAAAGTGGCAAATATATTTGAGAGGAAACTTTCTGAGGACTTGAGGAAATTTTAATCATCTCTTCAATTTCACAAAAAACCACTGGCACTGCCTAACTACTCATGCTTTATGGCTGGGAAGTAGATGCCTAATATTCTACTCTTCAGCTCTGGTACCTCATAGCTATTAATATAATATCATCACTACCAGTGCAATAGGATATACTGCTCAGAGAATCTTGTCTTTGAAGTGAAATGAAACCCTAAAGCTTTCATTTGCCTAATGAAAACTTGAGCCAGAAAGTTTCTCCATTTCTGATCACATATGGACTTTTCTAAGGTCACTTTGGCTTGGGACACCAGATGCTGATCCTGCATGTGGCATTCTCATCCAAATTTGGAGCAGGTGCCAATTATCAGAACAGGAAACAGATATTCAATCCTAAGAAAATTTCCCCCTTGGTTTCATAAGGAGGGCTCTTCAGTGCTAATTATAAAAGGATCCATATTAGCTTACTGCCTTAAGTACCAGTCTATGTAGGTTTTTGTCTTCTCCTTGGCCTATGACTTCTTGGAAACCTGGGCATAAACATTCAGATCTCACATAAGAAGGCTTTATATAAATACAAATGTGATTTTCCCTAAATCTAAAGGTGGATTTCATTAAAAAGCAACATTAGACCCCCTCTAATAGCCAGCATAGTATGAAGAAAAATAGCCCGAGATCTGAGAAAATGGGTACTGACACAGATGTTTCTGTGTAGGGGCCTCTGCCCTTCCTTCTTTTCCAAATATACAACACTGAGCGGTGGCTGTCAGGGTCAGGAGAGGAGGAAGTTCTCAGATGCCCGTGCAAAGCAATAATCTTCAAGTGAATGCCAGGCCGACAGGGATGTGGTGTTAGTTACAAGGAAGTCAGGAGGCCAGGACTGAGAGTCAAGGAAAGTTAAAAACAAAATCAGTATGAGGGGAAGGGTCACAGAAGGAAGCAAAGATGAGAGTCAGAAGGAAAACATCTGTGGGCATTGTAAGAGCTAACAGGGAGGGGAAGAGGACAAGCACATTTTTTCTTTGCTTCATGTTGCATGTGGCATGGTTTTGATATCCTCCCATTTTCCTTATAATATTCTCAACTCAAGACTGCTAATGTGTGGATATGAGTTACTCTGTCTAAATTGAGGGTCACTAACCAAATGTTACCACTCACCTACTCACTCCTTCAGCACTATTTCCTTGCTGCTTTTACCAAATATCCAACCCCTACCAAGTTCATGACTGTTTTGGTCTCATGTGGTTGGAATATATTAGGGAGGGAACACACTCTGGTCTATATCTTGCTGCATTATCCTAAGATGAATAAGAGATTATTTCCCATCATTTTGCTCAATAGGATTTGGGTTTGCTTGCTTTTGAAAGATATTTGAATAAGTAGATAAAAGGAGTATTTTGTTGTTTTTACAATTTTTTTTTTTTTGTCCTCAGTAGTAGACATGAGTTACACTCTTTGCTTCTGTTTTCAACATAAGCCATTTTTTAAAATTCAATTTTAGTTTTTCTATTTTTCTCCCTCATCTCCCTTTCCTACATTCATCTTCCTCCTTTCCTATAGGCACCTGCACTGAGGTACTGGATTTCAACCTTTTGATATGATTGTATCCTTATAAAATTTATAGTGGTATTAGGGTATTTAATTGGGTAATTGTATTTAAATTGTATTTAAATACAAATGTGCTATGAATTTCATTCTATTTCTTCTTTTTTTCACTTCATACTATAGTTGTAAGTTCTGTGTACTTTGCTACTTGAACATTTATGTACATATTGTCAACTGTGACATCATACAGTATGTATCTATCCTATTTTGGTTATCCATCTGTATACCCAGTCTCGTTTTCTTGGCTACCTCAAAGTCTTCTCTTCTGTAAAAACTGCCATGATGAACAATCTCACACCTGGTCCCTTAGGGATCAGCATAAAGAAATCCTCTGGGATATATACCCTGGATAAAGATGGCTGAGATTTTGGTTATACGCACACACTATTTCTCTCACGGCTGCCAAATTGTAAAGCAAGTGTTTTACAATTTTTTTTTGGCCATCTGGTTTCCATTTGACCTCTAAATGATACAGAAATTCCAAATCAATACTCCTTAGCCTCATGTCTCATCACTCCAAAATTTCCTGCATAAATTTGTCTTCTTTCATAGAACCACATTATAGCCTGCAGACATTTTGCTGCATCAAAAATAAATCTGAGCTTGCTTTTGAAATGTCCATTACATTTATTAGAAGTGGTATAGATTGAGATACCACAATATGATTTTTACAGCCATTACTAGCCTGATCATTAAACGCTTGAATTCGCAGCATTTCAAGCCATACTAATAGTCCCAGGTGAGATGCACTTCCTGTTGGGGAATGTTGAGTAAAGAATTCAAGTTCAAAATCCTCCAATTCTGCATGAAAATTTGCATTGATTCTTATAACATGAACAGTCACAACTTCTCAAGATTATATGCTGCTTTACTAGCATACAAAGAAACAAAAGCTATGAAATAAGATTCTTTCATAAATAGTTTTGGTATGACATAAAACTTCTGAAACTCTTTCTCTTAATACTCATCAACTGCTGACATTGTTTGATGACAAGAGTAAATCTTCATTTACCTAAGTAGAGGGGCTCTGAAGCACAGGGCTGCCATCCTTTGTGTTTTTTCTCCACCTCACTAACTGATCCTTCTTAGCTATCTTTACTGGCTCCACTGACTGGCCTCCTGGGCCTTCTCTTTTTCTATGGCCCTTCCTTGACCTTTATGTGACTTCCTCGAAATGGCAACCCACTCCAGTATTTTTGCCTGGAGAATCCCATGGACAGAGGAACCTGACAGGCTACAGTCCATGGGATTGCAAGAGTCGGATACGACTTAGCAACCAAACCACCACCACCACCACTCAACCAGTATGAAGTAATTGCATAGCCTGTTTCTCTTCTTTTCTCTCCATCTCCTCCTCTCTCCAGTCTCTCTCTGAAGAGGCATATATATATATAACATATTATGGCACTTCTATCCAATAGAATACATATTTCATAAAAGCAAGATCCTTGTATGCCTTGTAAACATCTGTATCTCTTATGTCTAGAACAATACTTTTTTTTTTTTTTTTTTTGACTGAGTGAATGAAAAAATGGTACAGGGAATTTTAATGGTATATGCCGTAAATCAAAGCAAGGTTTTGATAATATGACTAGGGAAAGAATACTACCTGAATCCCATCCCAGACCATAACCATTTCTTCTCACAATACACTCAAGAATACAATTTGTAACAATAGCACAAAAAACACAATCACATTACTGCCATCTAGGCTTGTGTCCAAACCTCAATGAGAAGTATTACCCTGTAATCCTTAGGACCCTTTATTGAATTCTAACCTAAATTCTATAGTATTTTTGTATTCAGGTTTTTATAGAATATCAGAGGATGAAAAAGAAGAAAGAATCAATATTTAAGATGCAAGGCAGAAAGGAACAGGATGGCCAGGACTACTGTCTTATCTTTAGACTTTACAAAGTGAGGAGACAGAAAAGCATGCCATATTTTTTGTGTGGCGTTTCAATGAATTATGAACTGTCTCATGATGAACTGTAGCTATGCATGTTCTGGAATCTGACTGATCAGTTTATTTTTATCCTTCTTGAAGCAAGATAAAAATGCAAATGTAGAGGGGGTGACCAAAGGGGCATCCTTCTAGCATGCTTCTACTTAATCTCTATCTTTTATCCAGTTGTGGTCATTACCTGCTCTCCAGTTGTCACTTTGGACTTTTGAGATGAAAAGCAAGAGACAGTTTTTAAAGCACTCCACAGCATTCAGAACACTTTTTATCACAAAAACAATCTCTTTAGAGTTTTACTACAGCATTGTGAGGTGGACAAGGCAAATACTAACATGCCCATCTCAAGGATTAAGAAACACTTGATCTCATACTTAGGAAATTTTGCCACAGCCATTGGCCACAGTAAAGTTTTTGTTCCTCTTGTTTCTTTCTAATTACCTCTTATATATATCAACATATATATAGCAGGGTTACTGGATTTTTTGAGGAGAAAAAGGATGTCTCATATTTGATACAATAGCTTTTATGGTTGATTTTATAAACTATGATTATTTTAGTTTGTATAGATAGTTCTTCTGATAAGCCCCAAAGTACATTCTACGCATTTCTACCACCTTTCTACTTTATCAGTGATGAGAGAGAATTGAGAAAGTTCAGGATAAAAAAGCAAAATACATGTCTCTGCAAGAGAACAGGAGAAAATGTATAGGAGTTTATAGTCTATATATTCATGGCTGGAAATTTTAATTTTTGCATTTTCTTTTGTGCATGCAAAAGGGATGAAAGACCATTCAGAAATCTTGTTCACAATGTGCTTAGAAAAATCTTAACTTTGTTAAAGAAACAAAAGCTACTCTTCTATGAGAGAGAAATTCAGTGCTTACAATTTTGCAGATGAAAGTCCTTAAAACACAAACACCCTGTCTCCTTAGCATGTATATTACATAACATTTAGTTTGAGCATGCTAAGTTGTTTAATTTTAGTTGAGTTTCGAGTTCATGTTGGTCTATGCCATGTTTCTTGGCTCAAGTCAAAGGTAAGGCAACAGGGAATGTGCTTTATCCCTGAAAGATATTACTGTGTGAGACACCCTATAAAAGTTAAATTTATTTAATACTTGCAGCAAGTCAACATTTTTATGATTAATATGGCTATTGACCACAGACTTTTTATATACTATTTCAAGTTCGTGTTTGAGTATCTCTATAAATCATCTAATGCCACTGAGTTTAGGGTCCTGCCTGGGAAATTTTGGTCCAGTTTATTGAGCCACACACAACAGATCTGCCATAAATAATAATGTGTTATTTATGGTGCTCCTGCTCCACTTAATAAAACATGAAAACAAATGATGAAATAAACTTCGAAGAATAATAGTAAAATTGAGTAAATTCTTATAATCTTAAACAAAATAGCTGAACAGAGTCACTATGTTTTATACTGGCTTATTGGTTTGTATGTGTGTGTATTGTGTATGGTGCTTATTCTATTTGACTCATAGCAGTTCAATCTTATTATGTATAGATAGATATCATGTATTGTTAATTATTTGCCTCCCAGGGTTTCTCTTAATTATTGATCTGATTAATATTCGGTCTTATTGAAATCAATTAAACAAAAACTTGAAGGAGTCTTGTTTAATGGTTCTATCAAAGACTATTATTTTAAGAAAGCCTTCTTCAGCGATCAATGCAAAGAAATAGAGGAAAAGAACAGAAGGGGAAAGACTAGAGATCTCTTCAAGAAAATTAGAGATACCAAGGGAACATTTCATGCAAAGATGGGCTCGATAAAGGACAGAAATGGTCTGGACCTAACAGAAGCAGAAGATATTAAGAAGAGGTGGCAAGAATACACAGAAGAACTGTACAAAAAAGATCTTCACGACCCAGATAATCATGATGATGTGATGACTAATCTAGAGCCAGACATCTTTATTACTTTGCCGACTAAGGTCCGTCTAGTCAAGGCTATGGTTTTTCCTGTGGTCATGTATGGACGTGAGAGTTGGACTGTGAAGAAGGCTGAGCACTGAAGAATTGATGCTTTTGAACTGTGATGTTGGAGAAGACTCTTGAGAGTCCCTTGGACTGCAAGGAGATCCAACCAGTCCATTCTGAAGGAGATCAACCCTGGGATTTCTTTGGAAGGAATGATGCTAAAGCTGAAGTCCAGTACTTTGGCCACCTCATGTGAAGAGTTGACTTAATGGAAAAGACCCTGATGCTGGGAGGGATTGGGGGCAGGAGGAGAAAGGGACGACCGAGGATGAGATGGCTGGATGGCATCACGGACTCAATGGACGTGAGTCTGGGTGAACTCCGGGAGTTGGTGATGGACAGGGAGGCCTGGCGTGCTGCGATTCATGGGGTCGCAAAGAGTCGGACACGGCTGAGCGACTGAACGGAACAGAACGAAACGGAATGGATCAAAGACTACTGTTACTGATCTACCTTCAACCAAGGATACATCTCTCTGTATAATTAGCATCTTCTTTGACTATGTATAAGACTTAGAGAGGGACATACAAAACTGCATGGCATGTAGAAGAAGATGAAATCAATCAGCCTTTTTCTAATCTATGATTTAATATTACAGTGTGAGAATGTTGCTTATCAGAAAGAAGGGTTTTAGAAATTAAATCACAAATGCTATCTCTATTGTTCTAAGGAAAGGATATGAAAGCTCTTTTCATTTGATTGCTTGCTTTGATGCAAAGAAATGAACAACATATACAAGTGTATCAGAACTTTTTGTCTAATAGTTTTCTCCTGATTTTGAGTTTTATGTCGTGCTCAGTAGCTTAGTCGTATCTCTTTGTGACCCCATGGTCTGAGGCAGGCAAAAATACTAGACTGGCAAGGCCTGGCTCCTCTGTCCATAGAATTTTCCAAGCAAGAATACTAGACTGGTTACTATTTCCTCCTCCAGGGGATCTTCCTAAGCCAAGATCAAACACACATCTCCTGTATGAGATTGCATTGGCAGGCCAATTCTTTACCACTGAACCACCTAGGAATCCAAATAAGCAAATATTGTAGTTAGACATGTCTAGCACAAGGCTGATATATGAAAAATCCAACAACTATTTATTGACTGTTAATGGTTGTCTTTACTATTATTTCAAATCAACTTTGAGCCATCAGGTTCCTATCAGGCAGCTCATGACCCACACAGTATACTTAAGAAGTAGTAATGGCCTATTGCAACAGTACATTGTTATTTTATTCCAGTAGTTTCACTCGCAAATACCTTAAAGGATGGGCCTTGTAAGTTAGTTAAAAAAGAAAGATCTTCAGGTTTTCCATATCACTATTACTCAGTGAGAAGCCTCTAGTCTAGGTACTGCTTTTGTCTAGATCTCCCTGGCCTTCAAAGTTAGTGCAACAAGCTCTCTACAAATGCATACAATGTGACTGTCAGAGGAACATTGCTTAGCTTTTGAGCACCACAGACCTCTGAGTATGTTGGAGAACTCTGTTTCACAGGAGAATATCTCTTATCTGAAGCAAGAGTAGGACATAAGTTTGAACACAGTGCATCCTAGTTGAAAGTGAAAGTCTCTCAGTCATGTCTGACTCGTTGTGACCCTGGGGACTATACAGTCCATGGACTTCTCCAAGCCAGAATACTGGAGTGGGTAGCCAGTCCCTTCTCCAGGGGATCTTCCCAACCCAGGGATGGAACCCAGGTCTCCTGTATGGCAGGAAGATTCTTTACCAATGAGGCACCTGGGAAGCCCCACATCCTGGTTACCTACAATTAAAAAGATGGGAAAGGAAATAAAAAATAACATTGACTCATTAAAATTTCCCCAAGGTGTATGAGGTAGAAAGTATAGATGTTATTGTTCCCATTTCAAAGACAAAGAAATAGTGTTTCAGAAGAAATTCATTAATCATACAAAGTCACCACATACTCAATTTATCAGTTAGGACCCTGGCAAGATAGAGATGGCATACACACAAACTGGGTGACTGGAGAGAATTTAATAGAGGGCTGTTTACAAAGCTGGAGGCAAGGTCTAAGAAAAGTAACAAGAAAGGTGCTGTTTATTGCGGCTGACATTAGTTTGGGACCTGAAAGGACAAAGGGGAGAGAACAGTTTCTGCAACCTAAGAGTGTGCCACAGGAAAGGTCAAGTGGCATTAAAAGGTCCCAGTCAAACCACAGTTACCCAAAAAGAAAGAAAGAAAAGGATTGAATACCCTCTCCCAACTTCCCTTGGCTCAGGGATTGAATATAGGACCCCCACTTCCACCCCACCACCACATTACAGGCAGATTCTTTGGGAAGTCTATGAATACTGGACTGGGTTGCCATTGTCTTCTCCAGGGGATCTTCCTGACCCAGGAATCAAACTGAGGTCTCCTGTATTGCCGGCAGGTTCTTTACCAGCTGAACTACTAGGGAAGCAGGCTACAAATGAAAATAGCAGTGAGCATGAAGGCTGACTTTAATACTTATTAAGACCAAAGCCTTTGACTGTGCGGATCACAATAAACTGTGGAAAATTCTGAAAGAGATGAGAATACCAGACCACCTGACCTGCCTCTTGAGAAACCTATATGCACGTCAGGAAGCAACAGTTAGAACTGGACATGGAATAATAGACTGGTTCAAATAGGAAAAGGAGTACATCAAGGCTGCATATTGTCACCCTGCTTATTTTACTTAAATGCAGAGTACATCATGAGAAACGCTGGGCTGGAAGAAGCACAAGCTGGAATCAAGATTGCTGGTGGAAATATCAATAACCTCAGATATTCAGATGACACCACTCTTATGGCAGAAAGTGAAGAGGAACTAAAAAGCCCCTTGATGAAAGTGAAAGAGGAGAGTGAAAAAGTTGGCTTAAAACTCAACGTTCAGAAAATGAAGATCATGGCATCTAGTCCCATCACTTCATGGGAAATAGATGGGAAAACAGTGGAAACAGTGGCAGACTTTATTTTGGCGGGCTTCAAAATCACTGCAGGTGGTGATTGCAGCCATGAAATTAAAAGATGCTTATTCCTTGGAAGAAAAGTTATGACCAACCTAGATAGCACATTGAAGAGCAGGGAAGTACTTTGCCAACAAAGGTCCATCTGGTCAAGGCTATGGTTTTTCCAGTGGTCATGTATGGATGTGAGAGTTGGACTATGAAGAAAGCTGAGTGCTGAAGAATTGATGCTGTGGCGTTGGAGAAGACTCTTGAGAGTCCCTTGGACTGAAAAGAGATCCAACCAGTCCATTCTAAAGGAGATCAGTCCTAGGTGTTTTTTGGAAGGACTGATGTTGAAGCTGAAACTCCAGTACTTTGGCCATCTCATGCGAAGAGTTGACTCATTGGAAAAGACTCTGATGCTGGGAGGGATTGGGGGCAGGAGGAGAAGGGGACGACAGAGGATGAGACGGCTGGATGGCATCACTAACTCAATGGACATGAGTTTGAGTGAACTCCAGGAGTTTGTAATGGACAGGGAGATCTGGCGTGCTGCAATTCATGGGGTTGCAAAGAGTCAGACACGACTGAGTGACTGAACTGAACTGAAGACAAAAATAACTTTGCTTCTAAAAGGACAAAAACAAACAAACAAACAAACAAAAACATTTCTCTCCCCCATATCAAGAATATGACAAAGACTGATTGTCAATGGTATATTTAGAAATTAGTGATTAGATGCCTACTATAGTTCTCACACTGCTTTCAGTCTTGCAGAGAATAATATGTATATATACATATATATAAAGAGTATAGACCCAGCCCTTAAGAAGCTCACAAGTGTAGTTTAAAAATCATATGTTATTATCATAAAAGATGTAAAATCTGTTTTCTATTTTATTTGGATCTACAATTGTCTGAATAGAACTCTCCGAGGATGTTTAATAAATCTTGTGTTAAATTGTTCTGTGGTCACATAAGCTTGGGGGAAAATGTTAGAGAAAAATTAAAGAGCTTACTTGCAGCAGGAATTTTCAAAGATCTAATCGTGGTAAATGTTGTACAACATTTCAAAAGTACAGAATATTTTCTGAGCATATTTCCCAGGACACATTTTTCCCCATGTATAAGGTCTCTGAAGATTAGGTACCCCCATATACAAAAAATTTTTGAAAACTATGACCACATGTCACCACCCTGGTGCTGGGAAAGATTGAAGGCAAAAGGAGAAGAGGGAGGCAGAAGAAGAGATGGTAAGATAACATTACCAACTCAATGGATGTGAGTTTGAACAAGTTCTGGGAGATAGTGAAGGACAGGGAAGCCTGGCATACTGCAGTCCATGGGGTTGCAAAGAGTTGGACACAGCTTAGCGACTGACATCAACAACATGACCACATGATTTCATCACTTCAAATTTGAGTAGATCTTCTATTCATAATGTCTTCAAATATTTTAGCTTTAGGTTAGTGTCCCCTAGACTAACTATTAGAAAAATTTTCAGCAAAATACAGATGTTAAATGCAATAAAAAATTCATATTTAAAAAGATTTACTTTCTAAAATCCTTTTCTAAATATAAATAATTATCCTTTGACCTATGGTTTGTAAACCTAAATTTTGTTTATTAAATTTCTTAAGTTAGTATATGTCTGCATCAATTTTAAGTGTTTAAATGATCATGTCACCTGTCTTCTGATCAACTCACTTTATTTATTTATCATCTCAGTTTTATTTATTTATTTTTTTATTTTACAATATTGTAGTGGTTTTGTCATACATTGATATGAATCTGCCATGGATGTACATGTGTTCCCCATCCTAAACCCCCCTCCTATCTCCCTCCTCATCCCATCCCTCTGGGTCATCCCAGTACACCAGCTCTGAGCACCCTGCATCATGCATTGAACCTGGACTGGAGATTCATTTCACATGTGATAATTTACATTTTAGTGCCATTCTCCCCTATTATCCCACCCTTGCCCTCTCCCACAGAGTCCAAAAGACTGTTCTGTACATCTGTGCCTCTTTTGCTGTCTCACATACAGTGTTATCGTTACCATCTTTCTAAATTCCATATATATGTGTTAGTATACTGTATTGGTGTTTTTCTTTCTGGTTTACTTCTCTCTGTATAATAGGTTCCAGTTTCATCCACCTCATTAGAACTGATTCAAATGTATTATTTTAATGGTTGAGTAATACTCCATTGTGTATATGACTACAGCTTTCTTATCCATTCATCTGCTGATGGACATCTAGGTTACTTCCATGTCCTGGCTATTACAAATGGTGCTGCGATGAACATTAGGGTACACATGTCTCTTTCAATTCTGGTTTCCTTGGTGTGTATGCTGAGGGAAATACCCAGCAGTGGGATTGCTGGGTCGTACGGCAGTTCTATTTCCAGTTTTTTAAAGAATCTTCACACTGTTCTCCATAGTGGCTCAACTAGTTTGCATTCCCACCAAGAGTGTAAGAGGGTTTCCTTTTCTCCACACCCTCTCCAACATTTATTGCTTGTAGACTTTTGGATAGCCACCATTCTGACTGGCGTGAAATGGTACCTCATTGTGGTTTGATTTGCATTTCTCTGATAATGAGTGATGTTGAGCATCTTTTCATATATTTGTTAGCCATCTGTATGTCTTCTTTGGAGAAATGTCTGTTTAGTTCTTTGGCCCACTTTTGATTGGGTCGTTTATTTTTCTGGAACTGAGCTGCAGGTGTTGCTTGTATATTTTTGCGATTAATTATTTGTCCATTGCTTCATTTGCTATTATTTTCTCTCATTCTGAAGGCTGTCTTTTCACCTTGCTTATAGTTTCTTTTGTTGTGCAGAAGCTTTTAATTAGGTCCCATGTGTTTATGTTTGCTTTTATTTCCAATATTCTGGGAGGTGGGTCATAGAGGATCCTGCTGTGGTTTATGTCAGAGAGTGTTTTGCCTATGTTTTCCTCTATTGCACTCCAGAGAGAAGAAATCCAGCTCTACCCACCAGAACATCAGTTCAGTTCAGCTTAGTTGCTCAGTCGTGTCTGACTTTTTGCGACCCCAAGAATCGCAGCACGCCAGGCCTCCCTGTCCATCACCAACTCCCGGAGTTCACCTAGACCCACGCCCATGGAGTCAGTGACACCATCGAGCCATCTCATCCTTGGTTGTCCCCTTCTCTTCCTGCCCCTAATCCCTCCCAGTATCAGAGTTTTTCCAATCAGTCAACTCTTCGCATGAGGTGGCCAAAGTACTGGAGCTTCAGCTTCATCATTATTCCTTCCAAAGAAATCCCAGGGTTGATCTCCTTCAGAATGGACTGGTTGGATCTCCTTGCAGTCCAAGGGACTCTCAAGAGTCTTCTCCAGGACTAGAGTTCAATAGCATCAATTCTTCACTGCTCAACCTTCTTTATGGTCCAACTCTCACATCCATACATGACTACTGGAATAACCGTAGCTTTGGCTATATGAACGTTGTTGGCAAAGTGATGTTTCTCCTGGCATAAGTCTTTTTGAAGGAGTTCATCATTACTGCCATTACCCCTACCATAGTTTGACCTCCAAGCCAAACTACAGGGAGGGAACATGTCCCCACCCATCAGCAGAAAATTGGATTAAAGATTTACTGAACATGGTCCTGCCCACCAAAGCAAGACCCAGTTTATCCCACAGCCAATCCCTCCAATCAGGAAACTTTCACAAGCCTCTTATTTTTATCCATCAGAGGGAAGACAGAATGAAGCCAAAATCACAGAAAACTAACCAAACATCACATGGACCACAGCCTTGTCTAACTCAATGACACTATGAGCCATGCCATATAGGGCCATGCCATATCCACCCAAGGTGGACAGGTTATAGTGGACAGTTCTGACAAACCACTTTAGCATTCTTGCCTTGAGAACCCCATGAACAGAATGAAAAGCATGCATAGTAGTTATGTAGTCATAAACATATGACTAGAAATATACATACATGAATATATACAGACATATATAAATTTTAGGATATAGCCTGTCAATATTTTTCCCCAGAATATGGCATTATGATTGCTTTTCCTTCTTTGTTGACTTTCCCTATGTCTAATTTACAGTTCCCAGTGGCTGACATACAGCCTGAATACAGCTATAACTGTACATATATTTCCCTGCAAATGCAAACTCATGCTGCTATCTTTACTAAAAGTTGAAAGAAAAAGAGTTAGGATCTGTTACTGTGAACCACTGGCTATTATTAATTAAAATTAACTTTGCAAATTTTTTTTTTTAAAGATAGGTGTGTGTGGAATGATGTGAGGTGCTCAGCTGAGTCTGGACTTGGAAATAAAGGCACTAAGTGTAGTCTCAAATTTGCACCAGATTAATTGTACAGCTTTAAGAAAGTCACTTTGCAGGACTGGATAGAGATGTGAAGGCATGCTAAATGTCCATTAAAACAAATTCTCTGGAAGTCTTTGCTTTCCATTTATTTAGAGGAGGAACTAAGTTCTGTACAGGGTACAGAGAAAGAAAGAAAGAAAATCGCTGGTAGCCTGGCTCAACTTACAGACTCATAATTCTTTCTTTTTTCTTTTCTTTCTTTTTTTTGCAATAAAGAGACTTTTCTCCAGGCAGAGGAGGTCCAATGTAGTTACTAATGACACTTGGTGGTTTAGTCTTTTTCTTTCCCCACTCCTAAATACTTCAAAATATTTATTACCAAAACGTTTCCTTCCAAAAATATTTTTGTATAATTACTCTCATTTTTAATATTTAAATATTTTATCACCCATATACTATCTTAAAATTTTCTATAAATTAGTGTTTCCAAACAATTGACTTGTTGGCTAGATTTTACTCAGTTCCCTCAATTGAGGCCACTTTTATCTTCTGAATAATATGGTTGGATGACCTCAGTAATTACTAAACCCGAAAATCAGAATCATCTAGATTAAAAAAAAAATACAAATTCCCTGCTCTTACCCTAGATCAACTGAATCTGAAGATTCCATAAGTAAGGACTCAATAAACATATTTTTATAAGACTTTCTAAATGGATGCTGTAGATACAGTGTGTCCACTGGATTGTGTGTGAGATAACATGACACAAGTGATTTGTTTTGGCATTCTGATCCTAAAGACTGTGACCTGGAAGTGATAAAGATTAAGTAGACTATATGCTGGCTAAATACAAGGATATTTTATTTCTCAGTAGGTATGTCATTACCACTTTACGGAATGCATGGTAGTCATTACTACCTTTCTTTTACACAGGAGATGCAGAAGACCAGAAAGGGTAAAGGACTTGTATAAGGTCATTAACATCAGAAAAGAATACATAGCCCCTGACGTCTAGTACAATTATCCTTAAATTATTGCAATTCTAATATGTGAAATACTGAAGAAGGGGGTTTTAAATGTCAGTATCAACTCATTAATGCTTTCCCCCTTCCCAATTCTAGGCCATGGGAAAGAAATGACTTCTGGGTATGCTGTGGTTTTCCTGTTTAAATGAGCCCATTAAAACGGTCCTCTCTTCTTCCTCCCTAACTAGTTTCTCTCGGTTCTCAGTGGATGAAATAATGTGTACTACTTAAGATTCATATTTTCTTTCTAACTATGCCTTGAAGGAGCAGGATTAACTTTCTCAGCTTCTTCTCCAGCAGTAAACTCTAATTGGCTGACAGCTTGCTCAGACAAACACATAACCCCGGAGGGGTTTTATGGTAAAAGAAAAGAAAACATGGTCACAGACCTACCATTTCTCAATAAATTTCTCCCACAAATTTTAAAATTGGATGCATCAGGAAGGCTGAAACAAAGATGTTAGATACTAGTCAATAAAATTAGAAAATGACCCAGTATTCTTCCCTCTTCCTGAAATGTCCTTTCTGTCATCTTATATAAGAACATGTTCACAACCTTGTAAATTTCATTCACATATGACCATGTGTACAATACAATGCCTTATTAAATCACTCCAGTGAGAAAGCTTGCAACTATCTCAAAACTGACCATATACTACCTATGTGCTTGTCTTTATCCATTTTTGTGTCTTCTGAAGACGTGGCTGATTTTTTCCTCAACTTCTTTTACCCTGCATAGTAGCAGTGGGTTTTGAGAAGGATTGACTCTATGCTCCAATGCAGCCTCCTACTCATGGACACTGATTGATTCAGGTAACTGAGTTCAGTTCAGTTCAGTTGCTCAGTCATGTCTGACTCTGTGCGACCCCATGCATGGATTGCAGCATGCCAGGCCTCCCTGTCCATCACCAACTCCTGGAGTTTACTCAAACCTTGTCCTTTGAGTCAGTGATACCATCCAAACATCTCATCCTCTGTCATCCCCTTCTCCTCCTGCCTTCGATCTTTCCCAGCATCAGAGTCTTTTCAAATGAGTCAGTTCTTTGCATCAGTGGCCAAAGTATTGGAATTTCAGTTTCATCATCAGTCCTTCCAATGAATATTCAGGACTGATTTCCTTTAGAATAGACTGGTTAGGTAACTCAGGCCTAAGCAATCACTGCATGACTTTCCATGGCTCCAGGGAGAAATGAAGGCTAAAGGGATGGTTCAAAACCCAAGACTCTCTCCAAGCATGTTAGCACTGGGGCACTCTTTCTGAAGGATATGGTTACAGAAGCCTGAACTGCTCCAGCCATTTTGCTATCATGAGAGAAGTGATCCTGCAGATGAAGCTGGCACATTACAGAGGGCAGAAATGAGAGAATTACACAAAAATAGTACCAAAGCCTCTCCTAACTATGGTTTCTACAGTGATAACATGTGTTACAAATATCATTTGAATATAGGATTTTTTATTTCTATCCTCCATTAAGCCAAGTTTAAAAAAAAAAAGTTTTAATAGGATTACTAAGAAGATAAATGAAAATGTCATAGACTCAAAAAAACTTTTGGCAAAGTCTCTCACGAAACTTAAAATTCCTTTGGAAACATACAGTTTGAATGAATAATCAATTAAATGCCAGAGCCTCCAATGCCATGTCACAAGGTACTGGATGTTCAGCATTCATTCAATTAACTGGAAAGAAGAAATAGAAAGTAGGCTTAGTGAATTCCTAGATTTGAAAGCTGTAGATAATATGTTTGATGATTAAATAATAATTTTACATGATCTCTATGGTCTAGAATGACTAAAAAAGATAAATTTACACTTATGAATATTTTCACATTAAAAGTTGTTTAAATAATAATGGATGGATGGGGAGAAACAGTAAGTCAATGAAAAAGTCTTGAGGGTTAAGTTGGCTACCAACTTTATAGAAACACATAAAGTAATATGATATAGATATTTTAAACTTAAGACATTTTAAAGTTTTCATTAACAGGAGTATAATGCCTACAGCAAGAAAATAAAGATCAATTTTGCTTTTTCTGTGTTTAGATAATATACGAAGGGGATTCAAAGGTGTTCCAGTGGTAAAGAATCCACCTACCAATTCAGCAGACTCAGGTTTTATCCCTGAGTTGGTAAGATTTCTTAGAGAAGGAAATGGCAACCCAATCCAATATTCTTGCCTGGGAAATCCCATAGACAGAGGAGACTGGTTGGCTACAGTTTATGGGGTAGCAAAAGAGTAGAACAAGACTTAATGACTAAACAAAAACAACCACAAATATAGGAAGCTGCATGTTAGATTTTGGTATTTTAACATTTAGTAGGTTATGATTGGAGAGGGCAATGGCACCCCACTCCAGTACTCTTGCCTGGAAAATCGCATGGGCGGAGGAGCCTGCTAGGTTGCAGTCCATGGGGTCGCTGAGAGTCGGACATGACTGAGTGACTTCACTTTTACTTCTCACTTTCATGCATTGGAGAAGGAGATGGCAACCCACTCCAGTGTTCTTGCCTGGAGAATCTCAGGGACGGGGAAGCCTGGTGGGTGACCGTCTATGGGGTCGCACAGAGTCGGACACGACTGAAGCGACTTAGCAGCAGCAGCAGCAGCAGCAGGTTATGATTGAGAAATAGTTACAAATTGATGTTTCTTTCTGAATGTTAAGCTTTAAGGCAACTTTTTCACTCTCCACTTTCACTTTCATCAAGAGGCTTTTTAGCTCCTCTTCACTTTCTGCCACAAGGGTGGTGTCATCTGCATATCTGAGGTTATTGAAATTTCTCCCAGCAATCTTGATTCCAGCTTATGCTTCTTCCAGTCCAGCGTTTCTCATGATGTACTCTGCATATAAGTAAAATAAGTAGGGTGACAATATACATCCTTGATGTACTCCTTTTCCTATTTGGAATCAGTCTATTGTTCCGTGTCCAGTTCTAACTGTTGCTTCCTGACCTGCATACAGATTTCTCAAGAGGCAGGTAGGTGGTCTGGTATTCCCAACTCTTTCAGAATTTTCCATAGTTTATTGTGATCCACACAGTCAAAGCCTTTGGCATAGTTAATAAATCAGAAATAGATGTTTTTCTGGAACTCTCTTGCGTCTTCCATGATCCAGTGGATGTTGGCAATTTTATCTCTGGTTCCTCTGCCTTTTCTAAAACCAACTTGAACATCTGGAAGTTCACGATTCACGTATTGCTGAAGCCTGCCTTGGAGAATTTTGAGCATTACTTTACTAGCGTGTGAGATGAGTGCAATTGTGTGGTAGTTTGAGCACTCTTTGGCATTGCCTTTCTTTGAAATTGGGATGAAAACTGACCTTTTCCAGTCCTGTGGCCACTGCTGAGTTTTCCAAATTTGCTGGCATATTTAGTGCAGCACTTTCATAGCATCATCTTTCAGGATTTGAAATAGCTCAACTGGAATTCCATCACTTCCACTAGCTTTGTTTGTAGTGATGCTTTCTAAGGCCCACTTGACTTTCCATTCCAGGATGTCTGGCTCTAGGTGAGGGATCACATCATCGTGATTATCTTGGTTGTGAAGATCTTTTTTGTACAGTTCTTCTGTGTATTCTTGCCACCTCTTCTTAATATCTTCTGCTGCTGCTGCTGCTGCTGCTGCTGCTAAGTCGCTTCAGTCGTGTCCGACTCTGTGCGACCCCATAGACGGCAGCCCACTAGGCTCCCCCCGTCCCTGGGATTCTCCAGGCAAGAACACTGGAGTGGGTTGCCATTGCCTTCTCCAATGCATGAAAGTGAAAAGTGAAAGTGAAGTCGCTCAGTCGTGTCTGACTCTTAACGACTCCATGGACTGCAGCCCACCAGGCTCTTCTGTCCATGGGATTTTCCAGGCAAGAGTGCTGGAGTGGGGTGCCATTGCCTTCTCCATCTGCTTCTGTTAGATCCATACAATTTCTGTGCTTTATCAAGCCCATCTTTGCATGAAATGTTCCCTTGATGTCTCTAATTTTCTTGAAGAGATCTCTAGTCTTTTTGGGGAATAGTGGAAACAGTTTAAGACTTTAATTTTTGGGGCTCCAAAATCACTGCAGATGGTGACTGCAGCCATGAAATTAAGATGCTTACTCCTTGCAAGGAAAGTTATGACCAACCTAGATAGCAAATTGAAAAGCAGAGACATTACTTTACCAACAAAGGTCCATCTAGTCAAGGCTATGGTTTTTCCAGTGGTCATGTATGGATGTGAAAGTTGGACTGTGAAGAAGGCTGAGTTTGGAGAAGACTCCTGAAAGTCCCTTGGACTGCAAGGAGATCCAACCAGTCCATTCTGAAGGAGATTGGCCCTGGGATTTCTTTGGAGGGAATGATGCTGAAGCTGAAACTCCATTACTCTGGCCACCTCATGCGAAGAGTTGACTCACTGGAAAAGACTCTGATGCTGGGAGGGATTGGGGGCAGGAGGAGAAGGGGACGACTGAGGATGAGATGGCTGGATGGCATCACTGACTTGATGGACATGAGTCTGAGTGAACTCCGGGAGATGGTGATGGACAGGGAGGCCTGGCGTGCTACAAATTATGGGGTTGCAAAGAGTCTGACATGACTGAGTGACTAAAGTAAACTGAACTGATATTTCTTAAGTTGTAAAGTCTTGTAGCAAAGCTTCTTCAGATTCTTTTCCATTACAGTGTTTTATAATATTGACTATAGCTCCCTGTGTTATATAGTAAATCCTTACTGCTTTTCTATTTTGTATATAATAGTGTGTATTATACTTAATGTATACTCTCCTGCCTTTCAACTTTGATAACTGTAAGTTTGTTTTCTGTCTGTTACTCTGATTCTGTTTAGAAAATGAATTCATTTATTAATTTTTTTTTACATTTCCCATATAAGTGATATATAATATGTGTCTTTCTCTGCCTGATTTATTTCACTTAGTATGATAATCTCTAGGTCCATCCATACTGCTGAAAATGACATTATTTTCTTTTTATGGTCAAGTAGTATTCTACCACAACCTCTTTATCCATTCATCTGGATAAGTAACACTTAGGTTACTCCATGTCTTGACTATTGTAAATAGGACGGTTATAAATATTGGGGTATATGTACCTTTTCAAATTAAAGTTTTTGTCTTTTCCAGACATATGCTTAGGAGTGGGATTGCCAGATTATATGGCTGCTCTATTTTTAGTTTATAAGGAACCTGTTTCCCTTCTTTTCATAGTGGCTACACAAATTTACATTCCCACCAGCAGTGTAGGAAGATTACCTTTTCTCCACATACTCTCCAGCATTTATTATTTATATGCATTTTAATAACTATTCTGACTGGTGTGAGGTAATACCAAGGTAAGGAGCAGTGGTTGTGGTTTGCTGGAGCAGCCGTGAAGAGATACACCAGCCCCAAGGTAAGAGAAACCCATAAGACAGTAGGCATTGCAAGAAGGCATCAGAGGGCAGACACACTGAAACCAGACTCACAGAAAACTAGTCAATCTTATCACACTAGGACCACAGCCTTGACTAACTCAGTGAAATTAAGCCATGTCCGTGAGACCACCCAAGATGGGCGGGTCATAGTGGAGAGGTCTGAAAGAATGTGGTCCACTGGAGAAGGTAATGGCAAACCACTTCAGTATTCTTGCCTTGAGAACCCCATGAACAGTATGAAAAGGCAAAATGATAGGATATTGAAAGAAGAACTCCCCGGGTCAGTAGGTGCCCAATAAGCTACTGGAGATCAGTAGAGAAATGACTCCAGAAAGAATGAAAGGATGGAGCCAAAGCAAAAACAATCCCCAGTTATGGATGTGACTTGTGATAGAAGCAAGGTCTGATGCTGTAAAGAGCAATATTACATAGGAACCTGGAAAGTCAGGTCCATGAATCAAGGCAAATTGGAAGTGGTCAAACAAGAGATGGCAAGAGTGAACGTCAACATTCTAGGAATCAGTGAACTAAAATAGACTGGAATGGGTGAATTTAACTCAGGTGACCATTGTATCTACTACTACGGGCAGGAATCCCTCAGAAGAAATGGAGTAGCCATCAAGGTCAACAAAAGAGTCCAAAATGTATACTTGGATGCAATCTAAAAAACTACAGAATGATCTCTGTTCATTTCCAAGGCAACCCATTCAATATCACAGTAATCCAAGTCTATGCCCCAACCAGTAACGCTGAAGAAGCTGAAGTTGAACGGTTTTATGAAGACCTACAAGACCTTTTAGAACTAACACCCAAAAAAGATGTCCTTTTCATTATAGGGAACTGGAAAGCAAAAGTAGGAAGTCAAGAAACACCTGGAGTAACAGCCAAATTTGGCCTTGGAATACAAAATGAAGCATGGCAAAGACTAATAGAGTTTTGCCAAGAGAACACGCTGGTCATAGCAAACACCCTCTTCCAACAAAACAAGAGAAGACTCTACATATGGACATCATCAGATGATCAACACGGAAATCAGATTGATTATATTCTTTGCAGCCAAAAATGGAGAAGCTCTATACAGTCAACAAAAACAAGACCAGGAGTTGACTGTGGCTCAGATCATGAACTCCTTATTGCCAAATTCAGACTTAAATTGAAAAAGTAGGGAAAACTAGACCATTCAGGTATGACTTAAATCAAATCTCTTATGATTATACAGCGGAAGGGAGAAATAGATTAAAGGGACTAGATCTGATAGATAGAGTGCCTGATGAACTATGGATGGAGCTTCGTGACTTTGTACAGGAGACAGAGATAAAGACCATCCACATGGAAAAGAAATGCAAAAAGAAAAATGGCTGTCTGGGAAGGCCTTACAAATAGCTGTGAAAAGAAGAGAAGCGAAAAACAAAGATATAAGCATCTACATGCAGAGTTCCAAAGAATAGCAAGAAAAGATAAGAAAGCCTTCCTCAGCAATCAATGCAAAGAAATAGAGGAAAACAACAGTATGGGAAAGACTAGAGATCTCTTCAAGAAAATTAGAGATACCAAGGGAACATTTCATGCAAAGATGGGCTCGATAAAGGACAGAAATGGTATGGACCTAACAGAAGCAGAAGATATTAAGAAGAGGTGGCAAGAAAACACAGAAGAACTGTACAAAAAAATCTTCACTACCCAGATAATTATGATGGTGTGATCACTCACCTAGAGCCAGACATCCTGGAATGTGAAATCCAGTGGGTCTTAGAAAGCATCACTATGAACAAAGCTAATGGAGGTGATGGAATTCTAGTTGAGCTTTTTGAAATACTGAAAGATGATGCTGTGAAAGTGCTCACTCAATATGCCAGCAAATCTGAAAAACTCAGCAGTGGCCACAGGACTGGAAAAGGTCAGTTTTCATCCCAATCCCAAAGAAAGGTAATGCCAAAGAGTGCTCAAACTACCGCACATTTGCACTCATCTCACACGCTAGTAAAGTAATGCTCAAAATTCTCCATGGCAGGCTTCAGCAATACGTGAATCGTGAACTTCCAGATGTTCAAGCTGGTTTTAGAAAAGACAGAGGAACCAGAGATCAAATTGCCAGCATCCACTGGATCATGGAAGACGCAAGAGAGTTCCAGAAAAACATCTATTTCTGTTTTATTGACTATGCCAAAGCCTTTGACTGTGTGGATCACAATAAACTGTGGAAAATTCTGAGAGAGATGGGAATACCAGACCACCTGACCTGCCTCTTGAGAAATCTGTATGCAGGTCAGGAAGCAACAGTTGGAACTGTGCATGAAACAATAGACTGGTTCCAAATAGGAAGAGGAGTACATCAAGGCTGTATATTGTCACCCTGCTTATTTTACTTCTATGCAGAGTACATCATGAGAAACACTGGGCTGGAAGAAGCACAAGCTGGAATCAAGATTGCCAGGAGAAATATCAATAACCTCAGATATGCAGATGACACCATTTTTAAGGGAGAAATCTAAGACAAACTAAAGAGCCTCTTGATGAAAGTAAAAGAGGAGATTAAAAATGTTGGCTTAATGTTCAACATTCAGAAAACGAAGATCATGGCATCTGGTCCCATCACTTCATGGGAAATAGATGGGGAAACAGTGGAAACAGTGTCACATTTTATTTTTTCTGGCTCCATATTCACTGTAGATGGTGACTGCAGCCATGAAATTAAAAGACGCTTACTCCTTGAAAGAAAAGTTATGACCAACCTAGATAGCACATTGAAAAGCAGAGACATTACTTTGCCAACAAAGGTCCATCTAGTTAAGGCTATAGTTTTCCCATTGGTCATGTGTGGATGTGAGAGTTGGACTGTGAATAAAGTTGAGTGCCAAAGAACTGATGCTTTTGAACTGTGGTGTTGGAGAAGACTCTTGAGAGTCCCTTGGACTGCTAGGAGATCCAACCAGTCCATTCTGAAGGAGATCAACCCTGGGATTTCTTTGGAAGGAATGATGCTAAAGCTGAAACTCCAGTACTTGGCCACCTCGTGCGAAGAGTTGACTCATTGGAAAGACTCTGATGCTGGGAGGGATAGGGGGCAGGATGAGAAAGGGATGATTGAGGATGAGATGGCTGGATGGCATCACTGAGTTGATGGATGTGAGTCTGAGTGAACTCCGGGAGTTGGTGATGGACAGGGAGGCCTGGCGTGCTGCGATTCATGGGGCCACAAAGAGTTGGATACGACTGAGCGACTGAACTGAACTGAATAATTAACACTATTGAGAATTTTTTCATATGTCTAATAACTATCTGTGTGTCTTCCTTGAAGAGATGTCTATTTATGTCTTGTACCATTTTTTGATTGGCTTGTTTGTCTTTTTGATAT
Organism: Aepyceros melampus; assembly: GCA_006408695.1. Taxonomy (NCBI): domain Eukaryota; kingdom Metazoa; phylum Chordata; class Mammalia; order Artiodactyla; family Bovidae; genus Aepyceros; species Aepyceros melampus. The sequence continues at coordinate 366,895 of SJXQ01004781.1, forward strand.
TGAGTTGTATAAGTGCTTCGTATATTTTCGAAATTAACTCTTTGTATGTCACATTGTTTGCAAATATTTTCTCCCATTATATAGTCTGTCTTTTCATTTGTTTATGGTTTTTTGGCTATGCAAATGCTTTTAAGATGGATTAGGTCTTTCATTTATTTTTTCATTTATTTCTTTTGCCTTTTTATTTTTTGACCTAAAACACATGCTACAATTTATGTCAGAAAATGTTTTCTATGTGTCATGGGTGTTTTATGATGTCATGTCTCATACAAAATAGCATTTTTTTACATATTTATTTATTCATTAATCAAATATGTATTTAACAGTAAATTATATGAACATTTCTGGATCTAAAAACAGGGATAACACCTGAAGACATTAACAGTTTAGTGAAGAACAAAGACAGAAGTCTAATAGATTACAATATTGTGAAATTAGTATAAAAAGCAGATGGATATACTTCCATAAAAACACCAGTAACAGAGTCACTAAACTAACTTTGATAGACATGTTGGCTTTTGATTTCACTCTATAAAGGAGAGTACAACCTTTCCTAGGCAGAGAAAAACATGTCCTAAAGAAATATATAGTAAGGATAAGACAGAGATATGAAATCTAAGTAGCCCTGTATGGTTTAATCATAGAGAGAACTTCAGTGGGGAAAAGGGGAGGCTTGGAAGAAAAGTACAGACTATATTATTTAAATAATTTAATTGGGCTGAAGTATAAAGAATGGGTTAGAATACTAAAGCAATTTATTAGGATGGAGAAATAATTGAAGTAAAATGAAAGTGAAAACATTTAGTCACTAGGTTGTGTCAGACTCTTTGTGACCACATGGACTGTAGCTTGCCAGGCTTCTCTATCCATGGAAAGCCTCAGGCACAAAACTGGAATGGGTAGCCCTTCCCTTCTCCAGGGGATCTTCCAAACTCAGGGATCATTGCAGATTCTTTACTGTCTGAGCCACTAGGGAATAAATGGTTAAGCACGACAAGTCCTCATTAGAACTGATTCAAATGTATTCTTTTTAATGGCTGATTAATACTCCATTGTGTATATGTACCACAGCTTTCTTATCCATTCATCTTCTGATGGACATCTAGGTTGCTTCCATGTCCTGGCTATTATAAACAGTGCTGTGATGAACTAATGAGGTGGATGAAACTGGAGCCTATTATACAGAGTGAAGTAAGCCAGAAAAACACCAATACAGTATACTAAAGCATATATATGGAATTTAGAAAGATGGTAACAATAACCTTGTATGCAAGACAGCAAAAGAGACACAGATGTATAGAACAGTCTTTTGGACTCTGTGGGAGAGGGAGAGGGTGAGATGATTTGGGAGAATGGCATTGAAACATGTATAATATCATATATGAAACAAATTGCCAGTCCAAGTTCTATGCATGACACTGGATGCTTGGGAGTGGTGCATTGAGATGACCCAGAGGGATGGTATGAGGAGGGAGGAGGGAGGGGGCTTCAGGGTTGGGAACACATGTATACCTGTGGTGGATTCAAGTTGATATATGGCAAAACCAATACAATATTGTAATTAACCTCCAATTAAAATAAATTTATATTAAAAAATAGAACCAGTCCAACTTTCAAAATAAGAAAAGGGAACTAATGACATTAATTGAAAAAATATGTTATTTAGCATTGACATTAACCAGAAGAGAAAGAATCTCAGAAGCATATTCAAGTATATATAAAGTTGATGCATGAAAATAGTTATATTTAAAATATATGAAAAGGAGCTATTCAACAGATGAACAAAAGTTTCTGAGGTAGTTGATTAAACTTTGGGGGAAAAAAAATCAGAACTCTAAGCTGTGTATATAAATAAATTCCTAGTAAAGCAACAGTTTAAATATATAAAAAATGAAATATTTAAACAACTAAACATATATGTAATTTCCTTAGAGTGAAGAAATTTTTTGGAGCATAAATTCAAAAATATTAAAAAGAAGGGAAAATATTGTTATATTTGGTTCATCAAAGAAGAAGAAGGAAATAAAAGAAGAGAAAGAAGAGAGAAATAAAAAGAAAATTTAAATAAAGAGAAATAAAAGAAAATCAATTAAGAAATATCTGCCCTAGTCCACCCATATACATTCACCTTCACCCTATTTCTCATTTCAGTAAATTGCATTTCCATCTACCTAATTATTCAAATCAAACACTTAGATGTCAACATCCCTTGATTCTTTCCTTTTTTCTATTTTTCCATATTCAATATGTTTCTAAGTATTGTTTGCTTTACCAATCAAAATAGACTTTGAATTTAGCTACTTCTCTCAATTTCTCCTCCCATCAGTCTAATATTAATACAAGGGACCATGGCTCAGATTCTCGAAATTTCTCCTACAATATTCTAGGACTCTTCTCAGAGTTGAGGCTAAAGCAGTAAGCAAAGCTATCAAATTATCTGCCCTCATAAAACTGACATAACTAGTTGGGGTAGAGAGTGGAGGAAGACGATAACCAAATGGTATTTTAGAAGATAAGTACCATGGAAAAGTATAAAGCAAAAAAAGGCCACAGGGATGGTCTGGGAAGTCATCTTCTGCAGTTGTGTGCTTTGTGCACTGCATCGAAACTTGGCAGAGACGACAAGAGCAACTGAACTCCTAGCGGTATAATTGGTCTAATTCTTCTGCCCAGATGGTGCTCCTTTTATAAATATATCTGCAGTGGTGAATATCTTTTTTAAATTTACTAAAAAGCACAGTCTAGTCAAGGCTATGGTTTTTCCTGTGGTCATGTATGGATGTGAGAGTTGGACTGTGAAGAAGGCTGAGCGCCGAAGAATTGATGCTTTTGAACTGTGGTGTTGGAGAAGACTCTTGAGAGTCCCTTGGACTGCAAGGAGATCCAACCAGTCCATTCTGAAGGAGATCAGCCCTGGGATTTCTTTGGAAGGAATGATGCTAAAGCTGAAACTCCAGTACTTTGGCCTCCTTATGCGAAGAGTTGACTCATTGGAAAAGACCTTGATGCTGGGAGGGATTAGGGACAGGAGGAGAAAGGGACGACTGAGGATGAGATGGCTGGATGGCATCACTGACTCCATGGGCGTGGGTCTGGGTGAACTCCAGGAGTTGGTGATGGACAGGGAGGCCTGGTGTGCTGCGATTCATGGGGTCGCAAAGAGTCGGACACGACTGAGCGACTGAACTGAACTGAACTGAAAAAGCACAGTTCATGGGCCATCAAGATAGCTCTGTTTTAGAAGGATGAAAGATCAGTGAATGATCTGTTAAGAACGCAGTGCAAATATGAAAAGGAAGAATGTTAAATTAAGAGGTCATTATAAAATTCCAAATGGAAAGTTATAGAGGTTTAAATGGTACTATAGTGATAGATGCTTTGAGAAGCGGTCAGATTGTGGATATGTATTTAAGACAGAGGAGGAAAGTGCTGTTGGAGTGAATGTTAGAACTTTTGAATACAACCTCTTGTTCAAATCTAACAGCCCTACTCAGTGTGCAACTTCCAACCTCTTGGTCATCATTATCCCCATCCATTCTCTCTACTCTCAAAGCTTCAAATACATTGCCTTTCTTCCTTATCTCCAGAGTTCAAGTCTATTCCCAATCCAGGGCTTTGATACTTGCTGTTCTCTACCCTGATATCCTCTTCCCCAGAGCTTTGCATGGCTGACCCATTTTCATTAGTCGATGAGCTCAACTGTCACCTGCACAGAGAAGCTATTCCTGAACATACTTATAAAACACACAATCCTAGGCATTCATGACATTTCTACTGATTTATACTCTATACATAATTTATCACTATAACTGACAGGTAACTATTTTCTTATTGTCAGCCATACTATTAATATGTTATAAAGATCTGTGCAGTTAGGAACATTATCTTGATCCAAAACAATGTCCAAAGAATAGTAGCTGTTTGAAAAACATTTGTGCTTTTTACATTGGATGAGGCCCAAAACATTCAGACACTTGCTTACTACTTCCATTATAATTCATACTTTTGACTACTGCCTGGACATTTAAATTCTTCTCACCTTTTTGAAAGTAATTTAATACTAGAGAACTTGGTTTACATTGTTCAAAGAAGGTGACATTTTCTTACCTTAACCATTCCATTTCCTCTGAAGGTGCCTAGGACATAATGGCATCTCCTCATTTAAAATTTCCAAGTGCTGTACTTTCTCACACTTACTTTGAAAATTATTTTATACTGATTGCACCCAGTATGTCAGAGATTATAATAAATCAAGAAGGTAAACATAAAGCAAGTTTTTATTAATCAGAGACAGTCATTTATAATGAATATGTTAAGCTTATGTTGATAATAGAATATTTTGTTATCATATAAAAAGCATCAATTATGTTCATGAAAGGTGCATAATTGCCTATTTATAAGTCCTGCCTGGGGGTAGTTTAATTCTATTGCCAAGCTGCTAGAAATTCAATTGATGTAGTTCAAATTAATGGTCAATACTAATAATACAAAGTTTGTGAGATTTTGATCCAAAACACAGGCTGTAACAAATAACATTTCAATTATTAGTTCTCCTGAAGGTCTTTAACAAAAGAGATGGAATAGTTATCATTCTAAAGTCCTGGTTAGATTCAGATTTTCCTATTGTGTCTATATTAAATACATTGCAGAGGTTTACAGATAATTTTTTAATGTCAATATCTCAGTTATTTCAAACTCTTCTGTGAGTTATCTACTTGATATATAGGAAGCAGTGTCAAAAGACAAATCATTCTTTAGTCACTTCACTAAAATACAGTTTGGGTTTATTTATTTCTGCTTTACTTCCAAAACAACACAGCCACAATGAGAATTCCTGAATATTTACCTTGGAAAGTAACTCCTGAGCCAGTAGACAATAAAAATGAGAATTTCAAAATGCTTTTAGGGTACTCAGAAATAAAGGGTACTCACTCAAAAAATATTGTCAAGGTGAACCTTGATAGATTTCATTCAAATTCCTACAAATGTTTAGCAAAGTTTGAGTGAGTGAGGAAATACAGAAAGATGTTAACATGGGAAACCATGACAGCAGGAGATGAATTTATCCCGTGATCATTTAAACGTGATCTCACTTCCTGAGTGTTCTCCTCTTACTAGCTCAACTTCTGATCCACATTTTAAGTACAAGAGCAGGTGGAGAGTGAAGTGATTCAGTTATAAATATACATGTATCTATTCTTTTTCAAATTCTTTTCTCATTTATGTTATTATGGAGTATTGAGCAGACATCTTTGGGCTATACAGTGGTTTCTTGTTGGTTATATATTTTATTTTATTTGAGTATAGTTGCTTTATATGGCTGTGTCAGTTTCTGCTGTAAAGCAAAGCAAATCAACCATATATGTCCCCCCCTTTTTTTCTCCTTCACATTTAGGTCACCACAGAGCACTGAGGTGCTATATAGTAGGTTCTGATTACTTATCTGTTTTATATATAGTATTGTATATACATCAATCCCAATATCCCAGTGCATCCAACTCCTCCTTTTCCCCCTTGGTATCCATATGTTTGTTCTCTGTCTGTGTCTCTATTTCTGGTTTGCAGATAAGATCACTTTTACCATTTTTCTAAATTCCACACATATGCATTAATATAATATTTGCTTTCCTCTTCTGACCCCGTGAATTGCAGCATGCCAGGCCTCCCTGTCCATCACAAACTCCTGGAGTTCACTCAGACTCACATTCATCGAGTCCGTGATGCCATCCAGCCATCTCATCCTCTGTCATCCCCTTCTCCTCCTGTCTTCAATCTTTCCCGCACTGGGATCCTTTCCAATGAGCCAGTTCTTTGCATCAGGTGGCCAAAGTACTGGAGCTTCAGCTTGAGCATCAGTCCTTCCAATGAATATTCAGGATTGATTTCCTTTAGGATTTACTGGTTTGTTCTCCTTGAAGTTCAAGAGACTCTCAAGAATCTTCTCCAACACCACAGTTCAAAAGCATCAATTCTTTGGCACTCAGTCATATTTATGGTTCAACTATCACATCCATACATGACTACTGGAAAAACCATAGCTTTAACTAGATGGACCTTTGTTGGCAAAGTAATGTCTCTGCTTTTTAATACGCTGACCAGGTTTGTCATAGCTTTTCTTCTAGGAAGCAATTGTCTTTCAGGTCCATGGCTTTAGTCACCATCTTCAGTGATTTTAGAGCTCGAGAAAATAAAGTCTGCTATTGTTTCTATTGTTTCCTCATCTACTTGCCATGAAGTGATGAGACTGGATGTCATGATCTTAGTTTTTGAAAGTTTAGTTATATAAGCCAGCTTTTTCACTCTTCTCTTTCACCTTCATCATGAGGCTCTTTAGCTCCTCTTAGCTTTCTGCCACAAGGGTGCTGTCATCTACATATCTGAGGTTATGGATATTGCTCCTGGCAGTCTTTCCAGTTTGTGCTTCATCCAACCCATCATTCCACATGATGAACTCTCCATACATTAAATAAGCAGGGTGACAATGTACAGCCTTGACTTAACTTTTCCCCAATTTGGAACCAGTCTGTTGTTCCATGTCAGGTTCTAACTGTTGCTTCTTGACCTGAATACAGGTTTCTCAGGAAGCAGGTAAGGTGGTCTGGTATTCACATCTCTTGAAGAATTCTCCACAGGTGTGTGATCCACACAGTCAAAGATTTTAGCATAGTCAATGAAGCAGAAGTAGATATTCTTATGGAATTCTACTGCTTTTTCTGTGATCTAGTGGATGTTGGCAGTTTGATCTCTGGTTCCTCATCTTTTCTAAAGCCAGCTTGAACATCTGGCAGTTCTTGATTCATGTCTGCTGAAGCCTTGTTTAGAGAATTTTGAGCCTCTCTTTGTTAGCAGGTAAAATAGTGCAATTGTGAGATTGTCTGAACATTTTTTGGTATTGCCCTTCTTAGAGATTAGAATGAAAACTGACCTTTTCCAGTCTTGTGGCCACTGCTAGGTCTTCTAAACTTGCTGGCATATTGAGTGTGCCACTTTAACAGAATCATCTTTTAGGATTGAAATAACTAAATGGGAATCTCATCACCTACACTATCTTTGTTCATAGTGATGCTTCCTAAGGCCCATTTAACTTCAGACTCCAGGATATCTGTCTCTAGGTGAGTGATCATACCATCATGGTTATCTGGGTCATTAAGATCTTTTTTTGTATAGTTCTTCTGTGTATTCTTGCCACCTATTCTTAGTATCTTCTGCTTCTGTTAGGTTTACACCATTTCTGTCCTTTATTGTGCCCATCTTTGCCTGAAATGTTCCCTTGGTATCTCTAACTTTTTTGATGAGACCTTGAGTCTTTCTCATTCTATTGTTTTCCTATTTCTTTACATTGTTCACTTAAGAAGGCTTTCTAATCTCTCCTTTTTATTCTCTGGAACTCTACATTCATATGGCTATATATTTCCTTTTCTCCTTTGCATTTCACTTCTCTTTTTTCTAGGCTATTTTAATACCTCTCTGTAATCTACGTCTCTGCAAATACACAATTACATTCCTTTTTATGGCCAAGTAATATTCCATTTCTTCTAAGGGATTCCTGAATGGTCATCTGAGTTAAATTCACCCATTCCAGTCCATTTTAGTTCACTGAATCCTAGAATGTCGATGTTCACTCTTGCCATCTCCTGTTTGACCACTTCCAATTTGCCTTGATTCATGGACCTAGCATTCCAGGTTCCTATGCAATATTGCTCTTTACAACATCTGACCTTGCTTCTATCATGAGTCACATCCACAACTGGGTACTGTTTTTGCTTTGGCTCCATCCCTTCATTCTTTCTGGAGTTATTTCTCCACTGATCTGCAGTAGCATACGGATACTTACCAACCTGGGGAGTTCCTCTTTCAATATCCTATCATTTTGCCTTTTCATACTGTTCACGGGGTTCTCAAAACAAGAATACTGAAGTGGTTTGCCATTCCCTTCGCCAGTGGACCACATTCTCTCTGACCTCTCCACCTTGACCGGTCCATCTTGGGTAGCCCCACAGGGCATGGCTTAGTTTCATTGAGTTAGACAAGGCTGTGGTCTGTGTGATCAGATTGGCTAGTTTTCTTTGATTATGGTTTCAGTGTGTCTGCCCTCTGATACTCTCTTGCTACACCTACCGTCTTACTTGGGTTTCTCTTACCTTGGATGTGGGGTATCTCTCCACAGCTGCTACAGCAAAGCACAGCCACTGTTCCTTACCTTGGACGAGTCATCCCTCCTGACCTTGAACGTGGAGTAGCTCCTCTTGGCCCTCCTACCCCATGCAGCCACCGCTCCTTGGACATGGGCTTACTCCTCTCTGCCGCTGCCCCTGACCTTGGAAGTGGGGTAGCTCCTCTTGGCACTTCTGTGCCGTGGCAGCAGGGTGCACTCAGTTGCCGCCTCTGACCTTGGGTGTGGGGTAGCTTCTCTCGGCCATGCTCCCCGCACAGTCTGTCGCAGCCATCAGACAGGTGAATTTAACTCAGAATTTAACTGAGTTAATTTAACTCAGATGAGCATTACATCTACTACTGTGGGCAGGAATGCCTTAGAATAAATGGAGTAGCCAACATGATAAACAAGAGTCTGAAGTGCAGTATTTGGATGCAATCTCAAAAATGACAGATCGATCTCTGCTCATTTCCAAGGCAAACCATTCAATATCATGGTGATCTAAGCCTATACCCCAGCCAGTGATGTGAAGAAGCTGAAGTTGAATGGTTCTATGAAGACCTACAAGAACTTTTAGAACTAACACACAAAACAGATATCCTTTTCTTTATAGGGGACTAGAATACAAAAGTAGGAAGTCAAGAAACACCTGGAGTAACAGGCAAATTTGACCTTGAAGTATGGAATGAAGAGGGCAATGGCTAATAGAGTTTTGCCAAGAGAACACACTGGTCACAGCAAACACCCTCTTCCAACAACACAAGAGAAGACTCTACACATGGACATCACCAGGTGGTCAACACTGAAATCAGATTGATTATATTCTTTGCAGCCAAAGATGGAGAAGCTCTATACAGTCAGCAAAAACAAGACTGGGATGTGACTGTCATGAACCCCTTATTGCCAAATTCAGACTTAAATTGAAGAAAGTAGGGAAAACCGCTAGACCATTCAGGTATGACCTAAATCAAATCCCTTATGATTATACAGTGGAAGTGAGAAATAGATTTAAGGGACTAGATCTGATGAACAGAGTGCCTGATGAACTATGGATGGAAGATTGTGATATTGTACAGGAGACAGGGATCAAGACCATCCCTATGGAAAAGAAATGCAAAAAAGCAAAATGGCTGTCTGGGGAGGCCTTACAAATAGCTGTGAAAAGAAGAGAAGCAAAAAGTAAAGGAGAAAAGGAAAGATATAAGCATCTGAATGCAGAGTTCCAAAGAATAGCAAAGAGAGATAAGAAAGCCTTCTTCAGTGATCAATGCAAAGAAATAAAGGCAAACAACAGAATGGGAAAGACTAGATCTCTTCAAGAAAATTAGAGATACCAAGGGAACATTTCATGCAAAGATGGGCTTGATAAAGGACAGAAATTGTATGGACCTAACAGAAGCAGAAGATATTAAAAGAGGTGGCAAGAATACACACAAAAACTGTACAAAAAGATCTTCATGACCAAGATAATCATGATGGTGTGATCACTAATTTAGAGCCAGACATCCTGGAATGTGAAGTCAAGTGGGCCTTTGAAAGCACCACTACGAACAAAGCTAGTGGAGGTGATGGAATTCCAGTTGAGCTATTTCAAATCCTGAAAGATGATGCTGTGAAAGTGCTGTACTCAATATGCCAGCAAATTTGGAAAACTCAGCAGTGGCCACAGGACTGGAAAAGGTCAGTTTTCATTCCAATCCCAAAGAAAGGCAAGCTAAAGAATGCTCCAACTACCGCACAATTGCACTCATCTCACACGCTAGTAAAGTAATGCTCAAAATTCTCCAAGGCAGGCTTCAGCAATACGTGAACTGTGAACTTCCAGATGTTCAAGCTGGTTTTAGAAAAGTCAGAAGAACCGGAGATCAGACTGCCAACATCCACTGGATCATGAATAAAGCAAGAGAGTTCCAGAAAAACATCTATTTCTGCTTTGTTGACTATGCCAAAGCCCTTGACTGTGTGGACCACAATAAACTGTGGAAAATTCTGAAAGAGATGAGAATACCAGACCACCTGACCTGCCTCTTGAGAAACCTATATGCAGGTCAGGAAGCAACAGTTAGAACTGTGCATGGAACAACAGACTGGTTCCATATAGGAAAAGGAGTATGTCAAGGCTGTATATTGTCACCCTGATTATTTCACTTATATGCCGAGTACATCATGAGAAACGCTGGGCTGGAAGAAGCACAAGCTAGAATCAAGATTGCCGGGAGAAATATTAATAACCTCAGATACGCAGGTGACACCACCCTTAAGGGAGAAATAAGACAAACTAAAGAGCCTCTTGATGAAGGTGAAAGAGGAGAGTAAACAACTTGGCTTAAAGCTCAACATTCCAAAAACTCAGATCATGGCATCTGGTGCCATCACTTCATGGGAAATAGATGAGGAAATAGTGGAAACCGTGTCAGACTTTATTTTTTGGGGCTCCAAAATCACTGTAGATGGTGACTGCAGCCATGAAATTAAAAGACACTTACTCCTTGGAAGGAAAGTTATGACTAAACTAGATAGCATATTCAAAAGCAGAGATATTACTTTTCCAACAAAGGTCCATCTAGTCAAGGCTATGGTTTTTCCATTGGTCATGTATGGATGTGAGTGTTAGTCTGTGAAGAAAGCTGAGCACCAAAGAATTGGTGCTTTTGAACCTTGGTGTTGGAGAAGACTCTTGAGATTCCCTTGGACTGCAAGGAGATCCAACCAGTCCAACCTAAAGGAGATCAGTCTGGGTTTTTACTGGAAGGACTGATGCTGAAGCTGAAATTCCAGTACTTTGGCCACCCTGTGCAAAGTGTTGACTCATTGGAAAAGATCCTGACTCATTGGAAAAGACCCTGATGCTTGGAGGGATTGGGAGCAGGAGGAGAAGGGGATGACAGAGGATGAGATGGCTGGATGGCATCATCGACTCAATTGATGTGAGTCTGAGTGAACTCTGGGAGTTGGTGATGGATAGGGAGGCCTGGCGTGCTGCGATTCATGGGGTCGCAAAGAGTCAGACATGAGTGAGCGACTGAACTGAACTGAACTGAATATTCTATTGGATATATGTACCACATAGTCTTTACTTAGTCCTCAGTTAAAGTCTATCAACCTAAATGGTGGACATTTAGGTTGCCTCTTGTCTATTGTAAATAGTGTTGCAATAAACATTGAGGTACGTGTATCTTGTGGATTTATTATTTCTAGTGCTGCTTTCTTAAAATCCACTGTCTCTCTCTCCTAAAGGCTAAAATAGTTTATTATGTTGTATCATAGGAAATTGCCATCCAAACACCATTTTCATAAAATGCTTCCCCAGAACCCAGGTTTGACAATATGTTTCCTGGACTTTCTTCTATGCTTGTGATATATATTCACAAATCCATCACTCTCAGTAGAATCTAAGTTCTGCAGGGTAGGAATTGTCCCATTCTCCATGGCTAGCAGAGTATCTGGCATATAAAATATAAGTTAAACTGAATTGATATGATAAGAGTTTTAATTTTGAAAACTTATTGCTTTTGTTTTGGTTTTCAACAACTTTCCAAAAATGAAAATAGACAGGGATCTTGGGATGGAAATACTCTCCAAAGTTATGTAGTTCTATAATGATGTTCTTGATATTCAGGTGTTTGTTTTTTTTGTTTGTTTGTTTTTGACATGGGTTGTTGTAGTTCTGAAAATTTTACTAAAAATAATAAAATTTTAATATTAAAAGATTTGTAATTCAAAACTTAAAATCATCACCACTTGTTCTATCTCATTATGAAGTATCTTCAATGTAAAATGTCTACTTTGCTTCATTTCAAATATTATACAAAGAAAATAGGGACTGTTTTGCTATCAAACTTATGATACTTAAAAATATATACTCTAGAGGATCTTTTGTTCTTGGAATTTTATTGTATAATTACAAAATCTAAAGATGGTTAATGGTCTTAAAAGATAAGCTTTAGTATTTATCTGCTATCACTATATTACTTTTTAAATTAAGGCCAAAGCAGGATGGACAAAGTCTTGAAAATCTGCAAATCCTTAATTATTTTTCATAAGCTACCATACTTCTCTAGTCTGTGTGTCTTCTTTTCTATTGCATAGCTTCAGGATCCCCCATTGAGTTTGATACAATATCAGTACTATTTTTCATGGAGCACTATATGATTTGTGTGAGTCCCTAGAGTCAGTCATTGATTTACAAGTCTCCATAATGCTCTACAAAGCATCAGCTACTCTTGAACAAAAAGCACCGTACATCTGATGTCCCTGGAGAATAGCTGTATAAACAAACCTCTTCTGGAGATCAGCATGCCATTGAAATACAATTTGCACCTGGTGGCCAAAGTTAAAAAAGTCAATACTTGATGAGGGAGAACTTTTAAAATCCTTGAAACAGCAAAGTGACTTAAGGCTATTTGTTGTACTTGCAATAAAAGTGTAATCCAATGTAATATGCAGGTAGTTACCAACTAGAGAAAGCCAGCTGTGATACTATTGAACAACATCCCCCTCTTCAACCAAATGAGCTGTTAAGGGAAAAAACAGAACTGGTAAAGGACTAATAAGAACTTTAAAAAAAAATCTTCAGAAAGGTTATATATCAGAGTTATTCTAGAAATTGTAACAACTACAGAAATCTTGTTCTATTGTGTATAGTTTAGATACTTAATTCTAGGTTTGGGAGATGCCCAAAGAGAAAAAGCTGTTTGTGTGCTGAAAGAAACTTTGGTGGGGAAACATTAAACTATACAAAACTTATTTATTTAAAAAAATTGGAAACAAGCATGTTTGTAGAAATACTGCATTTTTGTGTTTTTATAAACCTTATGTTACTACCATCTGTAGCATTCTACTTTCCTGGAATCTAGCTGGTTCAATTTCCACTTGATGTTTGTTCACTATACATATTTTTACACATAACACCCCCTTATCTGTAGTTATGTTGGAAGTCTGGATAATATTTCATTATTTCATGCAAACGACATAATAGACATGCTGTCCCTTAAAATATCCAGTGCTCTGACATGTAAGGTATATATTTAATAGGACTCTGAAAGGACTAGAAATGATTAAATATCTAAAAAGATAGGAAATCTAAAATTTTTATGTCTGCATGTTCATTTTTTCCTTAGTTTAGTAAAGGATATTTATTTAAATGAAAATCTTAAAAATATCCTATTTCCTTTGATGTGCATAATTTCTGTTTCTAAATAAAACCTCAAGGCAAGGAAAATAATCTTCAGTTCTATCAGAGTACATAGCAGAGCACTTTTAAACACTTAAATTGGAAATTGTTCTTGTCTTAGCTAATTGATCACTATTTTTTCTTTACATTTGGCTATTTTATTGAACTGTGTCATATTTATTGAATAAAAATTGAATACAGGAGTTCTGGAAATAAAACATTCTTTCATAAAGGAAATATAAATCAAAGAAGGCTCAAGGTGCAGGACATGAATGGAACTAGTGTTGGTTTGGATGGAGGATAAAAACTTTGATATGGCATTAAATATCTTTAAGGCATTTGAAATATGAACCTAGAAATGAGTATAGGAAATAGAAGTGGCAATCAGAGTTGCTGCTTATTCGTATAGACATGAAAGCCAGACGCTGAGGAAAAAAGAGTTTTCTATGTTGGTTAGGGATTTATATTTATATTTGAAAGTTATAGAGAATGTGCACAATTAAAAGATATAAAGAGGAAAGGGAAAAATAACAAATACTAGATAAAAGCTGATGGCTTTTTAAAAAAACATTCAGAAGAAAAATTTCAATAAAACTATGGCCATTATGAGAGTCCAAAGATAAAGTTATGGAATGAAGAGAGAAATAAATTAGAATAAATATTGTGTTGTCTATAGCCTTCAAAAAGTTTTCAACAAAGTGGTGGGTATTTACTTTCTCTCAAACACAAATTGCCAAGTAAAAGTCATGGATTTGTTAAGAGAAGATGTCTTCTTGTAGAAGAGATATGAGAAGATTTTTTTATGATTTTTGCCCTGTCTTATTAAAAAGAGCATACTTTTTGACATTTATTGGTAAATCATTTTCAATTGGAGGTAAATCTTATATTTACTGAGTTGATTACTTAACAGACAAGCATAACTACAGGGTTCAAATATTATTTGAAACCAAGCTACAACTTTTTAAGCATTTTTGTATTAAAAAAATTGAAAGCTAGTAATAAAATTGACCTCACTAGTACATAGGCATGCTTTTATGAGTTGAATCTGCCCAGTCTTTCTAAGGAGATTTTACTCAAAGGAAAAAAAAAATGAAAAGGTTGTTATATTTATATTTAAAAATAATTTAAGAAGGCATGGCTTTAGATAGTATAACTCAATTTTTTGAAACAAGATGAAATGATGACATTTTATAGATGATACATATTTCTTCTGAAATTTTTCATTTTCCATCAACTTATTTTTATTTCATATTGGTTTTTATTTCATTGTACATTATATTTGACTCATTAAAAAGTACTAGTGCTAACATTTTAGAAAGAAGTAAGAAATCTCTACATTAGTTGTGGTTTCATAAGATTCAATAGAAGTGACTTTTTTTTCTCACAATTCCCTTCTATACATCTTTTCCAGAGAGGACATTAAGTTCTCTTTATTTAAATTAATGTTTTCTAATGTAGATTAGTATGTGCATTTCACACTAATATTTTGATTTATAAACAATCTGAGGTTGTTCTTCCAGTATAATGTTATGCAAAAGCTTAAATAATTTTCAAAGAACTACTCAGAAATTGTACCTTCATGTTAGTTGATATGTACTGTAATCATTCAGCTGAGAAATGCTTGAGAAATGCTATAAGCATTTGTTGTTTTGTAAGCCCTAAGGCATACCAAGTACCTAGTTTATACATAATAGGTATTCAGTATTTGCCAGCTAATGCAAGAAATGTAAGAGATGTGGGTTTGGTCCCTGGGTCAGGTAGACCCCCTGAGGGCAACCCACTCTAGTATTCTTGGCTGGAGAATCCCATGGAAAGATGAGCCTGGCGGGCTACAGTCCATAGGGTCGCAAAGAGTCAGACACAACTGAAGCAACTTAGCATAGCACTCAGCACTTTATAAGTAAATCAGTGAAATACTATTTTGTTTTTATGTTACAAAGATATACATATATATATATATATATATATATATATATATATATGTGGGCAGATAGGTAGATAGAGGTAGGAATACTGAAGTGGGTTGCCATGCCTTCCTCCAGGGGATTTTCCTGACTCAGGGATCAATCCCACATCTCTTAAGTCTTCTTCATTGGTAGATGGATTCTTTACCACTAACACCACCTGGGAAGCCTACACACACACACACACACACACCCCTAGATATATGTGAAAGTGAAAGTCGCTCGTTTGTGTCCAACTCTTTGTGACCCTGTGGCAATACAGTCTATGGAATTCTCTAGGCCAAAATACTGGAGAGGCCAAAATATGGACTTCCCTGGTGGTTCAGTAGGTAAAGAGTCTACCTGCATTGCAGAAGACTTTGGTTCGATCCCTGGGTGGGGAAGATCCTCTAGAGAAGGAAATGGCAACCCACTCCAGTATTCTTGCCTGAAGAATCCCATGGACAGAGGAGCCTGGAGGGCTACAGTCCATGGGGGTCACAAAGAGTTGGACACGACTAAGTGACTTTTTTTCTGTTTCTTTCCAACCCAGGGATCAAACCCAGGTCTCCCACATTGCAGGCAGCGTCTTTACCAGCTGAGCCACCAAGGAAGCCTTGTGTATATATATATATATACGTATATACATAATATATCCTGGTGTTACAGTAGGATTTCAACAAATGTTTGGTTTTTGAATTGTAACACTCAGTTTTAAAAATACCACAAAAGACACTTTCCCTTTTTACCTCTCTAACCAAATTCCCTACTTCCGCCCCAGAACACACAAAAATACATTTTATTAACTCCCAACCATTATTTTACTTATTAAAATGATATAAGCAAATTTATCCATCTAATTTGGTTAACTCCCCGTATCTGGAGCAGTGCATAAATACTTACTATAAATAGTCTTTATTGAACTCTGAGGCTAAGCCAGCACCCAAGAGTACAGAGGCATCAATACAAGATTAGCAGGAATCAGACATACTGTGGTCTCTGATCTGCTAGGATGGATGTTTCACATCCTTGGTTTTCAGTCTTCCTACCTGCACATGTAAGGCAATTAATTGTAAGGGTCCTTTTAGATCTATTGTTGTATCAAGTTTTTAAAAATAGTAGTAGTAGTAATAAAGAAATAGCAAATTCTAAGAAGAAATTTTACCCGTAAATCTGAATAAAAACTGAATTTACCCTGTATTTCATAGGCCCAATATTTTATTTTATCTTTGTTCATTGAATATACAACCTTTAGACATAATTTCTTCTGAAATACTCTTGATAATTTGCTAGCATGTATTTGATACATGACTTATGTTTCTAATACTAATTATGGCCAGAGGCAACATTATGGGTGATTGTTTCAGATCTGAAAACAAACCAAATAATATGTAATTTCCAAACAGGTTTATCTTTTAAAAAAGGTGAGTTACTTTTTGAAGTTCTGTTTTTTGCTTGTATTGGAATGTGTAGATTTATATTTGGCATTATCTCTCTAAATAGAGGTCTCATAATACAAGTTAGCATCATGTTCAGAGAGAATTACAAATCTCATACAGCTGTCTGGCACTTTGAACTTTCTTGATATGCTTTCACACTTATTAACTCCTTTCATTTTCTCAAAAAGACAGGAGAAGTAAACAGAACAAGTATTAATTTTCCTGTTTATAACATGGGGAGGGGGCAGTGTGGTGCATGTGATAACTGATCTCAACAAATCAGAGAATGGAAACTCTGCTTACTAGTAGATCCCAGTCCTGGGTCCTCAGCATTAATTTCAACTGAAACCAATCTGTGATTTTGAGTCTGGTTTTTCATAGAACTGGTAAAAACAGAGTAATCCTAGAGAAGACTATAAGTAGGTGTTGAAGAGCATTAGACTGTTAGGAATTTCAGAAATAAGAGAGACGTGAGAGTCATCCAGTAGTCATCAAAGGTCACTAATGTTTGCACTCCCTCATTCATACCCATATATGAGAAAGGCCTGGGAACGTTTTTGGTGAAAATTGCTGAACTGGATTTTTGCTTATGAAATTTCTCCATGTCTTCAATTAATAATATCACCATAAAAGAAGTTCTTTTTGTTTGCTGCTGCTAAGTCGCTTCAGTCGTGTCCGACTCTGTGCGACCCCATAGACGGCAGCCCAGCCGACTCTCCCATCCCTGGGATTCTCCAGGCAAAAATACTGGAGTGGGTTTCCATTTCCTTCTTTTTGCTTAGCTATAGAAATATTGTAGAATTTTTTTAAAAAAAGAAAATAACACACATTAATTCTGAATACTCTCTGCTTCTCTGTACAAAATTAATATAACCAGTTTAACCTAAGTTGACAGCAGCACTGTGGGTGCTGGCCATCCAAAACTTTAGAGTTGGCTATTAAATCAGTTCCTAGCAGTTGCTTATGTAAAGCTCATGGCAACAGCAGCCCCTGAACGTTACACTTCATTGTGCAAAAGCCTATTTGGAAACGTTAAGCCTTTGGCAAGATATAGAATCACTACATCATCCTTGCATGGTTTAGAAATTCTTGCTCTTGAACAGAACCAATAACAACACTGTATGCCATATTTTTAGCATTGAGACTGTTTCATTAAAGGAAATAGTCAAGTCCACATTGTTCAGGGAGTTCCACTGACGTTTCTATCAAATAAAATGCAATGTTGAGAATTCCAACAATTTTACTGATAAAATAACTAGGATAGAAAATGAGCAATTAGCATTATCAAAACTCAGAAAATAGATTTTGATCTGACAGTGTTTTCTCCTATTATCGTGTGATAACTAGAACTGGCATTTCAATATTTGTAAATGAACAAGAAGCATGTTGTGGCAAACAACTATCTTTCATGTATAATCACCTGGGGGTGAAAAAAACAATGGACTTTGGGATCACACATAATGGGGTTTTAATCATATCTCTATGTCATGGTTTGTTCAGGTCAGATTTGTTGACTTTAGCATACTGTTGCTGCAGCTAAGTTGCTTCAGTCGTGGCCGACTCTGTGCGACTCCATAAATGGCAGCCCACCAGGCTCCCCTGTCCCTGGGATTCTCAAGGCAAGAACACTGGAGTGGGTTGCCATCTCCTTCCCCAATGCATGAAAGTGAAAAGTGAAAGTGAAGTCGCTCGGTCGTGTCCGACTCTTAGCGACCCCATGGACTGCAGCCTACCAGGCTCCTCCGTCCATGGGATTTTCCAGGCAAGAGTACTGGAGTGGGGTGCCATTGCCTTCTCCGACTTTGGCATAAGTCAGGCACTTTTTCAGTTACAGAATTTACAACAGTGAGAACAGAGGCACTGTTTTGTTGGGGAAATATACTTTAAACAAAGTAATCCCACAAATAATTTTATAACTAAAATGTGAGAGATGATTTGAAGTATAAGTATAGGCACTATAAATAGATTACCTTAGGGATATAGAAATTCAGGAGGTAAAGGAAAGAGTGCCAGAATATAGAACATCCAGTTAAATTCGAATTTCAGAAAATAGTAAATAATTTTTTGTATAAGTATGTCCCAAACATTACACAAGACTCTTATCCTAATAATATATATTATATATATTACATTATATATATACATATATATATCCCTAAATTTACTGGTCTTTATACTTACATACTTATAAGAAGAGTCAGCAAAGAAACTTTTTTTAGGAAACATTTAGATAAAGCCTAAGGGATGACTGGCAATGGTACAGAAACAATGGAGTAAGAAGAATATTCCAAATATATGAAGTATCAGATTGGAAAACACTATAAAAGTCCAGAAGCACATGTTGCCTTCCATGGGCGGGAGAAGGCTGAGCATGGAAGTATAACGTGCTTGGCAGGAAAGCTGGTGCAAAGTGAGACTGCAAGGGCTGGTATGGCCTGACCATTCCTAACCAGATTCAGCTTGCTCCTCTTATCCTCAGCTTTTACATCTGTAGAGTAAGGTAATAGAAACGACCTAGGGAAGGAGATGTATGCCTAGTAGGGGATGCATGCTAATACTGAAGAACACTTGTTGACTATTTCTCACTATGTTCATGTTAGCTGTAACTCATCACCTATGGAGACTTTTATTGCTTTTCTTTCTGTGACCTATCTTCCACCCGCTTTAATTTTTTCCCAGCTTAAGAAATGATTTTTAAGTATATCTGCTTATGCTTTTGTATTTCAGCTGCCTGGTTTATTACTATGCTCAATCTGAAGTTAGGAGCAGCTTTGCAGTGGGTATCTATGTATCCTGGAAATGATTATCTCTGGATTCTCTGCTTTCTCTCAGGGAACTATCTCATTCAGTAGTATCAGCCCCAAATATGTTTCTCTTCTTTTTCTATTAAATGGAGAATTTCAAATTCGTTCTTTTCCAGGGGTTATTTTGTAGAGCACTTTGAAACGTTTTCTACAGTTTTAAGCTAAAATGGCATCATATTAGAGAGAGTCTCCTTTCTCCTCTCCATGAGTGCTCATCACCCCAGAGACAACTTCTGTCTAGTGCTCTGACCTGCTGATTTTGAGTGAGCTTGTCGGCCTGGGAGTGGCAGCACTGGGCCAGCACTCTCAGTGATGAATGTCAGCACAGCAGCTGCAGCCTTTTTGCCAGACAGGAGGCTAACAGGCAAGCGGCAGGGAGTTCACAAGCTTGGAGGGGCTTGTTAGACAGAGTTCAAAATTCTCATGAACATCTCTCTGCCACTCCACAGAACAGCTGCAGCCTCAACAGTGGGAGTCTTCACACTGATTTTTCAAAAAGCTCCCACTCCAGAACTTCATGTCGTATTATGCTGTTAAAGGCCCTGCATCACAGTATATTGTTACCCATCAGACTCATGGCCACCATTTGTTGCAGGGTTGCTAATTTGGCCAGAGATTGTTTTACTTATTAGAATGAGTTTTCTCACATTCTCTCCTTTTCAGAGAATTTATCAATTTTCCATTCACAGAACTTTCCTAGATGACTCAAACACAGCCCTTCCTTCATACTAATATAGTTACCAGCCTCTTTCAATGATTTCATGTTAAGAAATAAGTGATTTCCTGCGGTGAAAGATTCTAAGCATTTAGATTAGACAAAAGTGATCTACTTACAAAAATATTTCATTCATTGGAAAAGCTAAAATGTGTGCATTCATTCAACAATTACGTTTTGAAGATTTAGTAAGCATTCTGGATACTGGAGCTAAAGCAGTGAAGAAGACAAAGCCCCTTGCCCTTATATAGCTTTCAATCTACTAGAGAGACAAACCAGAAATCTATAAATAGATAAAACACATAATATAATTACAGGTAGTGGTAACTGCTATGAATTAAAATAAAAGCAGAATAAAGGAGAGATGGCGGTGGCAGTAGAGCACATAGCTGTTTCCGATAGAGCTGCCAGGGAAAGGCCCTCAAGGCAGTGATGCTTGAATTGAGATCTGAAGGCATGACTGTGCCAAGAGCACATACAAATTTGAGATGTTTGGAGGATTAATGTAAAGACTGTATTACAGTACTGGGTGTACAGCTGACACTGAATAAGCATCTGTTAGACAATTTCTTATAATGTTCATGCTCTCTATGTGAGGGCGAATAGATTTTACAAATAAGGATAGCAAATATGAGGAGTTGGGCAAGTTGAGTTCTCCAGAAAATAGGGGAAAGAAATTAGTGACTGTTCTTAGAGGACTCTTCGCCTGTAGAGGAGAAGAGAAGGAAGCCAGTTTGGGCAGAGGGAGAAGTTGAATGCAGCAAAGCCTTGATGGTAGCTTCAGCTGACCTTGCACGGAGCTCTAAAGATGCAATGCTCCTCAGAGTTATTGTGCATTGGAGCAAGCTGTCCAGACCTCGATCTAGCCAAGTGGATCAGTCTTGATGTGGGCTGTCTCAGAAAGGGATGTGTCCCTGATGAACAAAGCTCTCTTCAGTCTAAGCCAGAGGTCCCCAACCTCAGGGATCTAATGTCTGATGAGGTGAGGTAGAGCTGATGTAATATTAGAAACAAAGTACACAATAAATATAATGTACTTGAATCATCCCCAAACCATCCCTGCTCTACATCCATGGAAAAATTGCCTTCCACAGATTGGTCCCTGGTGCCAAAAAGGTTGGGAACCACTCGTCTAAGCAATGCCCTAGAAGGGCTGACAGATGAGCTGGGACACCACGTGCACTCCCAGCAGCTGGATGTGTGGAAATAATTCTCCATGGATCTCTCACTATTCTTTCAGTCAGTCAGTTCAGTCGCTCAGTCGTGTCCGACTCTTTGCGACTCCATGAATCGCAGCACACCAGGCCTCCCTGTCCATCACCAACTCCCGGAGTTCACTCAGATTCACGGTCCATCGAGTCAGTGATGCCATCCAGCCATGTCATCCTCTGTCGTATCCTTCTCCTCCTGCCCCCAATCCCTCCCAGCATCAAAGTCTTTTCCAATGAGTCGACTCTTCGCATGAGGTGGCCAAAGTACTGGAGTTTCAGCTTCAGCATCATTCCTTCCAAAGAAATCCCAGGGCTGATCTCCTTCAGAATGGACTGGTTGGATCTCCTTGCAGTCCAAGGGACTCTCAAGAGTCTTCTTTAGCAGCACTCAATTCCTATTAAAAAGTCCTCCAGGATCTGAACAATACAATACAGATTCTACTCTGAGAAGTAGGCATCTAAATTATCATTTGAAGAACTTCTGGACGACTTTAGCTGAAACATTCAAATTCTATGTATTTCAAGTGATTACATCAATCAGTCTTTTCATTTCCTTGCTATAAATGGAATTCTTGGCATCATATGAAAATCTTGATCTATTAGATATGAACCAATGTGTGTTATTATTCCAAGTAAGAAAATATTTTTCTTGGAATATTGAATAAGTTCATTTTCAGAGCTTAAATCCTGCTGAAGAAGCAGATATAAAATCAACTCACTATAATCTGTAATACAAGATAGATTAACTAGGAGCAAACAACAAAATATTTTAAAATATAAAATATTTTAAAATGAAAGTGTAATTAAGGAGAGGAGATGCTGAAATGTAGACAATACTCTTGAAGTAGAATTTTGATGCACTGGAATGGGAGGAAGATTCCCAATTTGAGTCAAATGGGAAAGCTGGCCTTAAAGCATAGTTGTTACTGTTCAGTTGCTCAGCTGTGTTCGACTCTTTGTGATCCCATGGACTGCAACACGTCAGACTTCCCTGTCCTTCACCATCTCTCAGAGCTTGCTCAAACTCATGTCCATTGAGTCAGTTTATCTTCTGTCATCCCCTTCTCCTGATTTCAATCTTTCCCTTCAGTAGGGTCTTTTCCAATGAGTCAGCTCTTCACATCAGGTGGCCAAAGTATTGGAGTTTCAGCCTCAGCGTCAGTCACTCCAATCTCTTCAGGACTGATTTCCTTTAGGATGGACTGGTTAATCTCTTTGCTGTCCAAGGGACTTTGAGAATCTACTCCAACTCCACAGTTCAAAAACATTAATTCTTCAGCACTGAGCCTT
The DNA here is from genome assembly GCA_006408695.1 of Aepyceros melampus. Classification (NCBI taxonomy): domain Eukaryota; kingdom Metazoa; phylum Chordata; class Mammalia; order Artiodactyla; family Bovidae; genus Aepyceros; species Aepyceros melampus. The sequence goes on from SJXQ01004781.1 coordinate 389,625, forward strand.
CTTTATGATCCAACTCTCACATCCATATATGGCTACTGGAAAAACAATAGCTTTGACTATACAGACCTTTGTTGGCAAAGTTATGTCTCTACTTTTTAATACACTCTCTAGGTTTGTCACAGCTTTTCTTCCAAGGAGCAAGTGTCTTTTAATATCATGGCTGCAGTCATCTGCAGTGGTTTTGGAGCCCAAGAAAATAAAGTCTCAGATATGCAGATGACACCATTCTTATGACAGAAAGTGAAGAGGCCACTGAAGATCCTCTTGATGAAGATGAAAGAGGAGGGTGAAAAAGCTTGCTTAAAACTCAACATTCAAAAGGCTAAGATCATGGCATCTGGTCCCATCACTTCATGGCAAGTAGATGGGGAAACAGTGGAAACAATAAGCATGTAATATAATGGGAGTTGGTGATGGACAGGGAGCCTGGCATGCTGCAATTCATGGGGTCGCAAAGAGTCGGACACGACTGAGCGACTGAACTGAACTGAATACCATTATAATACCAAATAAGCTGTATATCTGGAGAGGAAGAGTGTGGAAAGTTGGGGTTAGAGGTAGGATGAAAAAAGATATTTCATACCTTGAATGTTAAAGCTTTAGATGTACACTGAAAAATTCAGACTTGATTCTCTGGACTAGTGTCTCAGAATGTGGTTCATGGGGTTTCTGCAATATTACTTAATGGGAGCTTCTTATAAACCAGACTCTCATTCTCCACCTCATACTTTATGAATCAGGATTTCTGAGACTAGTTCCCTGAAATCTATAGTTTCCGTTTTTGGTTTTTTTTTTTTTTTTTTTAATCTTTCCATAATGGAGGGTCTCTGCTGTAGACAATTGGAACCCACAGAAAACTTGGTTCTCTGCCTCTTTAGTCTATAGCATTAGTGTGAGATTTTTTTCACACTAACGTGTTAATTTTAGTAATTTAAAATATTTAAGGAATTATGACCTTGAAGCAATTTGTTTGAAACAATAAATTGGTGATACAATATACTTACACTCCTTTTGTCCATTTCAGCTAATGCATGTCATGACAAGAACTTTCTCCTCTTGGCAAAAAGATACTTTTATAAAATACTCACAGACTGTTGTTAGTCTGTAGTTGCTATTCTCTAGTTCTTAGTGGGACATTTTCCTTTCTTCTGATCATAAGAATCATTTTATACTAGGATGCAAGAAGCATCTTCAAGTCCTTGGGGACTCTTGTTTTCTGAGCTGCAGCTATAACAAGGAGTTTATTTTTTATTTATGATCTGTAAATTTCCTCCCAGATCCCTGATAGGTTTCAGATCCCTTAGCACCCAGTCTCATCTTTTATTTTCTACTTATTTTCCAGAAAATAATTTAATTTTTTTCCCAAGGAAATCTTTCCCTTGCTTTAATTACAAGCACTTGTTTTTCATCTGCTTCATTTTAGAAATTCCTTGTTAGTATTTTCTTTATCTCACTCTTCTATTCTTTAGGAACTCGTGTCAGGGTCATGCACACAGATGCTGAAGTGATAAATCCATAAAGCATATCAGATTTCCCACCTTTCTCATTTATTGTGGTAGAATTGTCACAATAGTAATGCAAATAACATAAATAACAGTTCTTTCTCACTTTTCCTCCCTCAAATAATATTTGACTATTTTTACATCTCTTCTCACATTTTGTTTCCCCAGATTTCCTCTGTAATTTGAGAGGGAATTATTACTTTCCTTTGGCAAAATACTTAAATACAAATAGTAGTAAGATTCAGGAATTTTTCTCAGAGCCATGCAGTAAGAAGTTGGGTGAAAGGAGAGAAACCAGGGAGAAGTCACACTGTCTCTGGCTGTGAATATGTTAGGTCCAAAATTAGTAAGCAGGTATTTTTAGCCTTTCCTTTGACTTCTAAAGGAGCTCCTGCATTTACCAGATCCAAGATGCTAAGAATTTAAAAATAAAACATTTTTAAAAAATCAACAGAAAAGAATTCTGAAGTGAGTGTTGAAAGATTAAGAATGGATAAAAGTTTTACACACTGTTGGTTATTTATTTATTCATTTTTTATTTTAAGGGATATTTAGAAAAGTGATGGATCCTCTATACTTGTTAAGAATATGGATGAAAGGAAATAATATTTTTAAAATATTATTGTATATTGTATTTCCCTTTGTTGTATATTGAAATGCAATTAAAATACATTGAAAACAACAGATTTCTAAATTTGAGTGTGTGTGATTGTGATTCTGTTTTAAATCTGGGCCACATGTGTGTATGTTCATGTGTGTGTGTGTGTTAGTTGCTCAGTCCTCTCTGACTCTTTGCTACCCCATGGACTGTAGCCTGCCAGGTTCCTCTGTCCATGGGATTTTCCAGGCAAGAATACTGGAATGGGTTGACATTCCTTTATCCAGCGGATATTCCCGACCCAGGGATCGAATCTGGGTCTCCTGCCTTACGGGCAGATCCTTTACCATATGAGCCAGAAGGGAAGTCTATGGCTCTCTGGATATATAATTGTTTAAAGGTGAAACTTATAAGTCAATTTTAAGCAAATAGACCTTACATATTAGGAAAAAAGAAGTGTCTCTGAAAGTCCTCACCAGTATTTTCAAAAGAGGGAAGGAACTGGTTCATCCTTGAGGCATGGAAAAGGAATTTTCCCAGTATGTCTGTTCTAGTATAGACTCAAAACTAGAGCGCTATGTCTATGGTAGTGGTAAGTGCTTATTAGATTGTCCTGTCCAACTCTTTGAAACACTATGTTCGTAGCCCGCCAGGCTTCTCTGCCCATGGAATTCTCCAGGCAAGAATACTGAAATGGGTTTCCGTGCCCTCCTCCAGGGGATCTTCTTGATCCAGGGATGGCACCTGCATTGCAGGAGGCTTTACTGCTGAGCCACTGGAGAAAACCAGAGTAATGGGAAGGGTCCAAATGATCAGCAGTATGGGGAGCAGCTGTCCACAGTATTAACAGTAGCAATATGGACTATCTTCTTGAGACAGGGTGGGCAGACCAGAATTCTAGCTATTACACTGTTGAAGAGTTAGCCAAAAACCATTGGTAGTTGCCACTGTAAGTACTAATAAGTCCTCAACTGTAATTCCTCAGACATTATCTCTGATACATGTAACTATACTGCCAAGCAAAGCAGACTCACATGATTCTCTGGCATCCTTCTTCTAGCTTTAGGTCTCTATTCCTTTTGAGAATCAAATTTCTACAATGCATTATCTGTAATGCTTTCTCAGTTCCTCTCTTCTCCTCACCACTTATAGCCAAACCCACCAACAAGTGCTGGTGATTTTGTCATCAGATTTCGTGAGAAGTAGGTTCACTCCTGATGCCACCACAGTTCACTCTGACATGGACTACTGCAGAGCCTGAGATTGCTCTTCTGATGAGCTTTGTAAGTACCCTTCTAGTGTGATTATAAGCAGCAAAGTAGAAATGGTTATAGAATGTGAGTGTCAGGTCCTTTAAAAGTTGTATTTGTCACTGTAAAAGCATGAAAATTAATTCTTATTTTATATGTCAATCTTATAAGCTGGTTTAATGTGAATCTGTCCTTCAGAGGTCAATCCTTTCCTAGTGTGCAGAAAAAAGAAAATTTCTGAGGATATCTAAACCTGAAAGATTGAGGATGAGGCCCTGGACTAGTGACCTCACTAAGCACTATCCACAAGGGACTCTTGGTCTGTCTGTCCTAAGGCAACGCTGTTTGGCTACTTCTTACAACTTCTGTTGCTACAACTGTGACTTGATCTTCTTATTTACTTATTTGACCAGGTAACTTTTATGATTGGTGTTCACATTATTTGTTTGCTACTCTGTGTTTATTTCAAAGAGCTCTTGCAAATCACTTCTTTCTTTTCAATGATAATTAGTTTAATTTCAATAATAAGATGTTATTAGACTGAATATTTAACAGATTTAAATATTGCCCATTTATGAATTACAGATACTGATAATTAACTCAGTTTTAGTGAAAACTACATCTTTATTTGAACTTAATTTTCTTTAATATTGTAAAGGAACTGATTATTTCTAATGGCTATTATTTTCATAGTCTCAAATGTTCAAACCTATATGGGATGTTCAACAACCATTATAACAACTTATTATGCTTATTTTACTTCAGAATATTATTGTTCCCTTTTTTTTTTTTCTTATTTGAATTTGCCTTTCTGAAGCTAGTTACTTCATATAGCTTTTTAAGAATTTCTTAAACTCATTCGCATTTTAGTCATTATATTTTGAAAACGTTAGTGCTGGTTCTAGCTAATGAGAAAATAGCATCAGTTAAAATATATAATTATGTCTATGGATTTCTTAGCATTATTTTAAGTGATTTTCCTGTAGTATTCGCTGGCATCATAAATTAAAAACTTTGTGACTTGACCAACCTTAATTTTAACCATTTCACTTGCTCTTGATGTATAATATAATATACATAACTAAATTATGAAGACCTACAAGACCTTTTAGAACTAATACCCAAAAAAGATGTCCTTTTCATTATAGGGGACTGGAATGCAAAAGTAGGAAGTCAAGAAACACCTGGAGTAACAGGCAAATTTGGCCTTGGAATGCGGAATGAAGCAGGCCAAAGACTAATAGAGTTTTGCCAAGAAAATACACTGGTCATAGCAAACACCCTCTTCCAACAACACAAGAGAAGACTCTACACATGGACATCACCAGATGGTCAACACCAAAATCAGATTGATTATATTCTTTGCAGCCAAAGATGGAGAAGCTCTATACAGTCAACAAAGACAAGACCGGGAGCTGACTGTGGCTCAGATCATGAACTCCTGATTGCCAAATTCAGACTTAAATTGAAGAAAGTGGGCAACACCACTAGACCATTCAGGTATGACCTAAATCAAATCCCTTATGATTATACAGTGGAAGTGAGAAATAGATTTAAGGG